>QAOC01054317.1:0-47289 GCA_003255005.1 Begonia fuchsioides | reverse complement strand
AGCCTTCCTTTCCGTTGGGGCCAAACATGGCCATGGATCAGCCACCATGGGTTGGATGCTCTTGGGCCGCTCCATCTTCTGGAGGCCTCTGTAATGGCGATCGTTGGCTGGGCAGTTGTTGTCCAAATTTTATAATCTGCCCCATGCTGGAAACCTTAAGATGTGGGTCACATTTTTGTAGAAGCACGTTTGTCCAAAACAGGCCCGGAAGGTGTTCAAAAAGCCGCACAAGTCCCGGAGGTCATCCTGGGCGGAAACCAAAAGTGGTGCTATCATCACCTAGGTGGTTTGGATCACCCTTCCATGCCACGGATGCAAAAGAGTTGTCAAAAAGGAAGCATGTTTTTCCCTTCATAATTGGCTTCTTGATAACCCTTTTATGAAAAGAGCCTCCTACAAAATTAACAAACTCATTAGAAAAGTAATTTGCTTCATCAATCGAGTGGTGCCATCCGTGGCACATCAAAATCCTATGGATCGAGTGTTCAACCATGGGCCCTATTTTTGGTCACACTTAGTTTATTTCCTTTCAGCCAGCAATTAGCCTTAGAAAAGGAAGAGAAGTCAGCCCAAGAAGAGGAGAGCTCATTACATAAGCGAAGGCCCACAAGGACTTCCTCGGCCGACCCTCGGTCAAGCCTCGGCCCACCTTCGGCCCATTAGAAGACCTTGGCCAAATCCTATCGGCCACTTTACTTAAATCCTTAAGTATTTTGGGTATTTGGTCAAGGAAAGGATGAGGTTCAAATTAGCACGGACATATCTCTTAGATGTCCAAAGATCTTCCATCGGGCGCGCGTACATAACCGATCACCGAGCCACCGGCGAACCACAAGGGATTTTCATCCATAAAATTCATGATCCAGCTGTTGAATCATCAGAGGATCTTCAAGCAACAACTTTGCGCAACAACATCATGGATCCCTTGATGCTCGGATATGCACGACCGCCGGTTCGGCCCATTGGATGCGCCCACGCACATGCTTGAGTCATTATCGGACCATCGATGAACCAGACCGCACGCCACTTTATGTTGACCACCGAGGGAACTTTAGAAGCCCCGGATCCAGATTGGCTCGAGCCAATCTTTCATTTGTTTGGAGCTCCGCCCACCCGACGCACCCTCTTGGTCAACCATGATCACCTTCGGTCAAGACTCAATGCCGACCGTGCCAATCCTGTTGAACCAAGCCTAAAGTCAACCGAAGTCTTCCCGAAGCTAATCCAAGGCGTTCAAGTCATCGAAGGACTTAGCTTATCTTTCTTAGTTTTGTTATCTTTATGTTTTTGCTATTTAAGTGTAACACTTACACTTTAATCGATAGAGAGAATTTTTAGTGAAAAATTGTGCATAGCACCTTCTTCCCGAAAGGGGTGAAGCTCCCTCCGACGTATACTTCTCTGGTGCGTAATATCCAGCCGAGAATGTCAACAAAGCACGTATGATCGGTGCTTCACATCCGAGTGCGGGCGAGGTCTACCGAGGAGAATACTTTGATTGCTCAAGTATTCGAATTACCCATCCATCCCAACACCAAAACTCGCAAGAGTTTATCCATTCCATTCCCGAGCTATCAATCCATCCATTACCCGAAATTCACCACCTTTTCCACCTTCCGAACCATTACCATATTTTACCAAGCCATCTCATATTTCATTCAACCATTCCCCATATTTTCCATCACCATTCGCTTCCGCAACCTAACTCTACCATTTGCTCGACCCATTTTCCTGTTTGCCGTACGCGACGTTCATCCGAGCCCCGTGTGCGTGCATTCGTCCTCAGTCACATCATCCCCTCTGGGTGATTGAGGATTTGTCCTCAAATCCAGGGGCTGCCCCTCCTCATCTTCTTCAATCTCTCCCAAATAAGGGGAAAGGTCTTTGACATTGAAAGAGGTAGATACTCCATATTCTCCCGGGAGCTTTAACTTGTATGCATTTTTGTTGATCGTCTCAGTGACTTCAAATGGTCCGTCGGCTCAAGGAAGGAGCATAGATTTTCTTTGGCTCGGAAACCTCTCTTTCCTTAGATGCAACCACACAAGGTCTCCCACTTTGAACTCCACATCCTTACGGCCACGGTTAGCAAATTTGGCATAGGCTTCATTCTTCCTTGTTATGGCTCGTTGCACCTTTGCATGCATGGCTTGAACTTGTTTAGCCTTTTGTACTCCATCGGGATTAGCTAGTTCATGGCTCGGCAAGGGAATCAAATCCAAGGGAGTTGAGGGATTGAACCCGTACACAACCTCAAAAAGAGAAGCTTGAGTAGCACAATGCACACTTAGGTTGTATGCAAACTCTACATGTGGTAATTGTATATCCCAATCCGAGAGCCTTTTCCCAACAATGTTTCTTAACAAGGCCCCCAAAGTTCGATTCACTACTTCTGTTTGGCCATCTGTTTGAGAATGGAAAGAGGTGATAAACAACAATTTAGTTTCAAGCTTCCTCCACAAGGTCTTCCATAAGGAGCTTAGGAACTTTGTATCCTGGTCCGAGACAATTGTGGTTGGAACTCCATGTAACCGAACAACTTCCTTGAAGAACAAGTCGGCTACTTGGTTGGCATCATCGGTCTTGTGACAAGCAATGAAATGAGCCATCTTGGAGAAGCGATCAACGACCACCATTATTGCTTCTTTTCCTCTAGGGGTCCGAGGAAGCCCCAAAACAAAGTTCACGCTAACATCCACCCAAGGTTGAGAGGGACCCGACAATGGCATGTATAACCCTTGGGGAAGCACTCAGCTTTTAGCCTTCTTGCAAATGATACATCTTTCTATCCACTTGTGCACATCCTTGATCATGTGGGGCCAAAAGAAATGCTCCTTAACTATCTCCAAGGTCTTCTTTTCCCCAAAATGACCTGCTAGGCCACCACCGTGGGCTTCATTCACCAAGGATTCCCGAAGGCTACATTGGGGAATACAAAGTTGTCCCCCTTTGTAAAGATATCCATCCGCTAGGTGATAGCCACAACTTTCTTTGTTCACACTCTTTTCATACCATTTCTTGAAGTCGGGGTCTTCTTTGTAGGAAGTCTTTATCCATTCAAACCCCAAGATCCGGGAATTGAGTTCAGTGAGTAGAAAAATTCTTCTTGAGAGAGCATCAGCCACCACATTTACTTCTCTTTTCTTGTACTTGACAATATATGGACACCTCTCAAGAAACTCCACCCACTTTGCATGTCTCTTGCTGAGTTTTCCTTGGCTTTTAATATGCTTCAAAGCTTGATGGTCGGTGTGTATAATAAACTCTTTAGGAAGGAGATAGATAATGCTGCCAAACTTCAATTGTTCGTACCAAAGCATACATTTCTTTGTCATAAGTAGATTAATTTAAGGCTGCCCCTTTTAGCTTTTCACTAAAGTAAGCTATGGGCCTTCCTTCTTGCATTAACACAGCCCCTATTCCTAATCCCGAAGCATCACAATCAATTTCAAACACCTTATTGAAGTTTGGGAGCATAAGGAGAGGAGCATTGCATAGGGCTTCCTTGATCCGATTGAAACTTTGTTGACATTCCGGGGTCCATTCAAAGTCCTTCCCCTTCTTGGTGCAATCCGTGAGAGGGGCCACAATGGTGCTAAACCCCTTTATAAACTTTCTATAGAAGGAAGCCAAACCATGAAAGCTCCTAATGTCCGAGACACCTTTTGGGATTGGCCATTCTCGAATAGCCTCAATCTTGCTTTGGTCTACTTCCATTCATTCCTTGGAAAGTATAAACCCGAGAAAATGCACATTTTCTTGGACAAAAGAACACTTCTTCAAATTACCAAACAACCGTGTACTTCTAAGTGTTTCAAACAAGTACCGAAGGTGTGCCAATAATTTTCACTATAAACCGATATGTCATCAAAGTAAACTATCACAAATTTTCCCAAGTAATCTTTCACACATGATTCATTAATCGTATAAAAGTACTCGGGGCATTAGATAGCCCAAATGACATGACTAACCATTCTATAAGCCATACTTGGTTTTGAAAGCCGTTTTCCACTCATCCCCTTCATGCATCCGTATTTGATGATAGCCACTTTTTAGATCAATCTTTGAAAAGAAAGCTGCCCCACTAAGTTCATCCAAAAAGTCCTCAAGCCGTGGTATTGGAAACCGGTACTTGATAGTAATGTGGTTGATGCTCAGCTGTCAACACACATTCGGGATGAACCATCCTTCTTTGGTACCAAAAGAGTCGACACCGAACAACAGCTGAGTGACTCCCGGATATAGCCCTTCTCCAAGAGCTCTTGCACTTGCTGGTTAAGCTCCTTGGCTTCTTCAGGATTCATCTTATATGCTGGCCGGTTTGGAAGCACTACCCTGGGTTCAATCCGATGCTCAATCCCCCGGATAGGAGGTAAGCCAATCGGTAGCTCTTCAGGGAACACATCTCCATATTCCTCAATGAGTGCTAAAACTTCCTCCGGAGCTCCTCCTATTTCTTCCATTCTTTCCCAGAATAGGATCAGTACAACCGGTTCTTCTTGGAGCACCACCCGAGATAGCTCCCTTTTGGTAATGAACAAAACTTTGATGGAAGATTTCTCCCTTCTCAACCTCTCATCCCTAGCAATGTCTTCAGGTGCTAGTGGTGCAAGTTTGATGTTCCGGTTTTCCCACTTGAATGAATACTCATTGGATAAACCATCATGCATGGCGTGCCGATCAAATTGCCATGGTCTCCCGAGAAGAATGTGGCTTGCATCCATAGGCAATATATCACAAAACACAGCATCCTTGTAACTTCCAATTGAGAACTCCACTCTTGTGCGCTTAGTCACCTTAAGGTCCCCTTCGTCATTCAACCATCGGAGCCTATAAGGAGTGGGATGATCCTCGGTTTTCAGCCCCAATTTTTCTACAAGCTCGGTGGAGGCTACATTTGTACAACTTCCACCATCAATGATTAAGGAGCAAACTTTATTTTGATCAAGCATCGGCTGTGAAATATGTTCTCTCTTTGGATAGAATCTGGTCGGCCATTCGTAGTGTCTTCCTCTTCCTCCATGGGTTCATCTTCAGTTACAATCTCTCCACTACTTTCAATAAGCACCATCACTCTCTTATTAGGACATTGAGCAGCAATATGTCCTAATCCAAAACATTTAAAACACTTTATCTCTCTTGACCGTGGCTTCTTAACATCTTCAATCGGTTTAGGAACAATGTCCTTTTTTTGTGTCCACGGCTTTGGTTGATAAGTCTTGTCTTCCTACCTTGGAGGTGGCTTGTATGGGGTGTTGAAAACCGGAGCTGGCCTTGGGATAATTTTCTTACCCTTTCACTTGTTTTGTCTTTCCACCCGTAGGGTCAATTGGATGGCTGCATCCATGGAGTCCACAATTTGCAGCTCCACCACATCACCAATGTCTTTATGCAGCCCTCTTAGAAACCTTGCTAGCATTTGTTCCTCCGGTTCTTCAAGATCACAACGGATTCGTAAGGTTTCAAAGTCCATCAAATACTCTTCCACCGAGAGGCTTCCTTGCTTCAAATTTTGGAGTTGAAAAAACGATTATTGTCTATAATGGCTAGGTACAAATCTCCTTTTCATAATCATTTTCATGGCCCTCCAAGTGCTAATTTCCTCCTCATGGTCACGTCTCCTTTGAGACCTCAAGCTATCCCACCATAAGCTAGCATAACCGTGAAGTTCCATGGCCACTAGTTGTAATTTAGACTTCTCCAAATAGTTATAACACTCAAAAACCTTATCCACCTTATCTACCCAAGTCAGAAATGAATCTCCATCACAAGAGCCATTAAAAGGTGGAATGCTCACCTTTAAATGTTGTACGTCATCCTCACAGGGTTGTCTATCTTGTGGCTCAAATTCATCCTCTGAGTCTTCCACATCATATAACCGGCCTCGAGCACCTCCGGCTCTTCTTCCGGGAGTAACTGGGGGAGGCAGTCTAGGAGGATTTGGAGTCTCCATTCTTTGCAAGAGCATGTCCAATCTTTAGTTAATGCCATCTATTTGGCTCTGAAAATCGGGCTCACGTTCTTGGGATGATGCTAAGGGTGGAGGTGGTTCACTTGTTGAAGGGAGGTCTCGGATAGGCTGCAAAACAGCTCCACTCCTAGTGGTCATGCCACCACTTTTATGTGCCATTAAAAATAATGGAATTGAAGATTTAATAGTAGGGAAGAAGGAAGGAAGAGTTGTGCTCTAATACCAAATGACACGCTCCAAAATGCGGAGGAGTTGGGAAAAAGGAGAAAGCACAAACAGCCACGGCCAAAGGCCTACTCGAGAAGAAAATTCAAGAACAGGGGAGGATTTTGGCTCTGTCACAACTTCAATTGTGTACGGGCTATAAGTCCAAGACTTAGGGGATATTGAGTTCAAATATTAAACTCCAACTAGAGGAGGATGGGTTTTCTGGTTAGAATGCAGTAGAGGAAGATGACTCGCTCTCTGGTTACGTGCTGACCATGAGAGGAATGAGAGATGCGGGATTTCACGAAGTGGTACCAACACTTCGCACTTGGAATGAGCGAGGCTGAGAGATATTGTAAAGGCTCCGAGCTTCGTGATTTGCCAAATAGTTCTCGACAGAGCCACTGTGTCAAGAACTTCTGAGAGGAACTCCGGCGTTGTATTCTCCGAGTGGGCGAAGAATTCTTCGGTGGCTTTAGGGAGCTCGTAGAATGCGTTTATCCGCTCGGGCGTGATTGGTACCATCTTGTGCCAGACCATGATTGCTTCCGGCATTTCACCTGAAAAGTTAGAATAAAATTCTCTCACCAGGGAGAGAATCGGCTCAGCGGATTTGGCACAGAGATTCGCCCAACCTCGTTTCTTGATGGTGTCTGTTATATATGTCGGGTATTCCTTGGAAGTGCCGGCGTTGAGTAGAAATCCCTTTTCAGCGGGAAAAGTCTGCTTCTTGTAATCTTGCTCGTATCTGTGACGAGCTTCTTCAGAAATAAAGGCCGGTATTGCTGGCCTCTTAATTGCAAAAGTCTTTGGGCGGGGTGAAGTGCGTGATGTTTGCACTGGAGTTGTTGCCGATGCTGTAGCTTTTGGTAGAAGTACCATCGTTTTTGGAGGTAAAGTTCTTGGGGCAGCAACTTTTCTCTTTCGCCCTGTTTCTTTAAAGAAAGGTACTTGAATGGGTAATTTTTTACTGCAGCAGCAGTAGAACGGGTGGTTCTTGGTGTAGGTGATGGAGCATCGGGTTTGAAGACCGGAGTTTCTGGTCTCGATGGTAAACACGACGGAGCATCGACTATTTTCACAGCCTTTTGCTTTAGGACAGAGGAAATCAGAGCGTCAAATTTGGGGAAAACTTCACGTGATGGTGGTGGTGCTCGCTTGCTGGCGGTTGACTCGCCGCCTTTCGGTTTACGAATAAGAGGAGCGGGGTATCCGAATCCGTTTCCGAGTCGGAAGACGGAATGAAAACCGGCGGCTCATCTTTTCATTGCTTCCTCATTGGTGGTTGGGCTGCGAGTCTAGTGGATACTCGCATCCGCTTCACCTTTGATGGTGGTGGTTGTCTCTTCTTCGGTAGAGCGGGGTCCCTCGTTGTCGGCGTCGGAAGTTGCCATTTCTTCGTCGTCGACTGGGCAGATGTCTCGGTGGATGTTTCCGTCGGTGCTGGCGCGGGAGTCGGTCTTTTCTTTGGTGTGATCTTCCGACGGTGTTTCGGCGGTCGGGGTTTAGGTGACGAACTCCTTTTGCTGACCAGAGCAGTGATGCCTTCATTGCCGGCATCTTCATCGGGAGTATCTTTCCACGGCAGCTAAATGAAGGTGCCTTCCATGTCAGGTACAGAATCGGCGCTGGCTCCTTTGATTTGTCTGCTGGGTTTCTTGAGAAATTCTTGTTGTTCTCCCAATACTATGGCTTTTGTTTATAAAGATGAAAGAGAGGCGGTTATTTGAAATTAAAAAAGTATTTACCGCTTCTCTTAGAAATTCAATCTGGCAGTAACTTCCTCTTTGCTTTCCCGCTCAGTCCAATCAGATTGGACCAAGTTTTTCTCTCGATGTTCCTATAGTCGAATTGCGCATGCTTCCACTTGATCAATGCTGTGTTAGTCTTGCAGCATCAGTCAGACTCTCTATCATAAAACACAAATAAGAACTAATAAACATTAAAAAAAAATAAAGAAATGGTTGCCTCCCTGTAGCGCTACGTTTTCCGTCTGCAGCCTGACGTCGTTATGGGCTCATTCGGCATCCTCCAATGAGATGGAGACATGCTCGTCATCTTGTGGGCTCGGCCCAAGATAAGGCTTTACTCGTTGGGCATTCACCTTGAAGTTCTTCCCGGCGTCATCACGAAGTTCGATCACTCCGTAAGCATTGATTGCAGTGATCAAGAATGGTCCCGTCCATTTTGATTTTAATTTTCCAGGAAATATCTTCAATCGTGAATCATATAATAGCACTTGTTGCCCGACATTAAATGTCATTTCTTGGATGTTTTTGTCATGCCATCTCTTGACTTTTGACTTGTAAATTTTCGCATTCTCACAGGAGTTTTGCCAAAACTCTTCCAACTCATTGAGTTGTAATAACCTCGCTTCTCCCGCGGCTCCCTCGTCCATGTTATATTTAGCAACCGACCAATATGCCTTATGTAATAATTCGACCGGTAAATTGCAAGCTTCGCATCAGTAATTTTTTGGCACAATCTCTTCTACCGGTATTAACCACTTTTTCCAGAATTCTTTTGATTTCCCGGTTAGAGACCTCCGTTTGTCTGTTTGCTTGAGGGTGATACGGTGTTGTAACTTTGTGCTTTACTCCATATTTTTCAAGTAACTGCTTGAATTTTCGGTTATAAAAATGACTTCCTCCATCACTAATGATTGCTCTCGGTGTGCCAAATCTCGTAAATATATTTCGATGAAGAAAACGAGTGACAACCGAAGAATCATTAGTGGGAAGAGCAATGGCTTCTACCTGCTTTGATACGTAGTCCACGGCGAGTAAAATATATTGGTTTCCGTAAGATGAAGGAAACGGGCCCATGAAATCAATACCTCATACATCGAAGATCTCGACCTCTAGGATATTCGTTAGCGGCATCTCGTGTTTTCGTGTGATATTTCCCATCCGTTGGCATCTGTCACACGATTTTACAAATGAATTTGCATTTTTAAATAAAGTATGCCAATGCAAACCTGATTAGAGGACTTTAGCAGCTGTTCGGGTTCCACCAAAATGTCCTCCATATGGTGATGCATGGCAATACTGTAGTACTGATTCGTGTTCTGGAATGCATCTTCTTACGATCTGATCCGCACATGTATAAATAAATATGGTCATCCCAATAGTAGTGCGTACCTCTTTTAAAAACTTCCTCCTCTGTTGATAGGTGTAATCGAATGGGATAATTACGCTTGCTAAGTAGTTCACAATATCGGCGTACCAAGGTAGTGCCTCGGCTTTAAAAATCTGTTCGTCCGGGAAAGTTTCTGTAATTGCCGTCTCTTCCTTCTGTGGTTTTTCTTGTTCTAGTCGTGATAGATGGTCGGCAACTTGATTATCCGTTCCTTTTCTATCAATTATTTCTAGGTCGAATTCTTGTAGCAAAAGAATCCACCTAATTAAACGCGGCTTGGCATCTTTCTTCGAAATCAGATACTTTATAGCAGAATGGTCGGTGTGTACGATGACTTTAACACCAACTAAATATTGTCTAAATTTTTCGAAGGCAAAAACTATGGCCAGCAGCTCCTTCTTGTAGGATCGAGATTAACCTAAGGTGGTGGGGGGGGGGGGGTGAATTAGGTTAACTAAACTTTTTCGTAAGTTCAAGGACTTAACAATTATCTCTTCTTGATTTAGTTATCAATTCAATATGCAAGCACAATCAACAATTATAAAAGTTGAGAGAGAGAGATACTAACACCGATCTGGTAACGCAGTTCGGCCAACCTTGCCTACGTACCGATCTTCAAGGTACCTCCTTGAAGATCTTTCCCGCTCAAACCTTGAGCTTCACTATGATTGACTTACGGGTGTCAATCAAACCTTTGACTCTTTTCTTGAAGGAGCGTCACCCCTTTTACAATGATCGTTCAAGGAAAACAAATACAATTCGTAAGGTCATAAAAACCTACTCACTCAATCTCAAGAATGATATACACGTGTGATAGTAGGATTTGAGAGAGCAAAAAGTTCTGGTATGAATTTGGCAGCACTTCGGCGTAGTTTTTCTCTCGTCAAAATCTCCTCGTCAAAATGAGCTTGCTTCATCTATTTATAGTTTGCTTCTGAACTGCCGAAATGGGTCGACACACTCTGTTGGGGTCGACACATGCACTAGCCGGTAAACACATCAAAAATATAGTCGTTGGAAGCTTATGGTCAGTTGGGTCGACATAAACCTAAAGGATTCGTCTCTGGAAAATCTGGGGTCGACAACATGTAGTGTAACGCCCTGTAGCGTACCGTTTCGTAAACTTTGCTTTTCATAAAAAAAAAAAGATGATAAAATTTTTGGTTTACGATCATGCATTTGTAAAACGTAGCAGCGGAAGACTTTGAAACACATTTATAATTTAAATCTCTTTTGGAGGAATACATGATTGCATGATCGTTCTAAAATACATGATTGCGATGTGAGCGGGAAGAGGATCTATGCTCGGGATGTACATCAACATCATCACTGGTCGGTGTAGGAGTAGAAGGATCAGCTATGGCCACTTTGTATTGCCAGATCCCATCCTCGTCTTGAGCTAAGCTCATTCGAGCAAGTGTCGAAAGAATACTGTCAAATTTTCTGACCCGAGTGGCTCAGAAGAAGGAATCTCAACCCCGTTTTGTCAAAGAATTTCCATTATTAAGAGGTTGAAGGGCAAGGACTTGGATTCCTTATCCATGACATCTATCATCCGTCTCATGATTATGTATCCTATGTCTACGCGACGTCTCCTAAAGAACATGAAGAGCACATACAGCTCCATGTTGCTGATGTAGTCTCTGTGGCCATCTTTGAGTAATAGATTATATGTGAGAATGTGATGGACTAAGCGAGCCACAATATTGAGATCACTGGCCTTAGGTCGATAAGGCACTGAATCGGGATCCTTTCCGATTTGTCTAAGAAAATGCCAATACTCTTCATCCTTCATGATCTTAGGCTCGGAGTGCTGCTCATAATATGTATCAGTTCTTACATCAGATGTACAATTCAGTTTGATATTCAGTTGATAACTCGTGAATTGTATCTTCTTTCCAAATACGTAGCTCTTAAGGATAAATGGATTTTGGGTGTAATATAGGTTTGCATAGAATAATCTCACCGCCTTTTTAGAATAGAGACCATAGAAGGATAACAGTTCTGACAGCTTTCTTGGATATCTATTCCAGGAATGGAATTCTGCTCATATATCCTACTTAAAATGAGAGGTTTGTTTTGAAAAATCGAATAAAACTTATCTTGGCTGCTTTGTTTGCGGAATATGAATTTGTCTAACTCGGAGGGTTGAATCTCTGTGGGTGGAGCAGAGGAGGAGGCTACAATATCCTTAGATTTAATGGCTGCCCTCTTCCTTTTGACTGGAATTTTTTAGGTGGAAGCCATTTGAGAAGAGGAAATCGGAAGTTGGAGGTTGGGTCGACCGAAGGGAGACTGAGACTATTGTTGGAACAGAGAGAGCGCGCGAGAGAGATTTTGAAGATTGACAATACTGCGATAGGGTTTTAATTTCATCGCGTTAAAAACTAGGTTTGGGTCGACCGAAACATTTTTGTGTATACCCGAGAGAGAATGAAATTATTGAAGGAACATTCGCGGGTAGGTATTTAAACAAAAAAAGCGACGATACCGGTCGATCGATTCACGATTTTGTCGACCGATCGAAGGCAAAAATGAAGGACCGGTCGACATACCCGATTTTATGTCGACTCCTTCTGCGAGAGATTCAAAGTCCGGTCGACATACTCCCTTTTATGTCGTCCACTTTCACAGGAGACAGTAGGAAGAGAATGATGTTTCTAAACACCATCAAGCCGAATTACTCCCAATTGAATTCTAATTCAATTGAAGGTTTTTTTCATCCAAATGCTTAGTAAATATATCTGTTAATTGATCACTTGACTTGAAAAATTCAAATATAATATCCTCTTTTTGGACGTAATCTTTGATAAACTGATATCTTATTTCTATATGCTTAGTTCTAGAATGAAGGATAGGATTTTTGCTGATATTTATTGCACAACTGTTGTCAGACATGATAGGAATCTTAGAGAATGAGAGATTGTAGTCTTCTAAGATATGCTTCATCCAAAGCATTTGTGCACAACTTCCGGCTGTGATATAGTTGCTTTTGGCAGTTGAAAGTGCTACGGAGTTTTGTTTCTTAGAAAACCATGAAACTAATGATTCTCCTAGAAATTGACAAGAGCCACTAGTGCTCTTTCTATCCACAAGGCTCCCGGCATAATCTGAATCCGTATATCCAATTAAGTTGAGCGAGTTTCCCTTGGGATACCATAATCCTAAGTTTGTTGTTCCACTCAAGTATTTGAAAAATCCTTTTGACAGCTTTTAAATGAGATTCCTTAGGGGAGGCTTGAAATCTAGCACAAAGGCATACACTAAAGAGAATATCGGGTCTACTAGCGGTTAGACACAGAAGAGATCCAATCATACCACGATATTTCTTAAATGTCCACATCTTGACCATTTTCATCTTTGTCCAATTTTGTTGTGGTACCCATGGGAGTTCTAGTGAATTTGCAAGAGTCCAATCCGAATCTCTTAAGCAATTCTTTGACGTATTTTTCTTGACAAATGAATGTTCCCTCTAAGGATTGTCTAATTTGGAGTCTTAAAAAAGATTTAAGCTCTCACATCATGCTCATTTCAAATTCATCTTGCATGAGAGAGGCAAAGCTATCGCAAAGCTTTTTGTTTGAGGCTCCAAAGATGATATCGTCCACATAAATTTGGACAAGGAGCAAATCATCACCATCATGTTTAGTGAAAAGGGTTGAATCAATTTTTCCCATTTTGAACTCTCATTCCAAAAGAAAGTTCTTCAACCTATCATACCAAGCACGAGGAGCTTGCTTAAGACCATAAAGAGCTTTACGAAGCTTATAAACGTGGTCTGCATTGTCAAAGGCATCAAAGCCCATAGGTTGCTCCACATATACTTCTTCCATTATATAACCATTTAGGAAGGCACTCTTAACGTCCATGTGAAATAGAGTGAAATTTTTCTGGCACGCATAGGCAAGTAGCATGCGAGTTGACTTCATTCGTGCTACTAGTGCAAAGGTTTCTTCAAAATCTATCTCCTCTTCTTGATTGTATCCTTTTGCATCCAATCTTGCATTGTTTCTAATGACAACACGATATTCATCTTGTTTATTCTTGAATACCCATTTAGTTCCAATGATGGTGCGATCATTAGGCCTAGGAACTAACTCCCATACTTGGTTTCTCTCAAATTGATTTAGTTCATCTTGCATGGCCATTATCCAATTTTCATCCACTATGGCTGACATGCCTCGGGTTGCACCATCCATCACCGAACCCAGAGAGGCTATCACCCGAGCTCGGGCTCGGGTATTTTCTAACAAGTTTGTTCCTTTTGTAGGAAAGGAAATACAAGGACTCAATATATTGGAGCCTACCTTGGAGGACCAAGGACTCAATCCTTGGCTGTGGATTTTCCGGCAACCAAGACTCGGCTCTCCGATGAGTAATATCTGGCGACTTCCAAGAGGTTCTCCTAGGTTTTGGCTTCCCTTCCGAGCTAGGGAAAGCTAGGCCTTGCTACACGACTTCAACCACATCTCTGTGGTCCTAGGGTAAGCTTGTAATTCCCATAGCTCATCTCCACCCATCCGGTAACTCACATTTTCCGGCCATCCCCATTTCCCCTCTTATAACCACCTTTTTAGCACCCGATAATCCCCTCTGCATATCTTCCTTTTCCCTAAAGCTTTCACCCTAATTTTTGGAGGTTATGCTCCTCCCTCATCCATAAATCATCCCACCAAATCTCGGTTGCAAACGTGTATGCAATATCACCCATTTTTCGGTCCATTTCTTTCCCTTTCTTTTCACCCGAGCCCCTTTCTCTCTTTTTCCCATCCTTGAAGCGTGTCAATGGCCTCATCAAATTTCTTAGGCTCCACTTGAGAAATAAATGCTACATTAGGGCACAAATTCTTAAGTGAGGCTCTAGTTTTGACTCCCAATGAGGGATCACCAACCACATCTTCTAATGGATGGTCTTTGGAGTATCTTCATTCCTTAGGAAGTTCTCTAATAGGGTCACCATTTGTACCCTCTCTTCTAGGTTGTTTAGAGGAGTTTCAGAGGGGGTAACCTCAAGAGAATCTTTCTCATTTTCTTCTAGAGATAAAGAATCTATGTCTCTTATAAGTTCCTCAACTTTGTTTATATTTTCTAACAAGAGAGGTGATTCATAAAAAATGATATGCATAGATTCTTCAACCACTAGAGTCCTTTTGTTGAATACTCTATATGCTTTGCTAGTCAAAGAATATCCAAGGAAGATACCAAAATCCATCTTTGAATCAAATTTTCCTAGGTTGTCCTTGGTTTTTAAAATATAACATTTGCATCCAAAGGGCCTAAAATACTTAACACTAGGAGTTTTACTCGACCATAGCTCATAGGGGTCTTTTCTAAGATTGAACGGATTGATACTCGATTTAATGTGTAGCATGCCGTAGCTACGGCTTCTGCCCAAAAATACTTGGGAAGAGAGTTTTCATTGAGCATTGTCCTAGCAAGCTCTTGAAGTGATCTATTTTTTCTCTCAACAACTCCATTTTGTTGAGGAGTCCTAGGAGAAGAGAAATTATGATTGATCTCATTCTTAAGACATAAGAGCTCAAATTTCTCATTTTCAAATTCTCCTTTATGATCACTACGGATAACTACAATGGAGAGACCCTTTTCATTTTGAACTTGCTTCCTAAAGGAAGAGAAAGTCTCAAAAGTCTCATCCTTAGATCTAAGAAAATATACCCAAGTAAATCTTGAGAAATCATCAACAATTACAAGGGCATAATGCTTGCCACCTAGGCTAGCTACTTTAGAAGGTCCTAATAGATCTAAGTGGAGAAGCTGGAGAGGTTTAGAGGAAGACACAACATGTTTTAGGGAAAAAGAACTCTTTCTTTGCTTCTCTATTTGACATGCATCACACGATTTGTTCTTCTCAAAGGATAATTTTGGAAGACCTCTAACTAGATTTTTCATTGAGATCCTAGCGAAGGTATCCATGCTAACATGGCCTAATCTCCTATGCCATGTCCAACTATCTAGAGAGGATGTTGCACTAAAACATTTTTCATCAATGCATGCAATATTATCCAAATCAATTGTATAAACATTATCGGATCGATAACCAATGAATAAGATTTTACCACTTCAGCTATCTTTTATTAAGCAAGATTTGGATTCAAAAATTACCCTATATCCCTTAACACAAAGTTGACTAATGCTTAATAAATTATGCTTTAAACCGTCAACTAAAAGGGCATTTTCAATAATAGGAGAAGAGGGATTACCGATATTGCCAATACCAATTATCTTCCCTTTTTTATTTCCTCCAAAAGTGACATTCCCCTTCTTTTGCTTGATGGAAGTAAACCTTGAAGGTTCTCCCGTCATATGCCTTGAACATCCACTATCGAGGTACTAGAGATTCTTTGCATGAGAGACTTCCACCTACACAAGGAGAATTAGGTGTTCTTTTTAGGTACCCAAACCATTTTGGGTCCTAGAGGGTTAGCATTGGTTCCTTTATGAACCCATTTTTGAACAAACCTTTGATTTTTATCTCTTAATTTTGAAGGACATACAAAGGAGGTATGGCCTATTTTATTACATACATAGCAAGGTTTTAGTTTTTCAAAGAAATTTTCATACTTCCTTTTCTTCTTAAAGGATTCATAACCTATGCCTGCTTTATCAAAGGTTATTCTTTGTTTACCAAGAAGCATGTTTAAATTTTTGCTTCCAT
Organism: Begonia fuchsioides; assembly: GCA_003255005.1. Classification (NCBI taxonomy): domain Eukaryota; kingdom Viridiplantae; phylum Streptophyta; class Magnoliopsida; order Cucurbitales; family Begoniaceae; genus Begonia; species Begonia fuchsioides. Next base: position 31,297 of record QAOC01054317.1, on the reverse strand, counting down.
TAGTAAACTTCAGAACTATGTAATTCAAATCATTATTTTCCCTATTTAATCTACTCATTTTATTTTCCAAGGAATTAACTTTACTCTCATGCTCTTTCGTTAACATGACATGTTCCTTTTTCAATTGTTTATACTTAGATTTCAAGATATTGAAATCGTTAAGCAAGTCATTGAAAGCATCCAAAAATTCATTATCCTCATCTGAATTTTCTAAATCACTAAAAGAGTCAAGTACCTTGTCCTCCTTGGCCATGAAGCACATGTTAGCTATCTCCTAGTCTTCGGATGAGGAGCTTGACGAATCACTGTCATCCCAAGTTGCTTTCATGGCTTTCTTCTTGTAAGCCTTGGGATGTCTCTTTGCTTGTGGACAGTCGGATTTGAAATGTCCTGGCTTTCCACACTAGCAGTTAAGCTCTTTTTCCTTTTCCTTAGGATGCTTCTCTTTTCTTGGGAACTCCCTTCCTTTCATCCTTTTTCTTTGAATGAACCTCTTGAATTTCCTTGTAATGAGGGCGACATCTTCATCATCCTCTTCATCGCTCTCGGACTTGTCTTGATTTAGATGATGCCTTAAGAGCGATGTCTTTTCTCTTAGATGGTTCTTTCTCCTTAATTGCCTCCTTCTCATTGGCTTTCATCGTGATCTCATGAGCCATTAGAGATCAGATGAGTTCCTCAACTTTCAAAGTCTTGAGGTCTTTAGCCTCTTGGATGGCAGTTACTTTTGGTTGCCATGCTCTTGGAAGAACTCGAAGAATTTTCCTAACACATTCTTCGTCTGTATAAACTTTACCAAGCACTTTCAACGCATTAGTACTGTTAGTAAACCTTGTAAACATGGAACTAACCAATTCATCACTTTGCATATAAAACAATTCATATTCATGCACAAGCATACTTAATTTGTTTTCTTTTACTTGGTTAGTCCCTTCATGGGTTACCTCGAGTAATCGCCAAATTTCTCGAGCATTATCACAACCTTGTACTCTATTGAATTCATCACCATTTAAGGCACAATATAAGGTATTCATTGCTTTGGAATTTAGACTTAATTTCCTTAAGTCATTCTCATCATATTCATTACTCGGTTTGGGTATATTAATGTCATTTTTAGTTTTGATTGGCATGTATGGACCATTTTCAATTATATTAAATATGCTATAGTCCATAGCTTGGACAAATATTTTCATCCTATTTTTCCAATATACATAATTATTTCCATCAAATACGAGAGGCCTAGTTGTGGACTGACCTTCTAGGTTGGTGTTGTTCATGTTGAAAGCCATAATTCAATTTACCCAAAAACAACAACAAATATAGGTTAATCAATTTAAATACCTGCTCTGATACCAATTGTAGGATCGAGATTAACCCAAGTGGGAGGCGGGATGAATTAGGTTAACTAAACTTTTTCGTACGTTCAAGGATTTAACAATTATCTCTTCTTGATTTAGTTATCAATTCAATATGCAAGCACAATCAACAATTATAAAAGTTGAGAGAGAGAGATACTAACACCGATCTGGTAACGCAGTTCGGCCAACTTTGCCTACGTCTGCGCTTCAAGGTTCCTCCTTGAAGATCTTTCCCGCTCAAACCTTGAGCTTCACTACAATTGACTTACGGGTGTCAATCAAACCTTTTACTCTTTTCTTGAAGGAACGTCACCCCTTTTATAATGATCGTTCAAGGAAAACAAATATAATTTGTACTGTCATAAAAACTGACTCACTCAATCTCAAGAATGATATACACGTGTAGAAGTAGGATTTGAGAGAGTAAAAAGTTCTTGTATGAATTTGGCAGCACTTCGGCGTAATTTTTCTCTCGTCAAAATCTCCTCGTCAAAATGAGCTTGCTTCATCTATTTATAGTTTGCTTCTGAACTGCCGAAATGGGTCGACACACTCTGTTGGGGTCGACACATGCACTAGCCGGTAAACACATAAAAAATATAGTCGTTGGAAGCTTATGGTCAGTTGGGTCGACATAACTTTTTGTGCGGTTGACATAAACCTAAAGGATCCATCTTTGGAAAATCTGGGGTCGACACATGTAGGTTGGGGTCGACACAAATCTGAAGGATCCGTCTCTGGAAAATTTGGGGTCGACACATGTAGGTTGGGGTCGACACAAATTGAACGTTGGAGTTTACAAGTAAAGTGCAAGCTCAGCTTTGAGGGGTCGACACATGGAATATTGTAGGGTTTTTATAGGGTCGACACAGATAATTTGGATGGGTAGAAATAATTTAGACATAATTTGCACGCTGCACTGCCTTTCTTTGGGTTGACATAATTTGTATAGATGGGTCGACACAATTTGAACGTAAAGGTCGACATAAGTAATTTAGTTTGGTCAACACATTTTGTACGTTGTGCTGATTTTCTGGTCGACACAAGGAGTGAAAGACTGGCCTCTGTTTTGAATAGGGGTCGACACACTAGACTGTGGGTCGACATAAAGTATTATGGGTAGCTTCTAAATTTTATAAGGGTCGACACAAGGTATTATGGGTCAACACAAAACACTGCACATACTTGAAATTTCTGCAGCACTTAAATAAATTGTTAGACTCTAATTGACCCTTCAAAGAGGGTATTTCTCATGAATGGTTAAGTCTAATTTAAACATTGTCAAGTAGTTTATTTTATCTTTCATGCTTATCTTACATAGTTATCATAAAAAACAATTGATTTCTTTAAAAATACTTTTAAAGCCAACACTTCTCGGTTGTCGTATAATTCAGTTGTGCTTTGGATAATGTTTTGCTAGCCTAATAAAAATAGGATCTACAACTCGGTCGTGCTTTTGTCTCAGCACTGCTCCCAAGGCATAATTGCTAGCATCGCACATAATCTCGAATGGTTCTGTCCAATTTGGTGCAGTAATAATTGGGGCCGAGATCAGCTTGCGCTTTAATTCTTCGAAAGCTTGGTTGCATGCAATATCAAACCAAAATATTTTGTCATTTTCCAGCAATGAGCAAAGCTGTTTGGAAATATTTGAGAAGTCTTTGATGAATCGGCGGTAAAAACTGGCATGTCCTAAAAAGCTTCGTATTCCTTTCACGGTGGTGGGTGGAGGCAGCTTTTCAATAACTTCAATCTTGGCTTTATCAACCTCCATCCGTGATTTGGAAACTCGGTGCGTGAGAACAATTCTTTCGGTTACCATAAAATGACATTTTTCCATAGGGACAGGTAAACGTCGTCTTCTCCTGATCTTCCGGTAGAATCGTAATTTGATTGTAACCTGAATATCCATCTAAGAAACAATAAAACTTTTTACCAGTTAGTCGGTCGAGCATTTGATCGATGAATGGCAAGGGAAAGTGGTCCTTCCTTGTCATCTTGTTGAGCTTTCGATAGTCCATACAAACTCGCCAACCAGTAACTGTGTGGGTTGGAATTAATCATTGTTCTCATTGGTTACAACGGTTGTTCCTCCTTTCTTTGAAACACATTGGACCGGACTTACCCATGAACTATCCGAAATTGGGTAAATAATACATGTGTCCAATAGCTTGATAATTTCCTTTTTCACCACATCTTTCATGACTGGATTCAATCACCGTTGTCCTTCAACTGATGGCCGGTAATCATGTTCAAGCAGAATTTTGTGCATGCATATACTTGGACTAATTCCCTTGATGTTGGCAACCGTACAAGCAATAGCTTGTTTATATCTCCTTAATATTTCCAGTAATTCGGCTTCCTGTAATTCATTCAATTGAGAAGAAATAATAACAGGTAAAGTGTCACATGTTCCGAGGTAAGCGTACTTCAGATCCTGTGCAATGGCTTCAGCTCCAGTTGTGGTGGTTCGTCTATCGAAGATTTCATCTCTTGATGTTCTTTATTTCCTCTATCTAGGGCTTCGGTAGCTTGTTCCCTAGACTTTTTCCAAGTTCAGGGGTCAGATGGATCGAACTTGAATTCTCGTTTGGGTGGTCTTAATTCTCTCTTTTCCTCAAAATCGCATTCATCATCCGCGATGACGTAACATTCTTTAGCTTCTTCTGAATCTTTTAGAGCATTCAGGACATTGAACGTGACTTTCTTCATCATTCACCCTCATGGTGAGTTCTCCTCTTTCTACGTCGATAAGAGTTCTTCCGGTGGCCAAGAATGGTCTTCCCAAGAGAATCGGGACTTCTCGGTCAACTGCACAATCTAAAATAATGAAATCGGCCAAAAATATAAATTTATCGACTTTTACCAGCACGTTGTCGATGATTCCTTCTGAGTAGCCTATGGATCGATCGGCAAAATGTAATGTTACGGTTGTCGGTCTTGCTTTTCCAACGTCCAACTTCTTAAAGATTAACATCGGCATGAGATTGATGCTAGCTCCTAGGTCACATAGAGCTTTGCCAATATGTTGATGGGATCATGCATGGAATCGTAAATTTCCCAGGATCACGTAACTTTGGCAAATCTTATTTTGTACAATGTAGCTGCTTGCTTGAGTCATCGCCACAGTTTCGTATTCCTCTATTCTTCGTTTCTTTGATACGAGATCTTTCATAAATTTAGCATAATTCGGCATTTGTTCTAAGGCCTCGACCAGTGGTATGTTGATGTGTAGCTGCTTCAACATATCTATGAATTTTCCGAATTGTTTATTCTGATTCTTTTTCTGTAGCCTTTGTGGAAAAGGTGGTGGAAGTCTGGCTGGTGCAATTGCCTTCTGATGTTGTGTGGGTGCTGCAGCACTAGTACTAGCATCAGGCTCGTTAATCTGCTCAGAGCCTTCCACTTTATTAGCGTCAGTGTTCTTCTCCTTGGTTCTTTCTCTAGGTCTTTCCTCAGAGTCTTTCACAGCTTCCACTTCTCTGCCGTTGCGCAAAGTGATGGCTTTGCAGTGTTCTTTTCCTTCTCATTTCGGAACTTCGGTATCGCTCGGCAACATTCCCGTATGTCTAGTATTCAAAGATAGAGCGAGCTGACCTACTTGATTCTCCAGATTCCTATGAGATGCGACTTGATTCTGAATCACTGCATTCATATTTTGCATCATCAGCTCGGATCGTTCCATAAATTCGTTGACCTTTTGTTCGAACATCTTGGATTGTTCGGGTGGTTGTTGTGGGCGGTTTACTTGAGTCGGAAAACTCTGATTATACCCTTGTTGAGGTTGGAAGTGCTGATTCGGATTACGTGGTGGCTGATTCTAGCTCCACTGATTATTTGGCTTCCAACCTTGATTGAAATTATTGCTCTGATTGTTCCCCACATAATTTACTGCTTCGGGATTTGAAGGGCAATACTCGTACGAATAATCTTCCAAGCAGAATGAGCATGAAATACTCTTAACTTGCTGTGGGTTGGCTGTTAGGGTGTGATTCAACGTAGTCATCTGTGCCGCTAGAGACATAACTGGATCTATGTCGAGAATTCCGGGTGTGCTGTTCGTCGATGCTCTTTTCGGTGCTGCAGCTCTCTCTGTCAGCTACTGATAATTGTTAGTCGCCATATTATCCAAAAGCTCAAACGCTTCCACGCATGATTTAGATAAAATTGCGCCATTTGCTGCTGCATCTAAGAAAGATCGTGTTTGTCCATAAAGTCCATTATAAAAAGTTTCCAATTGTACCCATTCGTTGATGCCATGATTCGGACATTGGTGAATTAATTCCTTGAACCTCTCCCATGCTTCATATAGGGATTCAGTGTCCTGTTGTTGACGGGTTGGAATATACCAGGATTAAGCCGTTCCAAATCTGAAATTGGATAATCCCGAATTGGTCTTTCATGATCGGGACCTTGATTAATTGGTGGAATTTGAGCCATTGGTCTTTACCCGCTTCTCGTTGATTTTGAATTTGGCGTCTTCTCTCACGAAGCGTTCTTTCAGGCTCGGGATCGTATGGAATGAGCTCGTTGTTCCATTTGTTTTGCATCAATACCTGAAAAGATTAAAAAGAACCGTAAAAATACTTTCTTTTTTAATTTTTAACTTTTTCAAATTAGTGTTAGCAATATTCACAAATACTTCACAAAAAATTCTAAAAATCAGAAATTTCGTTGTCCCTAGCAACGGCACCAAAAACTTGTTACGCGTAAATGTAATCGCAAATTAACGCAAGTGCACGTGTCACAACTATAGTAATAAAAATATCGATCCCATGAGGATAAGTCAACTGTGAACTCAGAGAATAAATTACAAAGTAAAAGAAATAAACTAAAAATCTTAACTTTAAATATTTACAAAAAGAATTAAAGAATAGGTTTTTTAATTTCGATTGGGTTTTTCATCTAATCTATCATGCATAAAGTAAATTGTAGAAAATAAATTGCAAGAAAAATAAAATTGGTAATCGAATCGAGAATTAGAATTAACCTCGGAAAGAATTAACTATGATTGACTTAAGCAAATCAACATACGAAAAATTCAAACTTTAATTAAGACTAAACAACTCAATAACTTATGCTGTCAAGACTTAATCAATGAAAGTTAAAACGAAAAGCAAAGGGAGATAATTTTGGTTATCGCCGTAAAAAACCGTTGTTCACATAGCCCCATTCCCTCGCCGCCGTGATCACCGTCACCAACCTCCTCCTCGGATTTACGCCCGGGCTCGATCTCAAGCTTGTTCTCTAATTCTAGCACACCCCTCTTCGTTGCACTATGGAAGATAGTTATAGAAGCCTCAGCCACGAGATAATTGGAAAGTTGTTGAGATTTACAGCTGATTTGAGATTTAAAAGATTTCAAAATCTTTAAAGATATTCTTGTTTCCAAATTTGAAAATTGGTTATTCGGTTGAGATTTTCTCCTTAATTTCATGATCTTCCAGCTTCTTTCTTGCTCAGTAATCCATCTTTAAACTTGGCAACTGCATCTAAACAAAATATTATGAAAATACAAAATCTAGAAATATTATTGAAAATCACGTCAAATCTGCTTTTTTAGATGTTGTTGCGATGTTGCAGCATTTATGAGATATTTGCCTAAAAATCCGATTTTTGAATAAAACATTATATGATCACAAGTAATTTATCAATAAAATCTCGTGAACTATTAGGTCTTTTCAAGGCCTAAGCGTCAGCCCTAAAGCCATAAGCTATAAGTCATGAGCCCAAAGCACTAACCATTAATTCCTAAGCAAAAAGCCCAAAGTCCAAAAGCGAAAGCCTTAAGCCCTAAGCTCTTAGCCCAAAGCCTAAAGCCCTGTACTCTAATCTTGAAGCCTTAAGCCCAATGCACTAAGCCCCAAGTTCTGCTCTCGAACTCCTATGCCCAAAGCCTTAAGCCTACAGTTCTAAGTCCTATGCCCTAAAATCTAAGACCTAATACCTAAGCCCAAGGCTCTATGCCCAAATCTGATAGCCCAAAACCCAAGCCCAAAGCCCAAAGTCCAAATACCTAAGCCTTAATCCTGAAGCCCTAAGCCCTAAGCCGAAGGCCATAATCCCTATGCCCAAAGCCCTAACCCATTATCCCAACCCATATGCCTTAAGCATTAAGCCCAAAGACAAAAGCCCAAAGCCTTAAGCCCCAAGATCTAATTCTGAAGTCCTAAGTCCCAACTCTAATCGTGTAGCCTTAAGCCCAAAGCCGCGAGCTTAAAGCCCTAAGTCCAAAGCTATAATGCCGAACAAAGCCCAATGCCCTTAACTAAAAGACTAAAGCCCCAATCTTTAAGTTGCAAGCCCAAAGCCCTAAGCCCAAAGTCCTAAGCTCTTAGTCTGAAACCCTAAACCCAAAGTTAAAAGCTCTAAGCCCTTATCCCTGAAAGTTAAGCCCTAAGCCCACAGACCTAATCCTTAAGCCCAAACTCATAAGCCTTAAGCCATAAGCCCAAAGCCCTAAACATTAAGTACTGAGCCCTAAAACCTAAGCACAAAGCCCTATGCCAAAAGACCTAAGCCTTTATCTCGAAGCCTTAAACCGAAAGTCTTAGCTCCTAATTCCATAGCCCTATGCCCTTAGCCCTATCCCATAAGCCTTAAGCGATAAGCAATGATTTTTAAGCTATAAGCCCTAAGCCCAAAGCCTTAAACCGTAAGTCCTAAGACGTGAGCCCAAAGCACTAGGGCAAAGTTCAAAGCCCAAAGCACTCATCCCAAAATGTAAGCAAAGAAACCCAAAGCTCTAAGTCATAACGGCCATGCCCTAACATCTGTAACGCTCTGTAGCGTATTGTTTCGTAAACTTTGCTTTTCATAAAAAGATGATAAAATTTTTCGTTTACGATCATGCATTTGTAAAACGTAGCAGCGGAAGACTTTGAAACACATTTATAATTTTAATCTCTTTTGGAGGAATACATGATTGCATGATCGTTCTAAAATACATTAAAATAAAAAAAAAACCCGTTCGTTGCTTGGACAACATCGTTCTAATAGCCACATAGCCACGGTCATGGGAGCACTTTTTCAACTGAACGTTAACATCACCTACACCACAAAGTTCATCTATGAACCTAGTGCTCAGTAAGTAAAGCATGAAATACATGAATGTAAACATGATATGAATTTGTAAAACATTTTCGTTTCTTTTCATTTGGGGTATTTCTTTACTTTAATTTCCATGCATACTTATCATTGGGGCTTCCTGGCAAGGAACGAGAGACCACAAACTTGAGTCCACCTAAGGGGACAGCCAACTCAAACCCCTTTCGAATGACATTTACGTAACTTTCTCTTTCTTTCTTTCTTTTATCTTCGTCTTTCGTTGGTTATTCGAGCTCAACCCGAATGAACCATTTTCATATTATGTTTCATATGAAATCTCATGCATGTAAATAGTTCGTAACTTTCTTGAAAACATGATGCATGAGATGCCCATGAACATGCATAATATGGATGTACCAAGCACATCATTAACATGTGTAGCATAAACATAACAATTCATCACATCATAGTAAATATCAATTCCAATAACATTTCGTAAGTTACATTAGCTTAACTACTTAACAATTGCTAGGAGCATATACTTATTCCATTTTGACATAAACCAAATCTTTGCGATAGTAACATAATTGCAACTTGCTATCCAAAAACATGACATTCATAAATCAATCCAAATTAACACTTCAAAACATATCTTTGAGACAATTACCATCATTCAACATATTCTATCTAAACACTAAACAATTCATGTCATAAGAAACAAGCATAACCTAACACATCATGGTGTAGGCCCAAAGAGGCAAAACACAAACATAGCATTACTTACCTTAAGTCTTTAGCAATTAGGAAAACACATAATCAATGTCTTTTAATCACTTCACAACCTATAAATAAAACAACTATTAATCGTAATCCAGAATATTGTTCACTATTTTGCAGCAACTTCAAAGTATCATAACTTATTATATACAACTCCAAAGGTCTTCATTCCTAAGCATGGGAAAAGGCCTTAGACAGTGACTTAGTCTAACTTAAGTTTTGAATACAAAACCTGAAATTGGACAGATTTTCCAATTTTTACCACTTTTGCATAACATGGACAAATATGAATTAATTCATTTTATCTTTCATATATATCCACACCTAAGCCACTATAACATGATTGTATATCATTTTTACAGAACCATACACCATAACGTCCAAATTTTGTGCACTCAATATAGCTAATCATCATACCATCAATAAATCCTCTAAAAAACATAATTATTCTTTAACCATCCTATCCTTAATCACAATTAATCTAATCCACGCATAACATAAATATTACTTTTCCCATATGTTTGGAAGCTAATTTCTACTCATTCCCCTTCAATTTTCACTCTTTCTCTCTAAAACCCTTTCTCCTTTTTTTTGCTCCTTTTCTCCCTTTCTCTCTCTACAGCCACAAAAATGGCTGATACTCAGCCATTTCTCACATTTTTTAGATAGATTTTAGGATGAATTTACCTTTTAGTCTAACTTATCCTTCTACGTTTACCATTTTGCCCTTATATGTCTCTTTAATTGTTAAAATACTACAATTATCACCATTTAATCATACATACTTTAATTAATTAATTTAAATTAGTACTAAGCTAATTCTTAAGATTAACATAATTAATCATGATTAGTAAACCTTAATTACCCCTTAATCACTCACTAATTATGCTTTAATCACAATTAGTCACTAATCAAATAGGGACACGTGGCACTTTCTTATTGCTTCTCTACTTTAAATTACCAAATCATATTTGTATCTAATAATATTCTTGGACTAAGGTTTATGCAAAAAATATCAATGATTAAGGAGGAAATCTAGTGAAGGTGACATATTCTTTAAGTATAAAGTGTAATTTTACTTGCTATCATTTTGATGCTAATTTCTCTAACCCTAGCTTTTTCATCTTTAATATTTATTTAAATATTTTAATTATCTTAAAAGTAAGCAATTTTCTTTTTGGGTATTACACATCTAAGCTCAAAGCCCAAAGCTCTAAGCTCGAAGCCCTAGCTAGAAGCCCAAAGCCCAAAGCTTTAAGCCCAAAAGCCTAAGCTTTAAAAGCCCTCATCCATAAGCCTTAACCCCGATGCCCAAAGCTAAAATCACAAGCCCAAAGCCCAAAGCATCAAATCCTAAGCCCAAAGCCTTAAGCGTTAAGCCCTAACACCTAAACACAAATAGCCCAAATCCATAAGTCTAAAGCCCTAAGCTCAAGCCTTAAGTCCTTCTTGTAAGCCTTAAGCCCTAAACTCTAAGCTTAAAGCCCTAAATTTTAAGCTCGAAGCCTTAAGCTGTAAATCGAAAGCCCTATGCCCAAAGCCCAAATCCTTAGCCCAAATCCAAATCCACAAGCCCTACGCCCTATGCCTTAAGCACTAACACCTGCGCCCAAAGCCCTAATACTAAAGCCCTAAGTCAAAATTTCTAAGACCTAAGCCCTAAGTCCTAAGTTGTAGGCTGTATGCCTTAAGTCTTCAGGCTTAAGCTCTAAGCCCAAAAAGGTAGATTCTAAGCTCTAAGCCTTAAGTTGTAAATAGAAAGCCCTAAATTCAAAGCCTTAGGCCTAAAGCCAAAAGCCCTAAGCCCAATGCCGTAAGCATTAAGGCTTAAGCCCTAAGCGCTAAGCCTAAAGCCTAGACCTCAAAGACCTAAACCCTAAGCTTAAAACCCGAAACCTTGAGCCATAAGCCCTAACACCTAAGCCCAAAGCCATAAGTCATAAGCACAAAGCACCAAGCACTGATTCCTATGCCAAACTCCCAAAGTCCTGAGGTGAAAGCCTTAACCCCTAAGCCCTAACCCTAAGATCTTATCCTAACGTCCCATTCCAAAGCCTATCATCTAATCCTAAAGCCCTAAGCTCAAAGTCCTAAGCCCTAAGTTCTAATCCCTAAGCCCAAACCCCAAACCCCTAAGCCTTATTTCCTAGACCTAAGCCCAAGGCCATAAGCCCTTAGCCATTAGCCCTAAGCTCTAAAATTAAAGCCTAAGCCATAAGCCCCAAGCTGCAATTCTAAAGCCCTAGGCCAAAAACCCAAAGCTAAGCCTACAGCCCAAAGCCCTTAGCACAAACCTAAAGCCCTAATCTTTAAGTCGTAAGCCAAAGCCCTAACTCAAAGCCCTAAAACCTTAAGCTCAAAGCCCTAAGCCTTAAGCCCTAATTCTGAAACCATATGATGCGGACATCAAGCAAGATTTAAAAGAGATGACGGAGGAAAGCAAAGCTATGACAGGGCCAATGACTCGGGCTAGGGCAAAGAAATTTAAAGATCAAATAAGTTTATATACAAAGGATTTTCTCAGCCGTCAGCCCGCACACGATCTACCAACCAACAAGATGAAGTTTGTCACAATTATTGAAGTACACAAGTAATTAACTTGTATTAATATTTACTTGTCAATATGTGAATTATGCTACATTATGCTACAAGTTCCACTAGTGAAAGTAGGTAGGAGCTGAGGTTGTAAACTTGTACACCTCACTCATTTGTGGTTGGTAGGGTAGGTGGGAGTTTACAAGATTAGAAACGTGTACATCACTCCTTTTGGGTAGGTAGAGTATGAGGTGATGACTTGAACACCTCACACTTTTGGTAGTTATGTTGTTGTATAAAAGGAGGTGAACTTGTACATTTGGGACAACTTGAATTAAATGAAAGTATTATCCTTTGTGAGAGATCTTCTCCCAATTAACAAGCGTTGTTTGGTCTTTCATCGGTAAATCCAGCAACGTTATTTTCTGACTTATCAAGCGGAATTCCTCCGTTTGTGGCGTTTTCCCCAACCAAGGTTCTTCGTCGCGTCGTTGTTTCGGGTCTGTAGCTTTTCTAAGCTAAGGTTCAAATACTCGTCGGCTTTTGGTCAAGGTTCCATACTTATCCTTTCTTTATTTCAACTCAATATCCGATCACTGATCAATCCTATTCCGGGAAGGATCATATCACCATAGGCCTAAAGTTTAAAGCCCTAAGCCATTAGCCCTAAGACCAAAGCCCAAAGAGCTAAGCCGTAAGCCCAAGCCCCTAACCTTAAGCCCTAAGCCAAAATCCCTAAACCCTAAGTGCTAAGCCATAATACTTAAGCCCTAAGGCTTCAAAAGTAAGCTCAAAGTCTTAAGCCCTTATATTGAAACCCTAAGCCGGAAGTCTTAAGCACTAATTTTGAAGCCCTATGCTCTTTGACCTGTGCTTTAAGTTCTAAAACATAAGCCCTGATCCCTAAGCCATTAGCCCTAAGCCCAGAGCCTAAAACGCTAAGTCCTAAGGCATAATACTTAAGCTCGAGCCCTAACCTCAAAGAACGAAGAACAAAGCCCAAAGCCCTTATCTTAAAGCCCTAAGCCCAAAGTCCTAAGCTCTAATCTTGAAACCCTATGCCCTAAGCCCTAAGGCATGAGCCCAAAGCCTTTAACGCTAAGACCTAAATTCAACGTCTTAATCGCTAAATCTTAATCCCAAAGCCCAAACCATTAAGCCCTAGGCCCTAAATCCTAAGCCATAAGTGGTAAGTCTAAAGATCTAAGCCAAAATTCCAATGCCCTAAACTCAAACACTAAGAAAACAGTTGAAAGCCATAATTACTATTCCCAAAATGTAAGAAAGAAGCCCAATGCTTTAAGTCATTATGGCCATACCCTAACACCTATGGCCAAAGCAATAAGCCAAAGGGTAGATGCCCTAAGCTAGAAGCCCAAACCCCTAAGCTAGAAGCCAGAAGTCGTAAGCCCTGAGTCTTAAGCCCTAAGCCATAATTCTTTATCCCAAAGACCTAATCCCTAAGTCCAAAAACCTAAACAAAATCCTAAGACTTGAATCCTAGCCTTAACACCAAAGCCCAAAGCCCAAAGCCTAAATCCCAAAGCCCAAAGGCCTAAGACCAAAGCCCGAATTCCTAACCCCTAACACCTAAGCCCAAAGTCCTAAGAACAGAGACCAACGTCGTAACCCCTAACACCAAATCCCTAAGCGTCAGCCCTAAAGCCATAAGCAGTCATGAGCCCAAAGCACTAACCATTAATTCCTAAGAAAAAAGCCCAAAGTCCAAAAGCGAAAGCCTTAAGCCCTAAGCTCTTAGCCCAAAGCCTAAAGCCCTGTACTCTAATCTTGAAGCCTTAAGCCCAATGCACTAAGCCCCAAGTTCTGCTCTCGAACTCCAATGCCCAAAGCCTTAAGCCTACATTTCTAAGTCCTATGCCCTAAAATCTAAGACCTAATACCTAAGCCCAAGGCTCTATGCCCAAATCTGATAGCCCAAAACCCAAGCCCAAAGCCCAAAGTCCAAATACCTAAGCCTTAATCCTGAAGCCCTAAGCCCTAAGACGAAGGCCATAATCCCTATGCCCAAAGCCGTAACCCATTAACCCAACTCATATGCCTTAAGCATTAAGCCCAAAGACCAAAGCCAAAAACCTTAAGCCCCAAGCTCTAATTCTGAAGTCCTAAGCCCCAACTCTAATCATGTAGCCTTAAGCCCAAAGCCGTGAGCTTAAAGCCCTAAGGCCAAAGCTATAATCCCGAAGCCCTAATCACAAAGCCCAACACCCTTAGCTAAAAGACTAAAGCCCCAATCTTTAAGGTTCAATCCCAAAGCCCTAAGCCCAAAGTCCTAAGCTCTTAGTCTGAAACCCTAAACCCAAAGTTAAAAGCCCTAAGCCCTTATCTATGAAAGTTAAGCCCTAAGCCCTAAGACAAAAGCCCACAGACCTAATCCTTAAGCCCAAACTCATAAGCCTTAAGACATAGGCCCAAAGCCCTAAACATTAAGTACTAAGCCTAAAACCTATGCACAAAGCCCTATGCCAAAGATGATGAGGATCAATCATCTTTGGCATAAAATGCAAGAAAGACCAATTGCAAGGAATTGGAGGCCCAATGACAAGGTCAAGAACCAAGAAAATGCATGAAGCGCTATGTTGTTTAGTGGAAGAAATTGAAATGAAAGAATCTATTCAATATCAGAATAAAATGCTTATTATGTTAAGTGTTGAAGAAGATATTGACATCATAAAAGATGGTCAAGCACACAAGCCCAAGAGCCCAAGCCAATAAAAGATATTGAATGGACAAAGGAAATAGGAAAGTACATGCAACTTTCCTTAAATCAAACTTTTACTTGACTAGCAAGAATATATTGGCAGATTCGGCAATCTTACCAAAGTTATTTTAAAATGTTTTCTGCATCAAAGTTGTAGTTGCTTTCAAGACCTTTTTGGAATGGGCTGGATCATAAAAATCGGACATTGTTTGCCTGGCAAAATACACAACTTACAAAAACAGAAGTGCCTTGCAACAATTCTGAAAATTCTTTCTTTTTATTTTATTAAGTTTCCTAATTACTTTCTATTTCCAAATTTACTTGTTGTTAGTTTAGAAAGTGTGTAGCCTATTTAAAGGCATTTAAGCTATTGTAATAGGGGACAACTTTTATGATTAATTCACCTTGAGTGTTTTGGAGAGATTTTCTCTTTGGTTCTTTGCGAAGAACTCGATCTTCATCAAGTTATATCTTGATAGATCAAATTTGATAGCTTTGGTTCTTACCGACAAGTTCGGTCTGGGTCAAACTCCTTGTTTGATAACTTAGGTTCTGTTGGCAAGGTTCGATTGAGGTCAAGTTCCTCGTACTTGATTCAAAGGCGATCCAGGTGTCTTTTTCCGCATTGTGGAAGGGTCTCGGGTTTGATATACCCGTGGTTCTCATCATTTGGTATCAGAGCTTTGGCTCTTTATTCAAGTTTCTATCTTTATTTAAGCTTTCTATTTCTTCTTTATTTCCTTAATTCCTATTTTCTATCTTTCTATCTTTTCTTATTCTTCCTTACTTCATTCTTATCTTTCTATCAAAAAAAAAAAGCAAAGCAAAAAAAAAAATCGTCTGAAAAAAAAATGTGAAAAAAGAATTATTGTGCGAAAAAAGGAAAAGCACAGCAAAAAAAAAGTGAAAAAAAAAGAACGATTTTTTTTTGCTTATTGTCTTTGTTACTACCATTATAAAAAAAATCTCGTTACTTCAAAAAGTGCGTACTAATTTCCGTTATCAATATTTGTTTCAAAGTTATTTCTTTTAATTTTTGTGACTTCAAAGTTATTCCTTGCATTTATTGCTCTTATATCATTAGAGCGATACTTCATTATCATCATTCATCATTATACACACGTTTTCCTTGGATTGCATTATTTCTTCAAAATAGTTTGACTTTGACGATCTTAGAAGTTTGAATTTTGGCTTAAAAGTTTGATCTTGATTGTTTTTACTTGCTGAATATTTCTCCTGAATTGAGTTCTTACATAAAGAACTAAAAGAGAAAATTGAGTGGAAAAATGCAAGAGTGTGAGACTATTTTATAAAAGCCATTAATTGAGAGAAATACGAGTGTGAGTGACATTAATTTAGTGTAAACACGTGAGGGAGTGATGGTAAGACAATCATTCTCAAGCCACTTAAACCGTGGGAAGCTAGTAAAGATCAAGAGAAAATTATAAGAGATTTCAAAATGAGAGAAAAGCCAATATGTGAGCAAAAGAGTGAAAAAAGTGCGATGAGAGAAAAATAGAGCATGAGAGAAAACAAGAAAAGAGTGAAAAAAAGGGCAAAGAGAGAAAACAAGAGAATGAGAAAATGAGTGGAATAGCGAGAAAAAATGAGGTGAAAAGTGTTATGTTAGCAAGGCAACAAGTACTTGTACTCTTGTACAAGAATATTTATCTTTCTACTAACGAGCTAACCACTTTGTTCCAAGTGTTGTTTCTACTCTTTTAAAGGAATTTGAAGATGTATTTCCCGAAGAAGTTCCAAGTGGGTTACCTCCTCTAAGAGGAATCGAACACCAAATTGATTTTATGCCTGGGATTTCAATACCCAATAGACCGGCCTACCAAGCTAATCCTGAAGAAACAAAAGAAATCCAAAAAAAAATAGACGAGCTAGCAGAGAAGGGTTTCGTGAGAGAGAGTCTTAGTCCATGCTCGGTTCCTGTGATTTTAGTTCCAAAAAAAGATGGGAATTGGCGAATGTGTGTGGATTGTCGAGCTATCAACAAGATCACGATAAAGTATCAACATCCTATTCCAAGGTTAGATGACATGCTTGATGAATTGCATGGTTCCTATTTATTTTAAAAAATAGATTTAAAGAATGGATACTACCAAATACAGATGAAAGAAGGGGATGAATGGAAAACCGCTTGTAAAACTAAGTATGGTCTGTATGAGTGGTTAGTAATGCCGTTTGGATTATCTAATGCACCAAGTACTTTTATAAGATTAATGAACCATGTGCTAAGAGCTTTTATCGGAAAATTTATTGTTGTATACTTTGATGATATATTAATATATAGCAAAACCTTAGATGCACATGTTGAACATTTGAATTTGGTTTTAATTGCATTACGAGAAAATCAACTTTATGCTAACTTGAAGAAGTGCATTTTTTGCATGGATTCAGTAGTTTTTCTTGGTTTCGTTGTAGGATCAAAAGGGATTTCGATGGATAAAGAGAAGATCATGGCGATTCAAGAGTGGCCGAGACCAAAGAATGCAAGTGAGGTTAGGAGTTTCCATGGATTGACAAGTTTTATAGAAGGTTTGTTCAAGATTTTAGTACTATCGCGGCACCGTTGAATGATCTTGTTAAAAAGCATGTTGAATTCAAATGGAACGAAGTTCATGAACATGCTTTTAACCTTCTAAAAGATAAACTTACTAGTGCACCATTACTTGTGTTACCTAATTTTGATAAAGTATTTGAAATTGAATGTGATGCATCGGGAAAAGGTATTGGTGGTGTTTTAATGCAGGATTCCAAGCCAATCGCTTACTTTAGTGAAAAACTTAAAAAGCTGCTTTAAATTATCTAACATATGACAAGGAGTTGTATGCTTTAGTGAGGACTCTACAAACATGGCAACATTATTTGTGGCCAAAGGAATTCATTATTCATTCTGACCATGAAAGTTTGAAGCATTTGAAGTCACAAGGAAAATTACACAAGAGGCACGCCAGGTGGATGGAGTTTATTGAAACCTTTCCGTATGTTATAAAGTACAAAAAAGGTAAGGAAAATATTGTTGCCGATGCATTATCTCGAAGGTACGTACTTCTAACGTCCTTACAATCTAAATTGCTTGGATTTGAATTAGTTAAAGAATTATATGAAGTCGATTTGGATTTTGGTGAAATTTGGAAATTGTGCGAAAATATTGCATATTTAGATTATTATAGACATGATGGTTATTTGTTTAAAAAAGATAAACTTTGTGTTCCTAATGTTCGTTGAGAGAACTATTTGTTAGGGAAACTCATGTGGGCGGAGATGGTCATTTTCAAGTGTTGGAGCAAATCAACGACAATGCCTACAAAATTGATTTGTCAAGTAAATATGGTAAGGTAAGTGCCAGTTTCAATGTTAGTGACTTATCTTTTTATGATGCAGGAGATTCGAGGACGAATCTTTTCGAGGAAGGAGGGAATGATGCGGATCAAGTGATGACACAAATCAATCCCAAGAAGAAAGACCAATTGCAAGGAATTGGAGGCCCAATGACAAGGTCAAGAACCAAGAAAATGCATGAAGCGCTATGTTGTTTAGTGGAAGAAATTGAAATGAAAGAATCTATTCAATATCAGAATAAAATGCTTATTATGTTAAGTGTTGAAGAAGATATTGACATCATAAAAGATGGTCAAGCACACAAGCCCAAGAGCCCAAGCCAATAAAAGATATTGAATTGACAAAGGAAATAGGAAAGTACATGCAACTTTCCTTAAATAAAACTTTTACTTGACTAGCAAGAAAATATTGGCAGATTCGGCAATCTTCCCAAAGCTATTTTAAAACATTTTCTTCATCAAAGTTGTAGTTGCTTTCAAGACCTTTTCGGAATAGGCTGGATCATAAAAATTGGACGTTGTTTGCCTGGGAAAATACACAACTTACCAAAACAGAAGTGCCTTGCAACAATTCCGAAAATTCTTTCTTTTTATTTTATTAAGTTTCCTAATTACTTTCTATTTCTGAATTTACTTGTTGTTAGTTTAGAAAGTGTGTAGCCTATTTAAAGGTATTTAAGCTACTATAATAGGGGACAACTTTTATGATTAATTCACCTTGAGTGTTTTGAAGAGATTTTCTCTTTGGTTCTTTGCAAAGAACTCGATCTTCATCAAGTTATATCTTGATAGATCAAATTTGATAGCTTTGGTTCTTACCGACAAGTTCGGTCTGGGTCAAGCTCCTTGTTTGATAACTTAGGTTCCGTCGGCAAGGTTCGATTGCGGTCAAGTTCCTCGTACTTGATTCAAAGGCGATCCAGGTGTCTTTTTCCGCATTATTGAAGGGTCTCGGGTTTGATATACCCGTGGTTCTCATAATTACCTAAGCCTTTATCTCGAACCCTTAAACCTAAAGTCTTAGGTCCTAATTCCATAGCCCTATCCCATAAGCCTTAAGCGATAAGCAATGATTTTAAAGCTATAAGCCCTAAGCCCAAAGCCTTAAATCGTAAGTCCTAAGATGTGAGCCCAAAGCACTAGGGCAAAGTTCAAAGCCCAAAGCTCTCATCCCAA
Organism: Begonia fuchsioides; assembly: GCA_003255005.1. Lineage (NCBI taxonomy): Eukaryota > Viridiplantae > Streptophyta > Magnoliopsida > Cucurbitales > Begoniaceae > Begonia > Begonia fuchsioides. The sequence continues at coordinate 12,332 of QAOC01054317.1, read as the reverse complement.
AATGTAAGCAAGAAGCCCAAAGCTCTAAGTCATAACGGCCATGCCCTAACATCTAAGCTCAAAGCCAAAAGCTCTAAGCTTGAAGCCATAAGCTAGAAGCTCTAAGCTCGAAGCCCTAGCTAGAATTCCAAAGCCCAAAGCTTTAAGCCCAAAAACCTAAGCTTTAAAAGCCCTTATCCATAAGACTTAGGCCATAAGCCCTAACCCCGACGCCCAAAGCTAAAATCACAATCCCGAAGCCTAAAGCATCAATCCTAAGCCCAAAGACTTAAGCGTTAAGCCCTAAGCCCTAACACCTAAACACAAATAGCCCAAATCCACAAGTCTAAAGCCCTAAGCTCTAAGCCTTAAGTCCTTATTGTAAGCCTTAAGCCCTAAACTCTAAGCTTAAAGCCCTAAATTTTAAGCTCGAAGCCTTAAGTTGTAAATCGAAAGCCCTATGCCCAAAGGCCAAATCGTTAGCCCAAAGTCCAAATCCACAAGCCCTACGCCCTATGCCTTAAGCACTAACACCTGCGCCCAAAACCCTAATACTAAAGCCCTAAGTCAAAATTTCTAAGACCTAAGCCCTAAGTCCTAAGTTGTAGGTCGTATGCCTTAAGTCTTCAGGCTTAAGCTCTAAGCCCAAAAAGGTAGATTCTAAGCTCTAAGCCTGAAGCTGTAAATAGAAAACCCTAAATTAAAAGCCTTAGGCCTAAAGCCAAAGCCCTAAGCCCAATGCCATAAGCATTAAGGCTTAAGCCCTAAGCGCTAAGCCACCTAGACCTCAAAGACCTAAACCCTAAGCTTAAAACCCAAAACCTTGAGCCATAAGCCCTAACACCTAAGCCCAAAGCCATAAGTCGTAAGCACAAAGCACCAAGCACTGATTCCTATGCCAAACGCCCAAAGTCCTGAGGTGAAAGCCTTAACCCCTAAGCCCTAACCCTAAGATCTTATCCTAACGTCCCATTCCAAAGCCTATCATCTAATCCTAAAGCCCTAAGCTCAAAGCCATAAGCCATAAGTTCTAATCCCTAAGCCCAAACCCCAAACCCCAAACCCCTAAGCCTTATTTCCTAGACCTAAGCCCAAGGCCATAAGCCCTTAGCCATTAGCCCTAAGCTCTAAAATTAAAGCCTAAGCCATAAGCCCCAAGCTGCAATTCTAAAGCCCTAGGCCTACAACCCAAAGCCCTTAGCACAAACCTAAAGCCCTAATCTTTAAGTCGTAAGCCCAAAGCCCTAACTCAAAGCCCTAAAACCTTAAGCTCAAAGCCCTAAGCCTTAAGCCCTAATTCTGAAACCATAGGCCTAAAGTTTAAAACCCTAAGCCATTAGCCCTAAGACCAAAGCCCAAAGAGCTAAGCCTTAAGCCCAAGCCCCTAACCTTAAGCCCTGAGCCAAAATCTCTAAACCCTAAGTGCTAAGCCATAATACTTAAGCCCTAAGCCTTCAAAAGTAAGCTCAAAGTCTTAAGCCCTTATATTGAAACCCTAAGCCGGAAGTCTTAAGCACTAATTTTGAAGCCCTATGCTCTTTGACCTGTGCTTTAAGCCCTAAAACATAAGCCCTGATCCCTAAGCCATTAGCCCTAAGCCCAGAGCCTAAAACGCTAAGTCCTAAGGCATAATACTTAAGCCCAAGCCCTAACCTCTAAGAACGAGGAACAAAAGCCCAAAGTCCTAAGCTCTAATCTTGAAGCCCTATGCCCTAAGCCCTAAGGCATGAGCCCAAAGCCTATAGTGCTAAGACCTAAATTCAACGTCTTAATAGCTAAATCTTAATCCCAAAGCCCAAACCATTAAGCCCTAAGGCGTAAGCTGTAAGTCTAAAGATCTAAGCCAAAATTCCAAAGCCCTAAACTCAAATACTAAGAAAACAGTTTAAAGCCATAAGCACTATTCCCAAAATGTAAGAAAGAAGCCCAATGCTTTAAGTCATTAGGGCCATACCCTAACACCTATGCCCAAAGCAATAAGCCAAAGGCTAGATACCCTAAGCTAGAATCCCAAACCCCTAAGCTAGAAGCCAGAAGTCGTAAGCCCTAAGCCATAATTCTTTACCCCAAAGACCTAATCCCTAAGTTAAAAAACCTAAACCCTAAGCCTAAAATCCTAAGCCTTGAATCCTAGCCTTAGCACCAAAGTCCAAAGCCCAAAGGCCTAAGACCAAAGCCCGAAGTCCTAACCCCTAACACCTAAGCCCAAAGTCCTAAGAACAGAGACCAATGTCGTAACCCCTAACACCAAATCCCTAAGCGTCAGCCCTAAAGCCATAAGCTATAAGTCATGAGCCCAAAGCACTAGCCATTAATTCCTAAGAAAAAAGCCCAAAGTCCAAAAGCAAAAGCCTTAAGCTCTTAGCCCAAAGCCTAAAGACCTGTACTCTAATCTTGACGCCTTAAGCCCAATGCACTAAGCCCCAAGTTCTACTCTCGAACTCCTATGCCCAAAGCCCTAAGCCTACAGTTCAAAGTCCTATGCCCTAAACTCCAAGACCTAATACCTAAGCCCAAGGCTCTATGCCCAAATCTTATAGCCCAAAACCCAAGCCCAAAGCCCAAAGTCCAAATACCTAAGCGTTAATCCTGAAGCCCTAAGCCCTAAGCCGAAGGCCATAATCCCTTTGCCCAAAGCCGTAACCCATTAACCCAACCCATATGCCTTAACCATTAAGTCCAAAGACCAAAGCCCAAAGCCTTAAGCCCCAATCTCTAATTCTGAAGTCCTAAGCCCCAACTCTAATCGTGTAGCCTTAAGCCCAAAGCCGTGAGCTTAAAGCCCTAAGTCCAAAGCTATAATCCCGAAGCCCTAATCACAAAGCCCAACGCCCTTACCTAAAAGACTAAAGCCCCAATCTTTAAGTTGCAATCCCAAAGCCCTAAGCCCAAAGTCCTAAGCTCTTAGTCTGAAACCCTAAACCCAAAGTTAAAAGCCCTAAGCCCTTATCCCTGAAAGTTAATCCCTAAGCCCTAAGACCTAATCCTTAAGCCCAAACTCATAAGCATTAAGCCATAAGCCCAAAGCCCTAAACATTAAGTACTAAGCCCTAAAACCTAAGCACAAAGCCCTATGTGATATGATCTTAACTGATATAGATTGATCAGTGATCGAATGCGGAATATAAAAGAAAGTAAAGATAGAAATGGAACCTTGACCCGAAGTCGACGGACGTTTGAACCTTTGCTTAGCTTAGAAAGAGCTTAAGACCCGAAACAATAACGCGACTAGGAACCTTGGATAGGAAAGACGCCACAAACGAAGGGATTCCATTTGATAAGTCAGAAACGACATTGCTGGACTTGCAATGAAAGACCGAACAACAACTTAAAAAGGAGAAGTCTCTCACAATATGATTTACAAAACTCAAGTTTCTCTGAAATGATAAATCTAGTACATATTTATAGGACTCATTTCTCACCTAATATCTTCTTCTTCCAACATCAACCACTTTCTCACCCACTTTCTTACCAACTTTTCTACCTACTTTTCACCTACTTTTTATATGACATGCAACATAGATGATAAGTACATAATAGTCTAATCTATAATAATGTCATCTTGTCTCATGTGCACTTGAATGCATGTCATGCATTTAACTTTGATATTGTCGGGAACAATAACGCCGTCACAATTAACTTTGGCAATCAAAGATTAATTCAACCTTCTTTTCCCACACAAAATATGTATCCGGATCATTCTTTCCCTTGAAAGAAGGATTTGCATCTTGATGTTGTTCAACTTATCATCCATCCGGTTAGGAGCTTCTCTAGAATTTCTTTGATTCCTCCGAATATCATAATCTGAAACGTCATTTTCACTATCAAGAATATTATCTACAGAGTCATACCTTCCTCTTCGGGGGAAATTTTTATTTCGATTGTTTGGTTGTCGATGTTGTTGTTGAGCATTTTCAACGTTATTCAACCGCTCATTGAGACGGTCAAACTGGTCTTTCATTAATTTTCTCACTTCACCCATCAAGACGTTAAATTGAAGGCTGTCATTGCATTGTGGTGCGGCACCGTTGTCCGAGTTTGACATTTGTAAGAAGTTAAACCTGAAAGAAAATGCTAGAGAAAAAAAATGTAATAAGATGGACCTCACTACACTCCCTCACGTGTTTGGCTCGGATAAGTTTTTCACTCTAATTTGTCACTTGTGTTTCACACTTGTCAATTGGCTTTTATCCTCTAATAATCTCACATCTCTTGCCTTTTTCCCCTCACTTGCTCCAATTATATCAAGAGTTGAACGACCTAACAAAGAGTCTTTTCACGTCAAAACCAAATTATCAATTGGAAGAAAGAAAAATGGTGAAGGCTATCGATAATTGAATTGACAAAGATGAACACGGATTAACCAATAAGACACGACAAAGATAGTAGAAAAAAAATAAGCTAGGATCAAATGATAAATAAATGTTGTGGTTTCAGATGTAATGCAAACAGCTAGCCTCTCGATTTTTTTTTTTTTTTTTTGCTTCCTGAATACTCGAAGGTAGATTCGGTTTAAATCCAATAAGGAGACACTTTTTTTTTTTGAAACAAGATAGCCAAGCGGCTCTGATACCAAATGATATGATCTTAATTGATAAAGATTGATCAGTGATCGAATGCGAAATATAAAATAAAGTAAAGATAGAAATGGAACCTTGACCCGAAGTCGACGGACGTTTGAACCTTAGCTTAGAAAGAGCTTAAGACCCGAAACAATAACGCGACTAGGAACCTTGGATAGGAAAGACGCCACAAACGAAGGGATTCCGTTTGATAAGTCAGAAACGACGTTGCTCGACTTGCAATGAAAGACCGAACAACAGCTTGAAAAGGAGAAGTCTCTTACAATATGATTTACAAAACTCAAGTTTCTCTGAAATGATAAATCTAGTACATATTTATAAGACTCATTTCTCACCTAATATCTTCTTCTTCCAACATCAACCACTTTCTCACCCACTTTCTTACCAACTTTTCTACCTACTTTTCACCTACTTTTTATATGACATGCAACATAGATGATAAGTACATAATAGTCTAATCTATAATAATGTCATCTTGTCCCATGTGCACTTGAATGCATGTCATGCATTTAACTTTGATATTGTCGGGAACAATAACGCCGTCACAATTAAGAAGTTCTTGGATATATATGTTTAGTTTTTCACCGAACTTCTTTGCTCGATCTTCTGTCGTCTTTCCGTCCATGCTTGCTTCGGTTACATTTAATTCTTTTCCTTTGCTCTTGGTGATGTCCTCATCACTATGCCCAAAGACCTAAGCCTTTATCTCGAAGCCTTAAACCTAAAGTCTTAGGTCCTAATTCCATAGCCCTATGCCCTTAGCCCTATCCCATAAGCCTTAAGCGATAAGCAATGATTTTTAAGCTATAAGCCCTAAGCCGAAAGCCTTAAACCGTAAGTCCTAAGACGTGAGCCCAAAGCACTTGGGCAAAGTTCAAAGCCCAAAGCTCTCATCCCAAAATGTAAGCAAGAAACCAAAGCTCTAAGTCATAACGGCCATGCCCTAACATCTAAGCTCAAAGCCCAAAGCTCTAAGCTTGAAGCCATAAGCTAGAAGCTCTAAGCTCGAAGCCCAAAACCCAAAGCTTTAAGCCCAAAAGCCTAAGCTTTAAAAGCCCTCATCCATAAGACTTAGGCCATAAGCCCTAACCCCAATGCCCAAAGCTAAAATCACAAGCCCAAAGCCCAAAGCATCAAATCCTAAGCCCCAAGACACAAAAAAGACAGCAAAAATCTAACAAAAAAAAAGGAAAAGTAGTAATACCTAATTCCTAGGCACAATCCCTGAGTCCTAAGTCCTAAGCACAAAGTCATATGTCCTAAGCCCAAATTGTAAAGTCCTAACCCCTAAGCCCTAAGAGATAAGCACAATCTCTTAAGTCCTGAGACTAAAGCTTTTAGCTCTAAGCCTAAAGTAATAAGCCTAGTGCCCAAAACTTAAAGCTCTAAGACCTAAGACCTAAGCACTAAGCCCTAAGCCTAAAGCCCTGAATGCTAATCGATAAGACATAAGGCAAAACCCTATAAGCCCTAAGCCCCAAGGGCTAAACCAAACTCGTAAGCCCTATGCACTTACCCCAAAGCTCTAATCCTTAAGCTTTAACGCAAAAGCCTTTTCAGCCTTAAGCCAGAACCCCTATGCCATAGCTCTGAAGCCCTAACGCGTAAGCTATTAGCTCTAACCCCAAAGCCCTTAGCCCTAAGCCTGAAGCCCAAAGTTTAAAGCCCTAAGATCTAAGCCCTAAAGCCTAAGAAAATATTCGTAAACACTAAGCCCTAAGCACTAAGCACGAATCCAAAATTTCTAACCTTCAATTTTTAAGCCCAAAGCCCTTAGCCCAAAGCCCTAAGCCTTAAGCCCAAATTCATAAGCCCTAAGACCTAAGACCTATACCCTAAGCCCATTAGCCCAAAGATGTATGACATTGGTCCTAAGCTCAAAGCCAAAAGCCAAAAGCCAAAAGCGCAATGGCCAAAACCCAAACCATTGTGCCTAAATCTAAAATCCCAAAGTCCTAAAGGGTAATTAATGTTTACTAATCAGGATTAGTTCTTTAGTCCAATGGCTTAAGAATTCAGGCTTAAAACTTTTTAATTATACAAATCTTTCCTTAAAAATTGTAGGAAAACAATTAATATGATTAGAAGAAAGTTTAGATTCTTTAAAAGAAGAATCCAAACCTAAAAATTACCCAATCAAAAGTGAAACCAATATAACCTCCACTTACAATATAAAACTTCAAATTAGCCAATAATGGTAATACAAAAAATGATATTATAGAAGAAATCCGAAAAAAGCTTCATCAAATAGATATTTCAGAGAAAAAATCTCTTAAATGCTATCAATAAAGCATCTTCCAGTAAAGTTGAATCTTCATCTTCCAAAGATGATACAGAAAAAGAAATTTTAAAAACTCAAACAATGTTTGAAGAAATGCAAACTAATACTTCAAATAATAAAGAAATCCAAATCAATAAAATCGGATTTTCTAAAGAATCTAAAAGAAATTGGGATGAAATGCATAGTAAATTTTATTATCAACGTCCCACTCCAATGGATATTTTATATGAAGAAGACTCTTTTCAATCACAAAAATCATATCATGGTAAAACAATTTACGAATGGAATATCGATGGAAAATCAAAATATCAAATTTTTGAATTAATTCATCAAATGATGATGTACAGTACCGTCTGTAAACAATATGGAAACAGTGATAAACAAGTAGCTATTTTTATAACTACTGGTTTCACTGAAACCCTTAAAAGATGGTGGGATAACATCCTTAGCGAAATACAAAAAGTAGAAATTTTGTCTGCTCAAAAAATAATAAAACAAGAAGATCAAACCACTACAATTCAGGAAGATGTGGTAAACACTTTGGTTCAAACCATAATATTACATTTTGTCGGAGATTGGCAAAATCAAAAAGAAATAAGTAGGCAATTACTACAATAATCTAATATGTCCTTCTTTAACCCATTTTAGATGGTATAAAGATGTATTTCTTACTAAAGTTATGCAAAGAACCGATGGTAATAATGACCATTGATTATGAAACATAGCTGAAGGAAATCTCAGAGTCAATGAAATATTACTGGACATTTAAGAAAACTAATTGATTATGATCTCGGAGTCAACAATAGCAAGGGCAAAGTGCTCTAACATGCCAACTCGGCTTAAAGGAACTACCCATTTGCGACTTGTAGAGATCATGGATCACCTAGCTTTTCTTAATTTCCAACCGTGACTTGTAGAGATTTGCAGACAGATATGAGAAATTAAAAATGACTCTTATACCGGATAAACATTTGCTTTCAGGTATATAGATTCAGAAAATCTAACTCAATTATCTCATAATAAAATCAATATAAATTACTGAAGTTTAAAGAAGAACTACCTTCACTGCACCTAACCTCTTAGCCTACCATGAAACGGCTCTGATACCAATGTGCAGTCAGGCCCTGCGTACACTAATGTAAGGTTAAAAGGAAAGAAAAACAACGCTTAGAAGAGAGGAAGAACAATGATAGCAGAGAAGAACTTGTGTACGAGAAAAACTTATGTTTAGAAAAACTTGTGTGTCCAACAAGAGAAGTGACACTCTCCTTTTATAAACAAAAAAAAAAGCGAAAAGCAGAAAAAGACGAAAAGCAAAAAGTAGAAATAGTAAAAAGTAGGTCGGTCATAATTTTCCGACACAAAAGAGAAAAGCAAATAGTAAAAAGTAGGTCGGTCATAATTTTCCGACACAAAAGTACAATAATTACAAACTTATTTCAAACTCCGAATCTTAGAATTTTATAAAGTCGGATTCGGTAGAAGACTCGTCAGATTCTACTATTAGAGTCTGCTTCATTTTGGATTTTTGCACTTGTCGTTTGTGCTGAGATACTAAATCTGCAAAGGAGTCACAAAAATCTCATNTTTAAAAAGATTTGTCTTAAAATCTTCTGCATCAAAAGGAGATAAATCAGAAACATTAAATGTGGCGCTAACATTATACTTACCTAGAAGATCTAAACGGTAAGCGTTATCATTAATGCGCTCGACAATTTGAAAAGGGTCATCTCCACGTGGTAGTAGTTTAGATTTTCTTTTGGTTGGAAATCGTTCCTTGCGAAAATGTAGCCACACCCAATTTCCTGGTTAAAAAGTGACACTTCGTCATCCCTTGTTGGCGTGTTTCACGTATTGTTCAGTTCGTTTCTCAATATTGGGCCTTACAGTCTCATGAAGCTTTTTAACAAGTTCTGCCTTCCTGTTCCCATCTAAACAAACACGCTGAGAAACAGGTAAAGGAGATAAATCTAGAGGAGTTAGTGAATTAAAACCATATACGATTTCAAAAGGTGAAAACTTAGTAGATGAATGAACTGAGCGATTATAAGCAAATTCAGCATGTGGTAAACACTCTTCCCAACTCTTAATGTTTGTCTTTATGATAGATCATAGTAATGCCGATAAGGTCCTATTGATAACTTTTGTTTGTCCATCAGTTTGTGGGTGACAAGTGGTGGAGAATAGAAGTTTGGTGCCTAATTTACCCCATAATGTTTTCCAGAAATAACTCAAAAACTTTGCATCTCTATCAGATAAAATGATTTTAGGAATCCCATGCATCCTAACAATTTCTCGAAAAAACAAATCAGCAACATGGGTCGCATCATCAGATTTGTGGCACGGAATAAAATGTGTCATTTTAGAAAATCTATCCACCACAACAAAAATTGAATCATTACCTCTCTTACTTCGAGGCAAACCTAGTACAAAATCCATTGAAATGTCTATCCAGGGAGCATTGGGTTGGATTATAGACTTCGCTTGTTTACACGTAACACATTTGTTACAAATCCTTTCGACATCCCTTTTTATACGTGGCCAGTAAAAGTGCTCTTGGATGACATCTAAGGTCTTTGCTATCCCAAAATGCCCCATAAGACCTCCTCAATGTGCTTCCCTCACTAAAAGTTCTCTAATCGAACAATTAGGAACACATAATTTATCTTTCTTGAAAAGAAAACCATCATGCTTGTAATATTCCCCAAAATTAGTTTTTTCACAAACCATATATAGTTCTCCAAAATCATTATCATTAGGGTATGCATCTTTTATAAACTCAAATCCAATTAGTTTAGCTCCTAAGGAGGAGATAAGAACATACCTACGAGAAAGGGCATCAGTGACCACATTCTCCTTACCTTTTTTGTAATGGATGACGTAGGGAAACGACTCTATAAATTCCATCCATCTGGCATGTCGTTTGTTGAGCTTGTGTTGATTTTTAAGAAACTTGAGGGACTCGTGATCTGTGCGAATGATGAACTCTCGTGCCAATAAGTAATGTTGTCATGTTTCCAATGCTCTAACCAATGCGTAGAGTTCCTTGTCGTATGTGGGATAGTTGAGCGTCGCTCCTCCCAACTTCTCACTGAAATATGAAATTGGACGGTGATCTTGCATTAGAACAGCTCCAATCCCTACACCTGAAGCATCACACTCAACTTCAAACGGTTTCTCAAAATTAGGTAAAGCCAGTAACGGTGGATTTGTTAGCCTCTCCTTAATCTTTTGGAATGCTTCTTCCTGCACTTTTGTCCACTTAAACACCACATTCTTTTTTATCACCTCGGTGAGTGGTGCAGCAATGATGCTGAAATCTTTAACAAAACGACGATAAAAACTCGCAAGTCCATGAAAGCTACGGACTTGGTTGGCATTTGTTGGCGTCGGCCACTCTTGAATCGCCAAAACTTTCTCTTGATCAACCTGTACTCCTTGGTGACTAACAACAAAACCCAAAAACACCACATGATCTGTGCAAAAAGTGCACTTGTCTTGTTAGCATATAATTTTTCTTTCCTCATGACTAAAAATACTTATTTCAAGTGTAAGATATGATCATTTATACTCTTGCTGTAAATTAATATATCATCAAAATATACTACAACAAATTTACCTATGAATGGACGTAAGACATGAGTCATCAACCTCATGAAAGTACTAGGAGCGTTTGTCAAGCCAAATGGCATAACTAACCACTCGTATAATCCATGCTTTGTTTTGAATGCAGTTTTCCACTCATTGCCTTCTTTCATTCGAATTTGGTGATAACCACTTTTCATGTCAATTTTTGAAAATAAGCATGCACCATGCAATTCATCTAGCATATCATCTAAACGAGGAATAGGGAAATGATATTTTACCGTGATATTATTGATAGCTCTACTATCAACGCACATCCTTGATTCTCCTCCTTTCTTTGGGACTAGCAAAACAGGTACTGCACAAGGGCTGAGGCTCTCCCTAATGTAGCCTTTAGCCAAAAGTTCATCTACTTGTCGTTGTAGCTCTTTCGTCTCTTCGGGGTTACTACGATAAGCAGGTCGGTTGGGCAACATAGCTCCTGGTACCAAGTCGATTTGATGTTCGATGCCACGAATTGGTGGTATTTCTTTTGGTATTTCTTCTGTTACGATGTCTTGAAAATCCTGCAAAAGAGATTGGACACCACTAGGTACAACATGATTAGAAGTGTTAGTAAACATCGTAGTGTATTTGCGCAATAAGAGTATCATGAACTGTCCCTCGGAGTGCGCTCTACTCACTTTACTCCCTTTTATAAAGAAATTTCTTTTTTCAATCTCTCTTGTTTTTTCTTCTTTCTTTTCTTTTTCTTTTTTCTTCTTTTGCTCTCTTTCTTTCTTCTCTTCTTCTTCTCTCTCAATCTCATTTTTTTCACTCTCTTTTTCTCTCTTTTGTTCTTTTTCGCTTGATTTCTTTTGTTGATAACTTTGTTGAAGTCTGAGCTGATCTTCATATACTTCCCTTGGCGACATAGGAACAAGGTTAATTGGCCTCTTGTTGAATATAAATGAGTACTTATTTGTGTACCCGTCATGCGTCACTCGTCGATCATATTGCCAAGGACGCCCAAGTAGAATGTGGCCAGCTTCCATAGGTACCACGTCACATAATACTTCATCCTCGTACTTGCCTATACAAAAAGTGATAAACACTTGTTTGTTGACTTTAACTTCTCCACTTTGGTTGAACCATTGCAACTTATACGGTCGTGGATGCTTCATTGTGGATAAGCCTAATTTGTCCACCAAAATAGTACTTGCTACATTAGTACAACTTCCTCCATCAATTATCATACTACATACCTTATTTTGAACATGGCATCTAGTGTGAAATAGGTTCTCTCGTTGTACTCCATCATCAACTATTTTCAGTTGAGCATTTAAAGCTCTCCGTGTAACTAGTAACTCTCCTTCTATAGCATATTCCTCTTCAAATTCGTCAATGCTATCAACTTCGGAATAACCATCTGTCTCGATTTCTCCAGTATCTCGTATACCATAACCCTCTTGTTAGGGCATTGGCTAGATATGTGACCCCTTCCCTGACATTTAAAACATTTGATATCACGATTTCGAGATGTAGATGGATCAAATTTACCTTGGGTTCCCGGACTAGGTGTTCCCACTTTGTGATCTTGACTTGTTTTTGGCAATCTGTTTGTCTTCTCTTTTCGTGTAATTAGGCTTCCAGCTAGAAGAACGGTTACCACTCTTTCATTTAAGTTGTTGTTCTATTTTAATTGCCATGTACAACATATCTTCCAACTCCACGTAATGTTGTAGCTCGATCTTATCTTGTAATTCTGGATTGAGTCCTTCCAAAAATCGAGCCATGGTGGCTTCTCTGTCTTCTTCTATATTTGCTCTAATCATGGTTATCTCCATTTCTTGGAAGTATTCTTCTACGCTTTTTGTACCTTGTTCAAGTTTATGTAGACGTTGCCATAGATCTCGATAATATCT
>QAOC01054316.1:0-40924 GCA_003255005.1 Begonia fuchsioides | reverse complement strand
ATAACTCCCTATGGAGATCATTTGGCCTCTTCATCATTGGGGACTACTATTTTGGCTCTTCTGCTTGGTTGAGCTGCGATCGGGCCTCAATTTGCTTAAGAATATCCAACATATAGTGTTATTGGATCTCAATTTGGCTCAATCGAGTTTTCATAAGTTGCAAACTCTTGACAATTTCCTTTAGACAATTGTCTTAGAAGTTGGATTGCTAATGATGCTACAACTGTACGTGCAACATTAGGGGCTTTCATGATTTCTTCCATCTTCCTATGAATTCATGATATAGTATAGAGTGTATGATACTTGTGTGGCAGAGCTTCTCTTCAATGTCTTGGACTTGTAGTCCAGCGTGAATGCAAAGTTCATGCACTAACGATGGGAAGAGGAATTGACTCCCTCTTTTCACAGCGATTGCGCACAAGCTCCTATATTTTATCATGCCAACACTGATGGGCTTCTTGGTAAGGATATGTAAGAGGATGATGACTTGCTCTCGAGTCACATGTTGCCAGTGAGAGAAAGGATAGATGTGAGATTTAACGAAATGGTACAAGAATTTCATGCTCGGGGCTAAGCTTGCCTCAAGCTTTGTGATGTGTAAGTCATTCCCAGCAAAGCCACTGTGCTGAGGACGTCGTCAATGATGTCGGTGAAGTATTCTGTGAGTGGGCGAAGAACTCATTTGCGGCCTCCAAAGCTTGAAGAAAGATTTAATGCGCTCGGGAGTGATAGGTACCATTTTGTACCAGACCATGATAGCTTTTGGCAAGTCACCTATCAAATTAGCGTAAAATTCTCTATCAGAGAGAGGATTAGCTATTTGGATTGGACACAAAAATTTGCCCGACCTCGCTCCTTAATAGTGGTGGCGATGTAGGCCGAGTACTCCTCGTAAGTTCTGGGGGTAAAAAAAGTTCTTTCTCAACGACTTAATTCTACTACTTGTAGGCCTGCGCAAATTAGAGGCAAACTTCCTCTGAGAAAAAAGCAGGCTTTGTTGACCGCTTTATTTCAATGACCTTTAGGCGTGAGGACATGCGAGGTGATTGCGTTGATGTCGGTGCTTTTGCTCGAGGCACTCCCGCAGGTGGCGGTGGAACAAGTAGCAAAGGGGCTTTCTTGGTACGCCTGGTCTCTCTGCGAAGGGGACTAAAATAAGTGTCGGCATAGACACTAGCTTTTGAGTGGGTAGTTCTAGCTGGTGGTTCTCGAAGGTTGGCTCGAGGTTCAGAGTCTTAGTTTGGAGTAGCCGCTCGTGGCGGCAAAGACAGCAAAGCAGCAGCTGTCTTGGCTGCTCTAGTCCTCATGATCGAGGCAATCGACATATCAGAACTGAGAGTAGACTCCTGCAGTGGTGTCGAAGTTGGCTTGGTAGTGGGCACCTTGCTACCTTTTGGTATTTGAACAAGCAGGTCAGTATGTTCGACTATCTTTGATTCTCATGACAAAATAGCGACTAGTGGATCTTGGCGTGTGCACGGCTTCTTGGGTGGTGATTCGAGTAGAAATTATGGTCCGCTTCGCTTTCTGCAGCGGTGGTGGCCATTTCTTCTTTGACGCTGCTGTAAGATCTCACGTACTCTACAACGGAAGCGGTCATTTTGTCTTCGGCAGAGGAGGTGGTTCGGTGGCGCTTTTTGTTGGATTCTGCTCAGAAAACTGAAAACTCTCGTCGCGGAAGGTGGTAATTCCTCTGTCGTGATTTTGGGAGCACTAGGTCGCCACCTTGGCATCTTTTCTCTGGCCACGTGGGCATCGGTAGTGGCAGTGGGGGACTGTACTCTAGTGCCGCCTGATTTGCCGCCTCATGGCAGGTTGCTGTTGGGTCAAGCCTATTTTTGTGGGCTTGACCATTTAAGTCCATTAGAGTATCTTAACCTAAATAAAAAGAAAAGAGAGCTGTTAGGTTAATGGTGAGAGAGTGAGAGTAGTCTTGAAGAAAATATAGAGAGAAAAGAGAAAGAAAAATGGTCGGATTTTTCTGCACTAGAAAAATTGATTTTTGTTTTCTCCATATTCAACCGTTGGATCAACTTCAACTTTTGACACTAGCTTTGAGACATATAGAGGTATGTTCTAAACGGTGAAGATTGTATTTTGTGCTTTCTAACATTGAGTGTTGGAATAAAAATGGGACTGCCGTTTTTATCGTCGTTTATCCTCTCTCTCTTTATTTGTTAAATCCAAAATTCTTGTTTGATCTTGATGAGTTATTGTAATGCTCTAGTTTGACGATCTAGAGAGAACTTGACGTACCTATTATTTAACATAGTGGAGGTTTTATTCGGTATCTCCTCGCCCGTGGTTTTTACCTGCGATTTGGAGGGTTTTTCACGTTAAAATATCGGTGTCTCATTTTTGTTTATTGCTTGATTATTTACTTGGATTTCATTGATATTGCTGGCTTGGATTTGGTATTCTCATTTAGCATACAAGAATTTAGAGAATTAATTTTTATTTTAATTATCCGATCGTTTCCCAATAATAGCTTGATCGGCATCCTTCTTCCACGTTAGGTACAAGATTTTGATTGGCTTCATCACATTTTTTCTTTGTTTTCTGATCGGTTTCTTGATGTTCTCCCGCATGCTAAGCATTGCAATTTCAAGGTGAAATTAGGTAGTTAAATTGAAATTTGAAAATCTGATAATTACCTTTTTACCTAGAAAATTGACTTGATCAATTAACCATGCAGTGAATCTCAACAAAATCTCTGCACGGTCCATTCAGATTGGACCAAAATCTTCTCTAAATATTTTTTTCTTTTTCAATTTATGCATGCCATTATTTCTACTAAAGCCATGACATCTGTCGCGACATCAAACTATGTTACCTTATCCTGCCAAGATCAAAATGAAAAATAAAAGAATTAAAAAAAGAATTGCCTCCTTGTAGTACTTAATTTAAAGTGGATAGCTTGACATCTTATTCTTGTAACTTTTCTCCTAAAAACAGCTTCACACTTTGCGTATTAACCTTAAAGTTTCTGTCAATGACATCATTGCAGAGTTTGATTACTCCATATTAATGTAGTGCTGTGATCAAGTATGGTCCTGTCCATGCTCATGTTAATTTTCCTAGAAAGATCTTCAATTTAGAATCATATAATAGAACTTGTGCCTAACATTAAGAACCCATTATTGAATAATTTTATTGTGCCGTCACTTTTGTTTTTCCTTGTAGATTGGTGCATTTTCACAGTAGTTTAATCACAACTATTCTACCTTATGGAGTTGTAATAACTTTGATTCTCCCACAGCTTCCACATCCATGTTCAATTTGGCAACTGACCGACATGCTTTGTGTAATAATTGGACGAGTAAATGACAAGTCTCGCAAAAAATAAGCTGAAATGGAGATGTTCAAATTGGAATCTTGAAAGTTGTACAGTAGGCCCACAAAGCATCTAGCTTCTCAACCCATTCTTTCCTCTTGGCGTTAACAATTTTTTTTCAATATCCTTTTAATTTCTCAGTTGGAAACTTCTATTTGCCCATTTGCTTGAGGGTGACACAGTGTTGCAGCTTTGTCCTTGACTCCATATTTTTTGAGCAATTGCCTGAATTTTCGATAGTCAAAATGACTTCCTCCATTACTAATGTAGCCCTCAATGTGCCAAATTGCGTAAAGATATTTCGGTGAAAGAAATGAGGGACAACCTTCGCGTCATTAGTGGGAGAGCTGCGACCTCTACCCATTTAGAAACATAGTTAATACCTATACATTGAATAACTCAACCTCTAGAATATTCATAAGCGGCATCTCGTATTTGCATGATATATTTGTCATCCATTGACACTCGTCACAAGATCATGCAAAACTATTTGCACCTTTAAATAATGTTGACAAGAACAAGATCTCCTCTTTCTAGGTTGATAGTGTTCTCCCCATGGCCAAGAAAGGTCTTCCTAAGATGATTGAGACTTCTTGCTTGACTTCACAATCCAAAATAATAAAATCATCCATATAAATATATCGACTTTTAGCAATACATCTTCTATGTTTCCTTCAAAATATCCTATTGATCGATCAGAGAATTGTAAAGTAAGGGTTGTTGGCCATGCTTCTCTAACATCCAACTTCTTCAAAATTGACACCGGCGTAAGGTTAATACTAACTCCCAAGTTACATAGAGCTTTGCCTACATGTTGATCTCTTATCGTGCACAGTATCGTGAAATTTATGGGATCTCAAAACTTTGACAGAATCTTATTCTAAATCTTATAGCTGCATTATTTAGTCATCACCATAGTTTCATGTTCTTCCATTTTGCGTTTTCCCAAGGGACCATTTTTCATAAATTTTACGTAATTTTGGCATTTGCTCTTAGACATTAACTAGTGGAATATTAATGTGTAGCTGCTTCAGCATATCCCCAATGTCTTTCACAGTTTCCACTTCTCTACCGTTGCTACTCTTTTCTCTCTCTATTAGGTACTTCTTTTCTCTAGATTCTTGTGAGAAGCAACTTGATTCTAGATTATCGCATTTATATTTTCCATCATTAATTTTGTCCCTTCAATAAACCCTGATTAAAACCTTATTGTGGTTGCTGTTGTTGGAAGTTCTAATTTTGATTCCGTGGTTGTTGATTATTTTGATTCTGACTCCACTGATTATACAGCTTCCGACCTTGATTAAAATTGTTCTGATTATTCCTGACATAATTTACTAATTCGGCATTCTATGGATAATGTCATGCAAATGTTCTTCTGAATAGTATGAAATGCTCATAACTAGTTGTGAGTTGGCTTGCTACATGTTCATATTTTTAGGGTATTGTCAAATGTGATGAGTTGCTTGAGTGGCATCGTTACTGGATCTATATCAAAATGCTAGGCTAATTATATGTCGATGCTTTCTTGGGTGCTGCGAATCTCTCTATTGGCCACTGACAATTATTATTGGCCATGTTAACCAAGAGATTAAACGCATCAGTGTGCGTGTTTGACAAAATGGCCTCATTTACTGCTGTATCTAAGAGTGATTATGTCTCTCCATATACACCGTTAAAAAAAGTTTCTAGTTGTACCCATTCTATCACACAAATAATTTGGACATTGTTGCAGTAAATCTTTGAACCTCTCCCAACCTTTATATAGAGATTCAGTGTTCTCTTGTCTTAAAATCATAATATCCCCTCACATCTTTGTATTTTTCACTAGTGGAAAATATTTAGGTAGAAATTTCTTAGCTAGATCTTCCCAAGAAGTTATAAAATTTGGTGGCAAAGAGTTCAATCATGCTTTTGCCGGTCTTGTAGCGAATATGGAAAAGGCTTCAATCGGGGAATCTCGTGATTAGTCGTTGTATCTTCAAATGAATTGCACAAGGAAGTAAACTCCTTGATGTGCGCATTCGGATCTTCAGAATCATGGTGTGATGGTTTGTAGCATTTGAAACAAAATCAACTTCAACTCGCACTTTACTTCATTATTCTTGGATCCAAAAATTCCAAAATGCAACTGCTCCAGATCTAGAATGGCGTAATCCCGAATCGGTCGCACTTGTACAAGACCTTTATTATTACATTAAAGTGTGTTTTGAGCAATCGACTCTTCCGTATGAGCTCGGGGTTCCCTTTGTTTTGCGTAAATTAATAATTGAAAAAAATCAAAGAATCGTAAAACGACTTTCTTTTTGGATTTTTAAAATTTTTGAAGTTAGAGTTATTTATAGTCATAGATACTTCACGAAAAATTCTAAAAATTAGAAATTTCATTGTCCCTGATAACGGTTTCAAAAACTTATTGTGGATAAATATGCTCACAAATTAACCCAAGTGTACGTGTTGCGATGAGTAATAAAATATCAATCTCGCGAGTACAAATCAATTTCTAATTAAAAGAATAATTGCAAAGTATAAAATAGGATAAAATTTGGATTTTTGGTTTTTTCTAAACTAACATAAAACTAAATTACTGGAAAGTAAGCTGGTGGTCTAACTGAGAGATAAAAAAACTTGATTAGATTTTATCAAAATAACTAATTATCTAAGATTCTACTGCAGTAGTTGTTAAGGCATCACTATGATTCGGTCGAGAACTTCTAATAAACTGGGGCATACATCACCTCTCATTACATTCTTTCATACCTAGGATTTAGAATTATAAATCATGAAGAATTACTCAGGATTCAGTTTATAGCAATATTTCTAAAATCACATAAGCTAGGATGAACATTAAGAAAACATCCTAAGCTAAACTATGTTACTCGATTTAACCATTTATATGATCTAGTACATGTTTCAATCAATATTTAAGGATGTCTTAAATAAGATCCTAAACATCATCAACATGCAAGCAATAGATAACCGGAAAAAAAAACATACTAGATCTCAATAGTAAATATACGTAAGTCGCCAAATTAATAACTATAAATGATAAACCATAATTTTAAAAGTTCAAATTCAGCCTAGAAACTAACAGAGTTCATAAAATTCACAAAAATTAAAAAAAAAATAAAAGGAAGAAGGTTATGGTCTTCATCCTCAAAAATCTGTTGGTCACACTACTTCGTTCTCTCACCGTTGTGATCGCTCTAAGCAAACCTCCACCTCAGATTGACGCTCATGATGGATCATGAACAACAAACATTAAAAAAGGTTGAAACAAAAGAGAGAAACAAAAGGTTGGAACATAAGCTTTCAGTCGAAACATAAAGTGCCATGTTGCAAAAGAAAGCTTATGTTCAAACCGCTTAAACAACATTCCAAAAGTAATTTTCTTTGACCTAGCGATCAGTTGTTTTGGAAGACACATACGAACACTAAGGGTTTGTGGCCTTAGATGCATGGGTGGAATTTCCATTCGGTGTCATTAATCAAAGGAGAAAGAGGGGATGGAGATGGAACAGACAGAGAGAAGGAATGAAGATGGAATGGGCGAGAATTCAAAAGGAACCTAGGATTTGGGGGACATATTGAGGACGAGAGAGATAGACACATACCTGACACTTAGGAGGGTTTGTTGCGGCTTCAGATGTATGGAGTCTCCATATGCAGCCAATAGTCAACAGAGGAAGAGGTTGTCGACGAAGAAGAAGTTTAGCTAGGGAAGGAATATAGATAGAGCGATGGTTTGGAGATGGAATGTTAGAGAAGTTGAATTGCATAGAGAGAGGGGATGAAGATGGAATGGCGGGAATGGAAAATGAACTTAGGATTGGGATGTGAGAGTAAGAGTATATATAGTATAGAAGAGAGGGAATGGATGGAGGGAATGGAATGGCGGGAATGGAAAATGAACCAAGTGTGGATGCAACCATCTATCTATATTTTATTTAAGGATAAAAATCAACAGAATCATTGAAATATGGTTAAATAAGAAACGAAATCTTAAATTTTGAACTAGGAAAAATACCTCGATGGAGGGACACATGTTGCACTCACCCACATGTGATGGGTTGCCTATCAGTGTAAACATCGACACGCCATGGACGGCCCCCCAAGTGTGGGTGCAATCATATACACATAGAATGACATGTCAGTTTTAGTACATATTAATAATATTATAAGAAAATATTGTTGAAAGTTTTGTAAATTTTTTACCTATGATTTATTATTAATTTTACTATTGCTCAAAATTAAATAATTTATGAAAAATACGTAAATCATCAAAAAATTCAAAAACATTCACAATAACTCTTTTAATATGGCCCTTTAGAATCAATATTGGTTTGAAAAAAACTCTTCAAACTAATATTTTATTAATATATATTTTTAATAAATTGTAGAAATAAGTAAAAAGTAATATTTATTTTGAATTTCTGCAAATGAATTTTTCGAGTTTTGTGGGTATTATTACAAAAGTTTATCCTTAAATTTTTAGAAAGTTTGATTATGTACGTATTTTTAATTACTTTTTTATTTCTAAAAATAAAAAAAAATATTCAATCGTGTAAACATTGAAAATTTACTTAAATTTTTATAATATCTTCTTATAATAGTGTAAATATGTGATAAATATTTTAAGTCATTCAAATGTTATATCTAAAAAATAATAAAGTTTAAAAAAAAATTTAAAAAATTAAAATAAATTCACCATTCACGCCACCATTTGCACGTCATTAGCGTACGAATGGTGGACCAACATGCAGCGGGTCTTGTGTTCATGGCATGTGGATGGGGACACCAACATACAGTCCTTGTGAGAATCTTTTTTGTCTAGTTTAAATTTAGGGTTTGTTCTGTATATTTCATCAAATTAAATTTTTTGATTTTGACCTTTTATTAAATTTCATATTTTACATTCTTCAAAACTGTTGAGCGCTCTCAAATTATTTATTATTGTCTTCATGGTAACATATTTTTGTAATAAATCTATGTTTAATTATTGCTTTTAAATATAATTGTCTTCCTAGTCCATTTAAAACTATGAAGCACGATGTTCATTTTCAATTAAATAAATTTAAAGTAAATTATAAGTTTATAAAAATAGAAATTCATTAATTTAATGCAAATAAGATCATTATTATAATATTAATCCAAAACAATTAATGTTAAAGTTCAAATTAAACTAACTAAAGCCATCTCAAACTGAGCGTGCATAAAGCAAGCCTATATTTGTTTCAATAATTGAATTGAGAATTGCCTTCCTATATTGATCATTTGCCAATCAACTTAGCAAGGTGTCACGATTCTATTTTCAATAGGACAAGTAAGAGCTAGGCAGCACTCATGATCACAGTCATTATGGGTCAGCCTATGAGTGTGCCAACGACGATAAGTGTCCACGTCATTAGTGCAAGCTTTATGTCTAACGAGCAAACCACGAGTAAGCAAGATAATCTAAAACTAGCGTCATTGAGTATAAAGAGAGTGTGCAAAAAGCTTTTCATTGATTAACAATAAATTATAAGATTTGGTAGGAGGTCTCTATGTGATAATGCCTCTCTCCTTAAAGTGCGAAGTTCCACCTTCACTATGATAAGAGTAAATATTTTATAGTGGTGAGTAGTCATTGCTAAACATGTAACATAAAAACAAGGGAAATAAATACAAGTGAAAGACTAAAAGTAAAGAAACCAGCTAACAACATGAGCGGCCATGGGCAACATGCTTTGGACAATCTTGCGACTTTGACATTCTTTCCTATTTTAGCCGTTGATGTCATCATCAACTTTGTTTCTGCTTCTTTTGGAACTCCTTGATCTCTGACGCAAAGCCCTCAAAGTTTTCAATTTTCTCCAACGATACTTCATTGTCTCATTGTCCATTCCCCTTGATCAGATACTCCTTAAAAGTGAGGTGGCCAACTCCGATGCTTATGTCTGCAAGAACTTCTTCAACTCTTTCTTCTTCTGCCTATTGACATTGATATCTAGTCTGAAACTTGTACTTCTTCCTTTGTCATATGTTTGAAGCTCGTTCGAGATAATGCAAGATGATCCATATTTTGTTTGTACTCCTTAGAGAAATTGTAAGCTCTTGGGTTCTTTCAAGCATATGGTAGTTTCAAAGTGCGTGGCATTGTTGGTTGCCTTACAAAAACTACTTTGAACTGATTTCACTCTTTTAGAAGAAGTCATTTGACAATTGAAGTAGAATTGTGCCATGTCCAAGAGGCCTGGCCAATGTTTCTTATTAGTGTTGATGAAGCACTGCAAGTATTATGCGAGCACGCTATTGAAGCACTGAGTTTGTCCATCAGTTTGAGGATGGTAACTAGAACAAATATTCTGACTTGATCCAAGTAGCCTAAAGAGTCCCAACCAAAATGATTCGGTAAATCGAGTATCCCTATCGCTGATGATACTTTGAGAAATTACTTATAACTTTACTACATGTTTGAAGAAGAGTTAAACTGTCACTTCTGCAGGGCAAAGTTTTGGTGTGGTAATAAATGTGACATACTTTGAAAAGTGGTCCATGATCACCAGTATTGCTTCAAAATTTATTAACATATGGCTAATTATATCAACTTTTTAAGAGACCATAAGTCTGTTTCCAGCCTACATAGCCTCGCCGCAAGGTGTCATGACATTCTTTCACGAGAGTTTTCTATAAGTTGTTATTATATGGTATATACAACTGGTTTCCTTAAGTGAAGAGCAAGTCCTTTTCAATCTAGAATTGACGAGTTTTCCCTTGCTTTACAAGTTTCATGATGGCATGATCTGCGAGATCATTTTTTAGATTACTTTGGATGCTATATTTCACCTTTATGTTTACTCTGTTTGCTCAGGTTTGCAAAAGATAGCAAACACTTGCATATTCTACTTTAAGGCTTAGTGAATTCGTGACCTTGTTGCTCTGTCATGACTTACATTCAAAGTGGAAATCAACTTCTGATATAAATTGGTGTCAATGTGCTTGTTTAGCCATAGTTTTATTTGTTCAAATAAGTGACATATAGAGCTATTGTATGTCTTCACAACAAACCTTGACCTGAGCATGTATTGTTTCTATACACGTAGATGGTGTACGAAAACCAATGTCTCTTTGTTAGAGGCAATATACTTTCGTTTGGCTTCATTCAACTTGCGACTTTCGAAAGCAACTAGATGTCCACCCTGCATTAGGGCGCCACCTCACGGAAAGTCTAAAACATCAATCTCCACCTCGAATAGTTTAGTGACATCTGATAAGGCAAGTACTGGTTCTCGCATCATGGCTTTCTTGAGTTCTATGAAGATTTCTTACACCTAACAGTCCACTGTCAATGAACTCCTTTCTTTAGTAACTCGGTTAAAGGGGCATCTATTTTTGGAAATCCTTCAAAAAATTACCTATAGTAGTTGACCGGTCTGAACAAGGAGTGCAACTCTATGAAAGAAGTTGGCGGTTGCCATTTTTCAATTGCCTTTATCTTGTCCATATCCATGCAAATGCGACCTTGTTCAAAGACATGGTCAAGAAATTCAATGCTCTTTTGACCAAGCGAGCATTTTTTTTCTTGACAACTAATTAGTGCTTAATTAGCTTTTTAAGAACAAATAGAGCTGAACCTTGTATACCGATGTCATCCAGATACACTACCACAAACTTGTCCAAGTACTCATAGAATACTTGATTCATGAGGATGCATAAGGTTGCTAGCGCATTTGTGATCCCAAATGAAATCACTCGAAACTCAAAAGCTCAATACCTCATTACACAGATCCTCTTGGCTTCGGCTCCTTCCACATTCCTTACTTGATAATAACCTGATCGTGGGTTAAGTTTTGTAGATTAATTGGTCTTATATAGTTGATCGAAGCGATTCGTGATGAGTGGGAGGATATATTTATTCTGCACTGTCACCTGGTAGCGAGCAAAATAGTCAAAGCACATTCAGAAGATCCCATCATTTTTCTTATGAAATAGTATAGGAGCTCCATAATGCACTTTTGTAGGTCTTATGTATCTGACTTCTAGCAGCTCGTGGAGTTATTTTCTGAATTCAACCAATACTAGAGTAACCATTCGTATGAGGCCTTGGCTAGAGCCTCAGACCCCGAGATCAACTCAATCTTATGGTCAATATCTCTTTGAGGTGACGACGTCTTAGGTAAGAACTTAAACATGATGCTTTGGAACTCTTGAAGGACTTCTAAGGTTTTCAGTGGAAATGGTCCACCATTTATTTCACTCGTTCTTGTCGAGACGAGAACATATCTTGGGTCGTTATTCTTAAACCTCCTTAAACTGATTTTTTTATATTATTTTTATGTTACTGGGACGTGGTTATTTTAGAATCCCACGAACAACGGTCAGATTGTTCCTGTGATTACTAAACACTTTTTGATGGAATTGGAATGAATTTCTATTACATCAAGAACTCCATCCTAAATATAAGGTCAAAGTTGTCTAATATATGCCACCATAACAATAACAATAACAAATTGCTAACATCCAATAACACATGCTTAGCTCAAATTTCTATTCATAACAATAACAAATTGGTCCATGAAACTTATAGACCCTACATTATCTCCATATTAATAGTGAATCCAATCAGTTTTAAGATACCTAGTAAACAATTTGTTCAATGGTGCATACCTTTTAGGTATAGAGATCATCCTTGTTGTTCCTTGCTCATTATGGAGAGCCTGAACCTCTTTTGGCTCTACATTTAGGGGTCCCTATATATGGTTTAAGAAACATATTTCATCGATCTCCATGTCAATAAATTCATCAAAAAAATTGAAGTATAACAACTTTCCAATACCATAACTAGCCTATTAACAATTCTTATTGCAATCTTCAATCCATAATTTTTTAACCATTCATCAAAGGTAATGACATCAAAATTGTTATCCAAAAATTTTAGATCTCCAAATCTATGAAAATATCCATGGTTACAACCGACTCCAAAAACCCAATCAAGTAATTTAGTTGTCTTCTTATTAACTTGTAATTCTTCAATGCCAAATAGGTGGTCACCAAATTGGTCTTGTGACATTGTTGAAAGTCTTTCAATAAGATCTCTTGGCATAAAAATTTTTGGAAAAGAATTTTTGGTAGAATAAGAATAATTACTTGCTACCTTTAGCAGCTAGATGAATATAATATAGCTGGAAATGGATGAACGAGGCTACAATACCAAATGACATGCTCCTCGTGCAGAAAGACAAATAAAGAAACATGGAACGGTGATTTACGAAATAGGATAAAAGAAATGAGTTAAGCATGGAACAACGAGGATGAAAACTTGGTAGTTAAGTTAAGCAAAAGAAGAATGGTCATTGACAGCTTATTATCATTCAGAAGTTACTTTCAAGGTTATAGCAAGTGCCATATATATAGGTTAGATAACTAACTCTTAATACTATATAGGAGCCAAATGATTGGAAACCAATAATGTAACACATAGATGTTGCCTTGAATAGTAACTAAAATAAGAAAACATTCTTACATTTTAGTAAAGTTTCCTTTAATCCTCTTTTTAAGAGAATAAACTAGTATGCCACTCTCCCTCCCTTTTATTGTCACAAAATTTAAACTAATTTAAAACAACAATGATAAAATAAAAATATAGATTGACCATTAAGCATATTATGGATTCTTCTCCTCACCTTCTCCTTTACCACCATTGGTTGCCATTTGAGTGAATGTTAGGGTGACTCATTGTCTTTAATGGCTAGTTCATAATTTAATTGTTCATAAAAGGAATCTTATGAGCTTTTATCAAATAGGGTTTTCAGGGCTGTCAAACTCAAAAATGTAATCTTGATATTATCAACATATTTCTTTATCCACGATAAGAAAGAGGATCAACAACACGAACAAACAAGTTAGAAATCATTTTTGCTCGAGAGCTTTGGAGTTGATCTCGTGGCACATCCTATGTGCAATCGACGAGTCAAATAATTAGAAGAAATATTGGTTGATAAACTCGTGGGCTCATTTGAAGCACATGAACAACGCAATGAGAAAAACAAATAAGAGGTCTTAACGGAGGCCTTACAAACAAAGATTATCATCAAGAAGGATAAGACATTGTATACGCAACACAACCAAGGAAGAAGATATAGTCATAGAGGTCGCAATTCTGATCGAGGCAGAGGTCATGGTCATTGAAATAAAAATAAAGATAGATAACAAACGATCTAACTAAACTTACGAGGTCATGGTCATAAAAGAGGTAGTGGACCAAATCACGCAAATATCGAATGTAACAACTGCAACAAATATAAACACTAAGTAAAATATTGCTACTCTGAGAATAAGGTTGAAGAAAACACCAATTGAGCCACAAAAGCTGACATTCTCATGATGACCCTTGAAGGCACAATTCCAAATGGTGATATGGTGATAACAATCATATTCGTAGACACAAACATCTCTTTGTGGATATGCACGACATGTGTCTTTTGAAGATGCATCAAAGGTTTAAAGGCCGAAGAAAAATATATTTTTATCAAAAGATGAAAAATAAGATTCTTTGGAGGATGTATATTATGCTCCTAACTTAAAAACTAATATTCTTAGTACGACTAATTATCAGAAAAATGATGTTTGGTTTTTATGAAAGAACAGATGTTGCACTTGATGAATAAAAATGGTCGGTTGCTTACTCATGTGGAGATGACAAAACAAAAGTTCAAACATAACGTGAAAAATATACAAGAAATGTATTTTCAAGTTAACATGGAGGATAAAGCATGGTGGTGACTCTTACAGTATGAACATTTAAGTTAAAGTGAGCTAAAAGAGTTAGCAACAAAGAAAATTATTCGTAAGCTACAGAACATTGATTTCACCATGAACTTTTATGAAGGTTGTGCACCCAGCAAGCCAAGTCAAATTTGCAATGAGACCTCTCAAGTTGTGACACGGCAACATTAGGTGATCGAAATATGAGTTGACGACAATCAACTATTGAATTGGCCAAGAATCTCGTTCATCATGAGAAGAGTAAGCATATTAATATTTGTTTTTATTTTATCAAGATGCATATAAAGAATAGAGAAGTGAAAATAATTAACGTTACCAAGTCTTAGACATTTTTACAGAGCCTATACCAAATTTTTTTTTTCTTGAGCATTAAACTAAAAAAAAGGTCAATTTTTTGGCGACTAACATTTAAAAGTCCAAATAGTTAAACCAGTTTAGCGTTTGACCTACGGATTTATATACTTCAGATGTTTAGTTTCTAATGATTTAAGTTTCACGGCATTGGAAGTATTGTGGAAGAAATTATGAGAAGTTTAGTAATAAAGCGTCAAGAGTTATAATTGAAATTTTTAAAAATAAAGAGTGAGAAGTTACTACTCTATTTAATTTCATTTTAATGTTATTAATACATCTTTGTATTAAATACAATGTTTGAATGAAAAAAAAGATAGTGACAAGAGTTTACAATTTTTTCTCCTTTCATCTTTTGCTATTTTTGTACTCTACAAATTAGACTTTCAAAACCCTAATTTCATATGTGGAGCTTAGCGAGAATCATATCACTAGAAAACAATATTGGATATTTGTCAAGAAACATTTGGAAATGCAGACAAAATATACACCAAAATATGTAGATGGTTGATCCTAAAGATGTTGAACGTACTATGGAAGTTCAGGAGCTTTTTTATTTAAAGGTGAAGCATGTTTTGTCGAGGATAATGTTATGACTGTACTTCTTTTTTTTAATACCATGGTTAAGCAGATAAAATTTTATAGTCCTATAATGTTACTAATTTGTAACCTAAAAAATGGGTTCTTAGACAAGAAGCATTGAAGATCACTAAAAGCCACTTGAAAGCATAAAAGAATCGACGAGTGCATCCTCGTTCAACTCCTTTTATGAGAAATGGTTGTAATGTTGTCATCATTAAGGGTATAAGGCATGGGAGTCAGGGATTTGGTGATTTAATGTAGAATCGGAAATCAAGCTGGCTCGATCGAGCCGAGCCGGAAATTTTCTGGCTCGTCGAGCCTATTCGAGCCGAGCCTGTCGAGCTTTTTTCTAAACATTTTGGCCTGAGTTGGCTCACGACTTGAGCCTATTCGAGCCTAGCCGATCGAGCCTATACGAGCCGAGCCAAACGAGCCGAGTCGACATACATAAATATATTTATCATTTAAAAAAAATTACATATCCTTAAAATTAAATTTTATGAATTCTAAAAACTACAAGTGTAAAAATTACATATAAAAAATTACAAATGTAAAAAAATTTATATAAAAAAATACAAGTGACAAAAATTACATATAAAAAAATACACATGTAAAAATTACATAAAGTTACACTTTAGAAGTTAATAATTTTTTAATTCTAAATTTTTTAAATCCTTCGTTAATTCATCCTCTCGTTTTTGGTTTCTTTAAACTGCATCACTCCAATCTTTTAAGCATATCAACGCCTCCACGAGATCCGGTGCAAGATTTTCCTGTCGATGGTCGAACACTCGTCCACCTGCACTAAAAGTAGACTCGAAAGCTACAGTAGAAACATGAGCAATTAGTAAATTCACGTGCCATTTTAGAAAGAATCGGATAGACGACCACATTATTTTTCCACCAACCCAAAATATCGAATGCATCATCACGAGGAAGTTGATAATGAGTGTCTAAATAAATATCGAGTTCATTCTTATCAAAACCATAAAAATGCACATTGTTATCAATTTCTTTATCAATGACATCCATACTATTAATTGGTTGTCCAAAACAGAAACTACACTAGAAGTAGACGCAATATTAGAAGAATGAAATGAACGAGAAGTACTATATTTATGTTGGTAAAAAACAAATAAATTAGAAAGATTGTTTCTTTATGAAGCTACCAAAACTACCGACATTAGCCCTAAGTTATCGAAAATCGTATGAACCATCAATTTATAATATTTAAGTTTATATCTAGGATGCATAATGCAAGCAAATGAAAAAAATATTAGGTATGTCAAGCCAATATTTTTTAAATTTCGTTTCCATTTTGTTAACGATTTTAAAAAATTCATCTATTTTTTTATATCTCTCGAAAGCACCCGTTAAGTTTACTAATATAGGAAGAACAAGATGCGTAGTCGGGTAATAAATTCTCAATCATTCTTTAGTAGCTTCAAAAAATGGTTTAAAAAAATCAAAAAATAAATTAGTCATATCACAACTACAATTATGTAAAGTAATACCTTGTGTTTTTTGACTAATAAAATAACAAATTACATTCCAATACGGTTTGACATGTTCTAATATTAAATAAGTTGAATTCTACCTTGTTGATATATCAGTTTTTAATTTTCTAGGTCAAAGATTAGCAGCTTTATAAAATTCTTTATATTCTTGTTGTTGGGAGTTAGAAGAAGTAATACTAAAAATCTTATCTCTAATATTATATTCTTATAAAATGACCACAATGTATCGATAAATAATTATTCTATTATGAGGATATTCACAACTACAAAATCCTAATATTCTTTTATGAAGTTTCCATCTATCATCAATTAAATGAGAAGTGACGACTATATATCCAAGTGCATTAGGTGCATTTCATAAGTCAAACGTAATATAAATACACATAGTAAGTGCATGTGAAAATAATGCAATTAACTCATTTTTCATCTTATTGTACATTTTAATGATGTCACCATGCAAAGTAATACGAGAAGTTCGTCTAAAACTAGGGTTAACGTATTCTCTCATAAATTGTTCAATGACTTTGTTATCAAATATCAATAACGAGACTTCTTTATGTGCTATATATTTTGCAGCACCTTTCCGTAATCTTTCGTGTGAATACACGAAATTTTCTCTATTACCAACACTTAATTGTAATTGGGTCCGGTCTCTCGTTTGCTCGTGTGCGTGACATTTTTATAATAACCAATAGTGCTAGGGATAGATTCGTACATTTAGTGTTTTGCACAATATTTGCATTACGCCCTATTTTTTATTTTTCTTCCTATTTGTATTTCTTTAAATTAAAAATATTTCCAAACATTCGACGTTTTTTATTTTTTAGATTTAGGTGAAGATGATGATGCATGTCCGGATGTGTAACCAATAGAAAATGTGGGATTACTAGATCTAGTTTCTTGAATGTCGTTATCATCGAATGGAAATGATTCAAATTGTGCATAGAGTGCATCCATATCGATATAAATTAATAATGAAAAAAAATTATAAATTGATACCGTTCAACAATTACTCAATGATAACTTGTACGCGGTAATTGATATTTATAATTCCACATTTACGAGTGCTGCAAAATTAAAAAAAAAAGTTAACAATACAAATTAACATTATCGATAACTTCACAAATTAAATTTACGCGTACGTCGATGAGTAATTGATAATTGTTTGAATAACAATCAAATACACGAGAAGAATTTTTTGATAAAGTGAGATTGAGAGTTTGAGAGCTTGAGAGAATTCGAGAAATCGGAAAAAATTTTCGACACCACTCTACCCCTTTTTATACTATTTAAAATTATCACTCGAGCTTCCGAGCCCGAATTCCGAGCTTGAGCCAAGCTCGCCTCCTGAGCTCGAGCCTGGCTCGACTCGGTACTGTAGCAATTCGAGCCTGGCTCGGACCGCTATAGTACCAAGTAATCTGAGTGAGCCCGCAAGCTGGCTGGCTTGGATGCCAGCACTAATGGTCACCATGCAACAAAGGAAGACATACTACATAGCATTTTGATTGAGCCATTATAAGAACGCTAGACATTATGCAGCAAAACTTTTTTGATAAAGAAAAAGAATATTGCTGCAGGTTTTTCACCTCCATGTTGAAAAAGATTTCAGCTCATGGTATGATGAAGAGGGAATGGAGAAGGTGATGACCAATTAATTCAATAAAGACATCCACAGACGATGTTGTTTTTATTTTTGAGCTTAATGGACAATGTGTATCTTCCCAAAGTGGCTTCAACCAAGAGGACAAAGTTGATTTTATTGGTGTACATGTCATGACATGGGCTTATCGGGCATTGGCAAGACAAAAGAGC
The DNA here is from genome assembly GCA_003255005.1 of Begonia fuchsioides. NCBI lineage: Eukaryota > Viridiplantae > Streptophyta > Magnoliopsida > Cucurbitales > Begoniaceae > Begonia > Begonia fuchsioides. The sequence goes on along the minus strand of QAOC01054316.1, from coordinate 22,561 downwards.
TCGCAAGATAAAATACAACTAAAGACTATTTAAAGCCATCTAGCCCCGGCACCTTGTACTCGCACACTGTTTCGATCCCTCCACATTGTCGCATGTCCTTCAAATGGTCAGTATCAGACTAACTATGCCTAAATATGATCATACTCTAGCAAAGTGATATTGGTAGAAATTGTAAGAATAGAAGAAACGAGAAACAAAATTTGTAGTTTGATTAGCTTGTTGAGGACAAAGTTCAATGTGTAAAGAAATTTAGGAACTACGAAAACAAGGCCTAATATATGGTATCACAACATTGAGGATATATTGTTAAGTGAAAAATAACATGGTAAAATGTAGTTACTCTATCATCTTTGGATTTATTGGTAAATTAAGAGGATCCTAGATAAATACAGTTACTCTATCAGCCAACACAAAACAAAGGAGGTAGTTTGAGAAGAGAAAACATGATGGTAAGGACAAATGTCTAAGATCTTTTAATGAACAAATTTATTAGGTGTCATGTAGATTGTAGAAGCATATATATATATAGAGTGTAGCATGTGTATAACTTCCCATTAGTGTGAATGTCATAATATGTTAAGAGATTAGTTATATTAGTAAAGTGAGCCATGAGTTTAATTGTGATTGCGAAATAGGGAAGAAGTTTAATTCATGAAAAATATTTTTGAGTTAATTTCATGAAACAGTGGAGAAAGTTCACAGGTATAGAAAATGTGCCAACACATTAATGCGCCACGTTTCGGACAAATTGAAATATCAATCGAAGAATGCTCGAGGAGAATTATCATAAGGAGCCAAGCTCGCAAATTAACTAACTTGTTTACTCATTTTGTAGGTAAATACTTTGAGAATATTGAAAGAAAAAAAGCTTTCTTGGAGGACAAAGAATTATCATATCATTTGATAACTTGAAAACAAGATAATTGGCCTAACAAAACTCTCGAATGGTTGACCACATTGGAGGCCGAACCAAACCTTCCATGATAAAATTCCCTTTTTGCAGTAACTCACTTTTTGCAGTCATTTAGTTGGTCTCTCATTTTACCTCATCTTTGTCCAATTAGAGAAAAGCCAACAAAATCCCCTTCTTCCTTTTATGTCCAATCAATTCCCATTCATATTATATTTTTTAGCCATCAAATGATATGACTTCTACTTTTATCACATTCACCTCATCCTATGAGATCTCAGCAAATCTATGCAAGCCCACCATTTCTTTCATATTACCTTTTTTTGTGATAAGATTTCAACTTTTTATTAGTTTCTCCTAATCCAATGAGATCTCAATAAAATTGCCGCAAGCCACCATCTTTCACTCTTCTTATCACATCCACCTCCTCCAATCATGTGTGGACATTTAGTCTACAAGCATTAAATAGAAAGAAACCCTTTAGGAGCATTCTCATTACTTTTTTATGTGAGACTACTTTTCTAGCATAATTTTTGCTAAACTATTTTAGCTAGCTCTAAGAAAAAACGTGATGCATGTAATTTCAAATCTATACAGGCCCTCCTTAGCACATTTTGTAGAGGTTGTTGAACCTATAATATCCCGAGCATTTGCTTGCTTTAGTTTGTTGAGCAATCCTCAAAGCACCCTTTTATTCTATTAAGTGAGTAATATTTATGTATGTGAGAGTTTTATCTTCTCGTTGCTAGTTGTCAAATTAGTGACTAGCTACAATCTTCTCCACTTTGTGCAAGAAAGATTCAAGAGTAAGATTGTAGATTTGTTTTCTTTTCTGTCATTTCTCAATCGTCTGTGTTGTGTTGTCAGGTAACGTGCACGTCATTTGCTATCAGAGCTATCATCTTTCTGTAAATACCAATCTTTGCCTAATATTCTAATTTAAGTATTGTCATGCATCACAAGGAGTACTGCCAATAACAACCAAGCCCGTGAAACCAACGAACAAGCACAAGCAACCACTAGTCGAGCGTGTGAGCCAAATCTGCATGGTTAAAATTGATGATTTGTCAACCGTCCTCGAGCGACTAATGAGGGAGGGAGGAGAGTTAATTTGGAAAATTCCTCGAGCCCCTAGACGAGGTGGAAGAACTAAGAATGCGATGAGAAAAGTTCCAACAACTGATTTTGAAGAAACAGTTTTGCTCAATGAAGAAGATGGCACAATGTGTCTCCTAACCATAGGCTTGGTAATGATGAAGAATGAATCACATTAAGATTAGTGTACCTCTATTTAATGGCAATGGTAGTGGTGATTTGTTTCTGGATTGGATGGATAAACTGGAGAAGGTGTTTGAATTCCATAACTATTCGGACAAAGAAAAATACAACAAGTAGCTTTAGAATTATTCGGTTATGCACATTTGTGGTTGGAGAATGTTAAGTCACAAAGGAGATGAGACGATGATCGAGTGCCTATGACTTGGAGTTTGATGAAACTATTGATGAGAAAGAGGTTTGTACCTATCCATTGCCGGCAAGAACTTATGTTGCAAATACAAAGCTTTAAGCAAGGAGCTTCCCTAGTTGAAGAATACCTCACTGAGTTTGAAACTTTGAAGATAATATGTGGATTGGAAGAACCCAAAGAGTGGTGCTTGCACGGTTTGTAAAAGTACTCAAGAAGAAGATTGTAGCGTGTGCTAAGTACAATGATGCCAACCTTATTTTTGAATTATTCTTCAAAGAAATAGTGTGCTTGCATGATATTCCAAAGAAAATTGTTTCAGATATGAATACCAAATTTCGGAGGACAAAGAAAATGGTATTTTATTTATGAGATGATAAAATATGACAAAACTCATATCAAGAAGTGGTTTACGTAGAAATGGACGTATTGGTTTACGTAAAAGTACGCATAAAATACCAAAGAGAGTTATTCATGTTCAAGCAAGTTTCAACAATACAATTGTGACTGTTACGGATGTACGGGGTCGAGTAATTTCTTGGTCCTCCGCCGGTACTTGTGGATTCAAAGGTACAAGAAGGGGGACGCCATTTGCGGCTCAAACCGCAGCAGGAACTGCTATTCGGACAGTAGTGGATCAAGGTATGCAATGAGCAGAAGTCATGATAAAGGGCCCCGGTCTCGGACGAGATGCAGCATTAAGAGCGATTTTGGAAAAAGTTATGAAAGAAGCTCAGAACCAATTTATTGTTTAGCTCCTCATTCCACCCACAAACAGATGGTCAAATCAAAGTGGTGAACAGAACCTTGGGAACGCCCTTAAGAGGGATTGTTAGCAAGAAGCTTATAGATTGGGATGTTCAAATTCTATTTGTAGAATTTTCTTATAACCGGAGTTTGCACAATTCCACCCAAAAGACTCCACTTGAGGTAGTATATGGCTTCAACCATCACACTCCAATGGACCTCCTCCCTCTTCCCATCAAGGATGTTGTGAATCCTAATGCTGTTGAAAAGGCTAAATTAGTGAAAGACATGCATGAGCAAGTGAGAAAGTACTTAGAGAGAAAGAATGAATAATATATCAAACAAGCTAATCGAGGCAGAAAGAAGGTAATATTTAATATAGGAGATCTTGTGTTGCTACATTTGAGAAAGGAGAGGTTTCCCAACCTCAAGAAATCGAAACTATTACTTAGGGCTGATGAACGCTTCAAAGTATTGGAACGAATTAACAATAATGCTTATATATTGGAGTTACCTTGAGAATATAAAATTTTGAAAACTTTTAATGTGCAAGATTTGTCCCCCTATGTTCATAAAGAATTAAGCGGTAAGGAAGAACCCTCATTGGATTTCAGGACAAATCCTAAACTATATGAAGAGGGTGATGTGCCACGTTTGACGCAATTTAAGTACCAATTGAAGAAAGCTCAATGAAAATCATCACAAGAATATTGACGAGAAAAAGCTTCCTTGGAAGACAAAGAATTATCATATCATTTGATTACTTGGAAACAAGATAATTGACCCAACCAAACTCTCGAATTCTTGAGCATGTTGGAGGCCAAACCAAACCTTTCATGATAAACCTTTTATACATTTTTGCCTAGCTATTTTTAACACAATAGCATGAGGTGAAGAGCTTCTTTTAGAGTCTCCAGCAACCCACTTTTTAAAGTAATTTGGTTGGTGTCTCTCATTTTACCTCATCTTCTTCCAACTAGAGAAAAGCTGACAAAATCTCCTTCTTCCTTTTGTGTCCAATCGATTCCAAAAACGTGATGCATGTAATTTCGAGGCTATACAAGCCCTCCTTAGCACATTTTGTAGAGGTTGTTAACAAATCCTCCAAACATTCTTTAATTCCATTCGGTGAGTAATATATGTGCATGTGTGAGTTTTACCATCTCGTTGTTAGTTGTCAAATTAGTGACTTGCTGCAATCTTCCTCACTTCGTGCAAGAGGGATTCAAGAGTAAAATTGTAGATTTGTTTGTTTTTCTGTCATTTCTCAACCGTCTGTGTTGTGTTGTCCGATAACGTGGCACGTCACAAATTTGTGGCTTTCTCAAAAGAAAGTTTGCTCAATAAGGATTCACGAGGGATTCAAGAGTAAAATGTGCGGTACCTGAGAAATGAGGAAGATAGTTCTTTGGTGCTACCGGGTTTCATATTGACACTTAGTGCCGACCGATTGACCCCACTAATTTGAAATGACCTACGATATCTTTAGATTATTTATGCTATCCTTCTTCGCATCTGCAATCTCTTTTTAGCACAGCCCAAAATGTGACTTGAAATAGATTATGAAATGACCCAACCCATAATTGACCAAATCTTCCACCCATTTTCTCAAGAAATCCCAATAACCAGCGGTAGATGATCTAATTACTAATAGCACGGTATGCTTAATTGAAACATTCAAATAACATAAGTTAAACCGATTCCATGACTAAATTCTGTTAGAAGTCAAAAGTTTCCTTAGAATAAAATTGATCAAATGTAGCTAAGAAGCCAATCTTATATAAGGGTACGTTGGAGTGAGTTGGCTAGACTTAACACGGAGATCAGTCTATCTTTAGTAATCAATCAATTAAAACAAAAAAATGTAAAATCACATACATGATATTTCACAAATAAGTCAAAGATAATGTAAATAATTAATAGAATTGACATTCCAGCAGTCACAATTAATACAACACAGTTCAGTAAGCAAGTAAATTTAGAAAGTACAAGATATTAAACATCAGATTTAATTCCCAAATCATGATTAATATATTCAATCCAATACCTGCAGCAACAAACATTTACCTAAATTCCTGAACATAGTAGTTGACATTCAAAATCACATTTAACCTATTCTATATTCATGAACATTTCACAGAATACAGAGTAATCATCATATCTTACTCTTCTAAAATAGAAAATAGGTTCAAAGTTTTTGGATACAAAACCCGGTAGAACTAGTTATAAGAAACAAAATTGTTCGGAGTAATATTCATCACTACCATAAAACACGTTCGATTTGGAATTTGTTAAACTGAGAATTTCATCCAACTCATAACATTTTGAGCTATTTCAACATGAAATAGCTGAGATATATTCAAAAACGGATTCAAGTTCTATTTTTTATTCGTAAAAAATCATAAATTTGCTAAGTCAAAATTTGAAAGATCTAGGTGAAGAATGAGAGATTTGCATGGCCATAGTTGGAGTTATGAATCATTGTTCACAATCTTTACTCCCAGTAGAAGTAATTTGAAAATTGTTGATAGTTTGAGTAAACTTTCATGCATGCATGCATATTTTGAACATGAATAATTCTACATTTACTCTCTTATTCTATAGTCTAAAATAAAAGGTGATATGTCAAACAATAATTGGTGCAGTAAATATAATAAATAGTTATTTAAAATTTACTATATTAACTACACTTTAATTGAACTAATAATTATTTGACACCTTAGCGTGTATGTAAAAAAAGTAGAATNAGTGTCATCGCATGAACATTTAGAATTTGATTGGTACTAAAAAGATTGTAGGCTTTTTAACTTATTTTGACAATTGGTTTAAAAAAGATTTAGCTAAAAGCACTATACTGAACTAAAAGTTCAAATTTGATACTAAACTCGCCCGGCTAACAGGTGTAACTAAATATACGAAAACTTTTGGAATTGAAGAAGAATATAAATATGGGTGGGGTGAATAAATGAGCAGCTATGAACTGTGGGAGGATTATTGAAGCCGTAGGACAGCTGACATGGGAGACGAGATGATTTAGTGGGGACAATTCGAGCAATAATTATCGCCATCGTGGTAGGACTACGATACAACTGTTGCTCATGCAACATAGTTCAGAGATTATTTCCCAAGGCAAGTGCATCTCTTTTTCAAAAACCCTAATGCCGGATTCATTGTAATCGCCACTGACCCAGGAAGGAATTCAGAGTAGAAATGTGAGGCAAACTATAGAGTTACAGCACAAATAGTGGATAAGTGCACCATTATTGGAAGCTTGTCCAGTTACAGAAGGATCAAGTGATAATAGAAAGATCAAGTAAAAAGGGCAGGGACAAACTTAAAGAAGTTGGTTGGGTGAAATAAAGAGGAAAGCAGAAGGCAAATGCGCCTCAACAAACTTGCTGTCTCCGAGTTTAATGCATCTTTGCATGCAGTTGAACGAAGCCATCAAGCAGGGAAAGAGGAGGAGGGTTTTTTCAGCAGCAGCCGCAGTTGAAACATTTTCCGCTTTGAATTCCGTCTTCTTCTTCAAGGGTTTTCAGTGCTGTGAAAGTCTTTGATTAGACAGCTCTCGTGGATGGATGGCCTAGATGGCGATGGATCGTTGCACATATTTAAGAAGTGAAAGAGAGACACCCCAGATTGAGACGAAATCTAAATGGCCTTTTTCAATTATCCGCATCTTTTATTCAAATAAACTAATGGATTAAAACCCTATAACCAATTAATAGATCATCAACCAAACAATTAGTCAATGTAATATGAATTATGCAGACCGTGTTCCAGAAAGGAGGTCAAATGTTGCCAATAATGTGGATATAATTCAATTGGAGTCATATTATTACTTTTTTATTATTAAGAGAATTAATCAAACTAGTCATTTTTTATTGGTAACGAATCGTCAAATCCCCACGAAAGAGTAAGGAGCAGGGTTGGCCGGGTGAACCCTACATAATCTGAAATCTCATTGTTAATTTTTCTTTTTAATTTTGGTTTTTGTTTCTATTTTAATAGAAAACTGAACAGAATATTGATGATTGGATACTAAATTAAAAACATTTAATAAAATTACCCAAAAACCAGACGGATCTAATGCAATGTAAGGAAGTTTACGCAAATTCTATTCTTTAATTTTCAAATATTTTCTATATATAAAAATGATTTTTATCTTGCAATGAAATATCATAAAAAAATCTGTTTTTGCTATCCCATCTAGGCACTCAATTCTCTTTTCAACTTATTTTTATTTTCTTTTATCTACATTCTTTAAAATGGGTAACCTCAATTTACGTTTTACACCATGAACTTTATAATCATTTGCAATGGATATTTCAATTTTTATGCAATAAATACTTTGAACTCAATGATATTTTTAACAAACACCTCGAGGATAGTTTTAATGATGACGCTTCTAGATTTTTGAAATTGTATACAATGGGTCCACTTTCAATATGTCGATACCTTTATGCGTAGTTGACGCTATGCGCTCTTTGAAATTTCTCATTTTGTAGTTGTAGTCGAAACTTTTGGAATTGGTGGATGGTGGAGACGTTGAGCTCTTTCAAATTTCACATCTCGATGCTTTGAGCTCCTTGGAATTATACGTCTTGTAAGCGTGGTTGACACTTCAACTATTGATTGACACCTTGAGTTCTATGAAGTTTCTCAACTCCTATGTGAGATTCTTTTGGGCATTATTTCAACTTTAAATTGTTCAGTTCTAATGACAACTGAAACTGCATAAACAGAAACTTTCGAAAGATTAATACCCTAATTAGAAAAAAAAAATTGTAATGAACTTGTAAAATGACTAACAATCCCCACCAAATTGTATGAGTATATTTTACATCTAATATTCGCCCTCTACGAGAGATGAGGATTAGAATGAAACGGCTTGGTAAAAATATAAGAGAGCTAATTTCTCCAAGCAAAAAATCCAATCATAATCACTGAAGGGTTTAAGGCAAAAAGGAGATGAGTTGAGGTAAAAAGTTGCTTGACCTGGAGACGATTTGAGATAAAGTAAAAACCCTGTTGAAGGCTGCAAATGACCAGAGCGAAATTGTCAAGTAGAATTGCCTTCAAGGGCACTTGTTGAGCTGTAATTGCATTCTTCCAGTCCATGTTCTTCACAGCTTGATTGTCATGGTTCAAAATTGAAGAGATACCGAAACTATATGAGTTGAAATTTAGAGACAGCCTTTCATAGGACGGAGAGTTAGACAAAGGATACCTAGAAGAGGAAGAAAAAGGGAAGAACGCTGCTTATTGTTAATTAACTGTGAAAATCTTTAAAATAAAATGGCCTGAATGGAGATTGGCCAACCCTCCTGCTGACACGTTATTTTCTGTAGAAGATTAAGTATTATGTGTAGGTTGAGGAAAAAGGAGTTAAATAAGATATAGGAAATTCAGATTGAAGATAACATTTTATGTTTCTACCACCGTACAATATAAAAATTCACATCAGGTCCGGGTGTGTCTAAATATAGGCTGTTAAAAGATCAAATAAGCCATATGGAATGAAGGAGTACAAGTTAAACTGATGGATTTTCTTCATCAATCTTACTGATTAGTGCGCTTATTGTATTGGCTTCTCCTTAATAATGTGTTATGGTGCTTGATTATCTTTAGGACTGCTGTGAGATTAATTGAACTAAAGCCGGCGCTTGGATCTAAGCCGTCCTGTAGGAGCTATTTATATCTTGTCTTCCATGCTTTACCCGAGGCCCCTTCTTCTTGCAAATAGGTTGAGAGACATAACTACAACTATTCTTGCAGCAGCTATTTAGTATTTCGGAGCTACTCGGCCGGCGCCGTGAGATATGGATGAAGATTTGGACGCCGAAATCCCAAAGACGGTGATCATTGCATGGGTTTGTAAGCCAACTTTGTAACATGCATTTAATACGCTTCCATCCTAACTCAGCAACTACTCACACTTTTTTTCTATAAATGTATGGGAAAGTGTATTTCCAACTCCTCTCTCTACCGAGTAGTTCCCAAGACAAGTCTTCTTCTTTCCCATAACCACTGGCTTAATCTCCAGCCATGGAAGCGGCAAGGAAGGAGCTGGAAGACGCAAAGAGCGGGAGAGTTAAGGCGCTGCAAAGGACAAGGCGGTCGTTTTGGAGGAGAAAGTGGACTGTACTGGATAAACGAGCTGCTTTGGGGCTCTTGTTCATGCACATTCTCACTCTTTTCGCTCCATTTACGTTCAACTGGGATGCATTTTGTCTTGGTTTTTCACTCTATGTGATTACTGGTCTTGGACTAACACTGTCGTTTCATCGAAACTTGGCTCACAAGAGTTACAAGGTTCCAAAATGGCTCGAGTATCTGCTGGCTTACTGCGCGTGTCATGCTTTCCAGGTGAGCGCAACGTGATTGTTAGTCTCATAGATAAGGGCTAGAGCGAGTCATCAAGTACTGCCTCATGGTTCGAATATTGCAGGGGGATCCCATCGATTGGGTGAGCACGCACAGGTACCATCACCAGTTCGTCGACACAGAAAGAGACCCTCATAGCCCAATCCAAGGCTTCTGGTTTAGCCACATAAACTGGATGATGGACTCAATATCTTTGACCCAGAAAGTGACTCCCAAAAATCTCGAGGAGGCCAAGAAACGAGAAGGGAAGCTTTTTCGAAACATTTGGGTGGCGTATGTCAAGTACGGCCAGCCTACTAATGTTGCTGATTTGCAAAAACAAGCTTTTTATAAGTTTATGAGAAAGACTTACATTCTCCATATTCTTGGTTTCGGGGTTGTGCTCTATGCAGTCGGAGGTTTCCCCTACCTGGTTTGGGGACAGGTAATCATCCTATTCATTGCCCATTTCACGTATTTCCTTTTTTGAATATTTATATGCAGAATAAACTGCATTTTCAGCGCTCGTCAAAATGGTAAGGAATAGAAGTTAAGAGAATTTATAGCGAGCAATGGAGTAGTTGGGACATCTTAGAAATGTGGGATAGCTTTTTCTAAAATTGCAGCAAAAATGAATGATTTTGCAGGCTGTAAGGACAGTTTGGGTTCTCCACATTACTTTCGCAGTGAATTCAGTTTGTCATGTGTGGGGAAAGCAGCAGTGGAAGACCAAAGACTTGTCGAAGAACAACTGGTAAGAAACATAAAACATTGATAATCCAAATATCACCCAAAACACAGCCAGAAAATGAAAGTAGAATTTACAGGATAGTGGGATTGCTGGCGTTCGGCGAAGGATGGCACAACAACCACCATGCATTCGAGTACTCGGCCCGGCAAGGCCTTGAATGGTGGCAGATCGACACGTCGTGGTGGGTTATTCTTCTTCTTCAGGCTCTTGGCCTCGCAACTGACGTCAAGTTGCCTTCTGAAATGCAGAAGCAGAAGATGGCTTTAAGGCAGGAACAACTTTGTCTCTGAAACCTCATTTAAAAATTCTGTCGTTTTCTTTTTCGCTGCCTTTCTCATTTACCATCTCTGCAGACCATGGTTACTGACTCGAGTTAAACTTTTACTCCTCGAATTTCAGTTTGTAACTCATTTTTAAACAAGGGTTAGAAGAGAAAACAGACCATAATCAAGTATTTTAGTGCATCAGTATCTCCTGCAGTGTATTGAATGAAAGTAAATAAGACACAGCATCCAACTGGACTGCCATAGAGTCGTACAAAAAGTCTATTCCTCTGCCAGTATACGACAATCAATTGAAATAAGTGAAAACAACTACCAAGAAAACGATCTCTAATAAAGATTGGAAGTCAAATAAATGTCAAAATAGTAGTGTCGGGGGTTATATGTTCCACCATTTTTATTTAATATGCCAGTCAATGGAATTACTAGGGAAGTTATCAATTAACACTTTCGGAGTACCTGGGACCAATATCACTTAATGAAGTTCCATCGTATCGCTAGATTTTATTTCGGCCTCCCCCCTAAAGTGTCGACCCTCGATCGGAGCTCCTCCATATATGAAATACCCTTCTCAACGAGAGAGGGAGAGAGAATGGACGTGGTTGTAATTCGATGAAATTTTATCATTATTTTTAAAAATGAGTTTTGTTCTGTTATTACATATTTCTCTTTGAAATACACTTACATAAATTATTTAATATTTCTAACGAGTTAGAATTGCAGCTTAAGAACTTGCAATTGAGATTCAAAACGCAGAAGGCTTGCTTGAAGTGGTTGACCGTCACATGAGACGTGGAACTCCATAAATCTCAAGGGGTTGACCGCTCAAGGAAGTGCCGATCGAACTTATGCAAATGGACTTCGTGAAAGCACATGGAGTCGACTAGGCACAAGAAGGGTCAGCATCTCACCCCTTGTGACGAATTCCTCAGAACTCCGAGTGCAGTCAATGTTGGCCGACACTAAGAGTTCTATTGTCTCACTCTTTCTCTTAAAATTTATAGATTAACATCATGCCTATTTTCTCTTGTATTTAGAAAAATATCGCATCATACAACTTGACTAAGTTATTCATACAAATCATAAAAAGTTAGTATTAACTTAATTCATCACGTTTACCTTAATTTCAATCTTAACTTTTTTTTTTGGCAATGTCAAGTGGGACAATTTAGAATAATTCAAGCCATCTTGAAGTGTGGACCAACGTTTTTTAAAGTTTACGAGTGGACTCCCAGGAATCTGGCAGAATTAGTGTCGACCATCCACAACATAGGATTACCTTTTTGCAAAAATTGAAATCGAAGACAACCTTGAAACTAAACTTTCTTACATACACTTCAAATGTCTAACAAAAAAATGAAAGTCAAGAACTTTGCCTGACGTTTAGTGTCCAAACAGGTAAATTTGGTATATTCTTCCTCAAACCACGGGGAGGAAAATAGGCAATCGAAATATGAAGTCAATGATTGTTGTAGTGTAACACTTAAGAACTTCATTGAGATTTAATTCAGAGTCAAAGAAAAAGAGGATGTGTTGTATTACTGTTTCACATTGCCATTATACTAGTCATAGTGCATCTAGAAATAATAATACAATCTTTGGGATGGTTAAACAAGCCATTCAAGTGGAAACATGGAGGGGTAACGCACCATAAAGAAGGTGACTTCAACTAAAAGTAAGTGTGAGTTTTTCAAGCAGATTTCAACCCCAATTGTCGTAGTTCAAAAACTAATGAAATTATCTTATATTTGCGTTGAATTTTAACTAAGATACAATTTAGGTGTGTACGAGATCTTTTTGCCATTTTTTATTAAAATTCCTTAAGAAGAGGAAGATATGATAAGATCTTTTGCTGTTTGTCGAGGGCAAAACGAGAATTTGCAGTAGTTTGTACTGCCAACTTTATGTGCAATACAACCTAAAAAAATATAAGATTCATATCTCCCGTTTGTGAATGAAGAGTAGTCCACATACTTTTGCAACAAAAGTTTCGCTTTCACATCTCTCAAAATGCCAATTGCTCCCTCCTAAGGTAGCACAATAAAATACGAGTACTCTTATTAACTAGTGTTGTATTTAAACTAAAATAAAACCTAATTAAGATTTGAAAAATGGACCCAAACGTTAGTCCCACTAATTTAATCTGTAATGACCGACTTAATTTTCACTTACTGTATTTTGGATTACATGATATGAATGTAAATTTTAAGAATTTCAATCGTAAGTAGATTTAAGATCTGCTTTTTAATGTCAAACATAGGAAGTCCAATTACAGATCACTGGGTGCATTTTCATGGTAAGTTTGTATGTTTTTGAGATTAGAGGTTTATGAAAAGAGGTGTGAAGAAATAGGAAGGTATATGTTAAATTACGGCATAAATCGGTTGAAGTCTTGTGAGTAGGTTTTAGGCTCTATCCAATTTCAAATTACCGAGATTTATAGATTGGTCAACACCTTGTGAGATAGGTCGACATGTTTTAGGTTTTGTCCGATTTTAAGTTAGCAAAATTCATAGATTGGCCAACACCTTGTGAGATAGGTCGACGCTTGTCAGGCTCTGTCCCATTAAAAGTTAGCATAGTTCATAGATATGTCGACACCTTGTGAGAAAGGTCGAAATTTCTTAGGATATGTCTGATTTTAAGTTAGCATAAAATCTAAGACTGACCAACACCTTCGAAAGATGAATCAACCCTGAAAAAAAACTAAACACGTTGATTGATTCGTGTGATTTATTAAGGCTAAACATTTTATCGTGCAAATTATGAGAGGAGAAAAGAGGGGCATGATTTTAACCCTCCATAAAATAGGAGTATTCTAAGGACGATTGGAGGGAGCTAGAATTGAGGGATTTACAATTTCTTCGTTCTCTAAAAGGGGGAGGGAGAATCGTTCAATGTTAAAGCTCCATCCGGGTTTGTTTTTACGTAACTTATTTCCCATACTTTTGAGTCGTAGATAGATTACTATTGTGAATGCATATGCAAATTTTGGCAGACGTTTTAGATGTATGTGTTGCTAGTTAAGGGAAAATTTAGATTTATGCATCAGTTTATTTTTTAGGTCCATAATGAAGTCTAAGCCCTCTATAGAAATGGAACAGATGCCTAGGTTGGATTAAGGGTGTTGGTATGTAGTAATTAGCTTTCCATGAGAATCCTAAGTTAGATTTATGTACTGTAAAGGGGTTTTGCAGTTTATTTATGCTCTCCAATTTCAAGAATTTAAATTCGATCAAAGGATTTCATGCAAAGGACTGAGGTAAGCTGACTGCATGCATGCATATGGCCATCTGGGACTACTATTGGCATTGCTACAGAATGTGGAATGTCTTGTTGTGTCATATATTGGAACTCTCAGGATCGACTGCATAAAATTGTTTAGTGATTTACTTGATTTATCATATTATAATAAATATATTTGTGGTGAATTTAATGACACATGTTATAGACTTAATTATTGTAACATCCCGTTTTAAAAATTCTTAAAAACATTTAGAGAATTTTTTTTTATATATACCTTATTTCTTTTAAAATTCATTACCAATGATAAAATCATTTTTGATTACAACGAAAGACTAAAATACATGAACTCATCTTTAATTAAATGACAATATAAAATCAAATATTTTTAGAAACACTCATAATTTACATTCAAAAGTTGTCAAATACAGTTATTACAAATCATACAAAATAGTTATTCAAAAATATGTTTCTTACAACCTATTTTATAAACTATATCATACATTTAAACTTTGACTTCAAAACACTTATTTACATTACATGAAAAACCATGCCCACTGGTCATCTTCGCACTAACAACCCAAATGCTCACCATGAACACCCTTCATCATCAGTGATTATCATTCTGAGCATCAAACTCTTCACCTACATTATAAAGTCCTTCTAATGAGCCTTAAGCTCAGTAAGACATGAAAATTATAAAATATATAACATGTCATGAACTTTTGTAAAACTATGCAATTTCATTTCGATTGTGACATTCATTCTTTTCTTTAGTTACTGTAGCTATGAGATTATTGTGAGGCGAACTATGATGGGAAATTGAGAGGTTAACTATGACGTCCACGTGAGACAACCATCCCAAATCCCTCTTCAACAACAAACTGTTACATGGATTCATGAATCTTCTTTTGTTCTTTCTTTGTATCATGTTCTGTTGTCTATGAAAATCATGCATGAAAAATTCATTTTCGTTATTTTAAGTAAAACATGATGCATGATTCATGTACAATGCTTAATAAACAAAACATGCATTTATCATATTCTTGATTCTAACAAACAATATCAAACAAATACACAAACAACCTTCAAATGAATTGAGGTCGGTGTATTGTGAATTACACCCAAAGCAGTCAAGTATATCAAAGCATTAACAAACAATAATCTTAATTTTTATAATGTAGTCCCACTTAAGGGTCAATCACATGCATCATAATCTTACCTTAGGTCTTTAGCTTCAATATAACCACTTGATCACTTAACCTTCACCACTTAGCAATATGGTAATCCTAACAAAATAAAAGAGAACACAATTCAAAGTCTTGGAAAAATGTCTTGTTTTGTAGTAGGTTTAAATTGTTGTAACTCGAGCTACACCAATCCAATAAATTCTATTCAGGTGGCATAATTCTCCTTAGGATGTCTAATATAAATCATTAGAACAGGTAGGATCCATTTGACGATCATAAATCATTGATAAATTTCAATTTCCAAAAATTGTTCCAAACTATAACTTTTCAAGTTACTGCTATAAAGCAGAAACTTCAAAATTCTACATCTCGAGTTCTACTTATTCTAGTGAGACAAATTAGGTGTCTCACTTGATCTTCCAAAGATAGAGAGAAATAGGGAGAAAAGCTGAAGAATTTCGTGGGTTTCTGTGTAAATGAAACCCTCTAATTAACTTAAACATTTGAAGAAACTAAAGAAGGTGGAAGTGGCACTAAATAACATGAGGTATCACCATTAACTTAATCCAAATCCTTAGTTGCTCACATAGTAATCCAATCACAATTAAGCATATTCAACATTATCATTATCCAAAGTGAAAAAAAAAATAACATACACATACACTACACAACTATAATGTACAAAAAAGTGTGGGTGTTACAATTATGTATTTTGATCTAGCATGAGAATTTTGAGTAAATGATTACCATGTGTTTGAATGTTGTCAAATTTCTTGTGCACGTAGAGGATATGAATTGAGTCAATCATGCACAGGCATATATTTTCTAGAAATAACAAAAGTATTTTTCATGCATATCTAAAAAAAATGAACGAACAATTGAAGAATACGAAGGGCATGTGACAATCTCTTGTTGCATGCATATGTTGAGGGTGGTTGTGTAAAAGGAAGTATTGCAGGTGTGTCATCTCTTGCATCTGCAATTGTCATCGCAACAAATCCAAACATATGGAATAAGGTACACATGTATGTCACTTCTCGCTTATTAACGTGTCTTCACAAAGAATTGGATGCCAAAGAATGGCTATGATAAAAATGTTACTGGACAGATAAGAAAAAATGAATAAAAAAGTAAAGTTAATTGACATCCTGAAATTTTAATGACATTCTCACATCATGTTTTTGTTAATTGTAACGATGTTCATCATTTAACATCTATCATCGATAAATGGGGATAAAAAAGTAAACATATTATGAATTTGTAAAAATTATACCTTTTATGAGGTTACTTAAGTTAAATAAAAAATATAATTTTTTTATTATAATTTTTTATTTCTTTTTAAAACATTAAAAAATAAACCAAATCAAATCAAATGANCCATGGACACCCTTCATCCTCAGTGATTATCATTCTGAGCATCAAACTCTTCACCTACATTATAAAGTCCTTCTAATGAGCCTTAAGCTCAGTAAAACATGAAAACTATAAAATATATAACATGTCATGAACTTTTGTAAAACTGTGCAATTTCATTTCGATTGTGACATTCATTCTTTTCTTTAGTTACTGTAGCTATGAGATTATTGTGAGGCGAACTATGATGGAAAATTGAGAGGTTAGCTATGACGTCCACGTGAGACAACCATCCCAAATACCTCTTCAACAACAAACTGTTACATGGATTCATGAATCTTCTTTTTGTTCTTTCTTTGTATCATGTTCTATTGTCTATGAAAATCATGCATGAGAAATTCATTTTCGTTATTTTAAGTAAAACATGATGCATGATTCATGTACAATGCTTAATAAATAAAACATGCATTTCTCATATCCTTGATTCTAACAGACAATATCAAACAAACACACAAACAACCTTCAAATGAATTGAGGTCGGTGTATTGTGCATTACACCCAAAGCAGTCAAGTATATCAAAGCATTAACAAACAATAATCTTAATTTTATAATGTAGTCTCACTTAAGGGCCAATCACATGCATCATAATCTTACCTTATGTCCTTAGCTTCAATATAACCACTTGATCACTTAACATTCACCACTTAGCAATATGGTAATCCTAACAAAATAAAAGAGAACACAATTCAAAGTCTTGGAAAAATGTCTTGTTTTGTAGTAGGTTTAAATTGTTGTAACTCGAGCTACACCAATCCAATAAATTCTATTCAGGTGGCATAATTCTCCTTAGGATGTCTAATATAAATCATTAGAACAGGTAGGATCCATTTGACAATCATAAATCATTGATAAATTTCAATTTCAAAAAATTGTTCCAAACTACAACTTTTCAAGTTACTGCTATAAAACAGAAACTTCAAAATTCTACATCTCGAGTTCTACTTATTCTAGTGAGACAAATTAGGTGTCTATTTAATCCTTAAGATGTCTACTTCAATTCACCAGAATATGTCAAAATCATTTGAGACCTCTAAACTTACGTTAAAACTGCTCATAATGCTCCGATTTTTGCATCACTTTGTATTAAACTTCACCAATATGCAAATTTTACCATTACGAACCTTACCCTTAGCTTAGAAATGATATTAGGGTAGAAGTGATTACCTTAGAGCAGAGAATATCGAACCAAAACCTTTTGGGTCGAAGGTTCTCTCCTTTCTTCCTTTTCTTGCTTCTAGAGTACACTAAACTCACTTTAAATGCACTAATTCTTCACAAACTCTTTAATCCACCAAAAAATCTTCACTTGATCTTCCAAAGATAGAGAGAAATAGGGAGAAAAGCTGAAGAATTTCGTGGGTTTCTGTGTAAATGAAACCCTCTAATTAACTTAAACATTTGAAGAAACTAAAGAAGGTGGAGGTGGCACTAAATAGCATGAGGTGTCACCATTAACTTAATCCAAATCCTTAGTTGCTCACTTAGTAATCCAATCACAATTCAGCATATTCAACATTATCATTATCCAGTGAAAAATAAATAAATAACATACACATGCACTACACAACTATAATGTACAAAAAGTGTGGGTGTTACATTCCACCCCCCTTATTTAAAATTTTGTCCCCAAAATTTTCATGTCAAAAAGTTCAGGATACTTTTCTTCCATATCTTGTTGTCTTTCCCAAGTAGCTTCTTCCGTTGTTTGATTCCGCCACAAAACTTTAACTAACAGAATTTGCTTGTTTCTCAACTCTTTTATCTTTGTGTCGAGAATCTTTATCGGTTTTTCTTCATAAGTCAAAGTTGGTTCAAGTTCTATACTTCTTGTTTCAATCACTTGAGAGGGATCTCGCATACACTTTCTTAACATGGAAATGTAAAACACATTATGAATCTCATCCATGGATGCTGGTAACTGCAACTTGTAAGCTATTTTTCCTATTTTCTTTTCAACTAGGAAAGGTCCGATGAATCTCGGATTCAACTTTCCTTTCTTTCCAAACTGCATCACTCCTTTAAATGGTGAAATTTTCAAAAAAACTTCATCACCCTTTTCAAATTCTAGTTCCCTCCGTCGTTGATCTACATAGCTTTTCTGTCGACTTTGAGTTATTTTGATTCGTTGTCTAATAATTTTAACTTGATCAGCGGTCTGTTGTAAATCTCTGGACCATAAAGCTTTGCTTCACCGACTTAATTCCAATATAATGGAGATCTGCATTTTCTTCCCTATAGCGCTTCATACGGAGCCATACAAATCGTTGATTGATAGCTGTTGTTATATGCGAACTCCACTAATGACAATAATTTACTCTAAGTCACTTGAAAGTCCATCACACATGCTCTCAACATGTCTTCCAATATTTGAATAGTTCTTTCAGTTTGACCATCAGTTTGGGGATGAAACGCAGTACTAAAAGTTAATGTAGTTCCCATAGCATCATGTAAGCTTCTCCAAAACTTAGAAATAAACCGTGTATCACGATCTGATACCACAAATATTGGAACTGCGTGCAATGTTACAACTTCTTGAATATACAATTCCGCATACTTATCCATAGAAAATGTACTGGCAAGAAATGAGCGGACTTTGTTAGTCTATCTACAATTACCCAAATAGTGTCATGTCCTTTTGTTGTTTTTGATAATCCTACTACAAAATCCATTGCAATATGTTCTCACTTCCACTATGGAATTGGTAAAGATTGAAGCATTCTGGCTGGTCTTTAGTGTTCAGCTTTCACCTGTTGGCATGTAACACATAACTCCACATGTTTCGCCACATCTTCTTTCATATTTGGCCACCAGAAATGTTGTTTTAAATCCCTATATATCTTAGTGCTTCCAGGATGCACTGAAAATACAGAAGAATGAGCTTCTGTCAATATTTTCTTTCTTAATTCTGGCTTTTTCGGAATACATCATCTATCATGAAATTTTAGAATGTCATCATCCGAGTGCCTAAATTCGGAAGAATCTGGTACCTTGCCTAATTGACACTGTTAATATTCTGAATCTTCAAATTGAGCTTCCTTGATTTCCTCCATAAGATTCAGTTTAATAGACAATGTTGCAAGCATAGAACTTAGATCTGAAACTATTTCTATTTCAGATCTCTGAATTTCATATTGCAGTGTCACAGACATTGCCAATTGCACAGGCACAGACTTTCTACTCAATGCATCAGCCACCACATTAGCTTTGGTGGGGGTGATACTTGATTTCAAAATCATAGTCTTTGATGAATTTGAGCCATCGTCATCATGTTTAACTCTTTTTGAGTAAACAAATATTTCAAACTTTTCTGGTCTGAAAATATTTCACATTGTTGACCATATAAATAATGCCTCCAAATCTTTAAGGCAAAAACCACTGCAGTAAATTTTAGATCGTGTGTAAGATAATTTTGTTCATAATTCTTCAATTGCCTTGAAGCATAGGCAATCACTTTTCCTTCCTGCATTAATATGCAACCCAATCCAATCTTTGAAGCATCACAATAAATGCTAAACTTCTTGTCTTCTGCTGGAATAGTTAAGATTGGAGCTGACGTTAACTTCTGCTTTAAATTCTAAAAGCTACTTTCACATTCGTCTGACCACCAGAATTTTATATTTTTCTTTGTTAAGCAAGTCAATGGAATCGCCAGTTTTGAAAATCCTTCAATGAATCTACGATAATATCCCGCTAATCCAAGAAAACTACGCACTTCACTAACATTTTTCGGTTGTGGCTAGTCCAAAACAGCTTGTATTTTTGATGGAGCAACAAAGATACCATCTTTAGAAATGACATGTCCAAGAAAGTTAACCGTGTCTAACCAAAATTCGCACTCTGAAAATTTTGTGTATAACTGATGTTGCTTCAAAACTATCAATACAACTTTTAAGTACTCTTTATGCTCTTCCTTCGTTCACAAATATATTGAAATATCATCGATAAATACAATGACAAATTTATCGAGATACTCTCTGAATACTTTATTCATCATGTCCATAAAAGCTGCTGGGGCATTGGTCAATCCAAAAGACATCACTAGAAATTCATAATGTCAATATCTAGTTCTGAACGTAATTTTGGAACATCTTCTGTTTTGACCTTTAGTTGGTAATACCCAGATCTTAAATCAATTTTTGAGAATACACAGGCACCTTGAAGTTGGTCGAATAAATCGTCAATTCTGCGAAGTAGATACTTGTTCTTGATTGTCAATTTATTCAACTCTCTATAGTCAATGCATATTCTTAGTGAACCATCTTTCTTCTTAACGAATAAAACTAGAGCTCCTCATGGCGAGAAACTCGGGTGTATAAAGCCCTTATGCACTAATTCTTCCAATTGTGCCTTTAATTCCTTCAATTCTACCGGTGCCATTCTATAAGGATTTTTCGATACCGGTTCTACCCCTGGATATACATCAATCACAAGCTCAATGTCGCGATCAGGTGGTAATCCTGGTAGATCATCCAGAAATACATATGAGAAACCCTCCACCAATGAAATATTTTGTAACTTTGTACTGCGCTGAAATTGTACATTCACTACATTTTCCAAAAACCCTTCACAATCACTTCTTCTTAACAGTTTCTGAGTCATAATGGATGATATAATAGTCTCTTTGTTAGTATTCCTCATTGCTTGAAAAGAATACCAGTTTGCATTCAACGGTTGAAAACTAAATGTTCTAGTTCTGCAATTTATAGTTGCAAAACTCTTGAACAACCAGTCCATACCCAGAATTACATCATAACCTCACATATCCATAACTATAAAATCTGCGTATATTTTTCTATCGGCTATAGAAATGATACAATTCAACAATACGTAATTCAAATGCAACTGCTCACCTGATGGTAACACAACATCATAAATATGCTCAGCTACCATTGGTGAACATTCCAATTTAATCATGAATGTAGATGATATGAATGAGTGCGTAGCACCAGAGTCTATCAACGTATAAGCAGGCACATCATTAATTAAAATGGTACCTGACACCACATGAGGTTGTTCTTCACTATCCGACTCGATTAGTGCAAAAACCCTTGGTGCAACTCTAGTCTGATCTTTGTTCTGTAGTGGACAGTTCATAGCTATGTGACTCTCCTTCTTGCATCTAAAACACTTGTTGATGTCAGCTATACATTCTCCGTAATGAACCTTGTTGCATTTGGGACAGTTCATAGCTATTTGACCCCTTGACTGCTGCTAGCCCTTATTTTGTTGGGGCTATAATGTTTTGTAAAATCGTTGTTGTGCCTCCCGCTATTTTTGAAATTTAGTTTCCACTTCTTCTATTTCAAGAATAAGGCACGTCTTATATTCCATATATATTCACTCCTTTATAGATTTCAAATTTGAGGCCTTGAACAAGCTGGTGTACTTTGTTTTCATTACTGGCTACAAGATGTGGAGCAAATCGTGACAGTAATTCAAACTTTCGTATATATTCAGCCACTGATCCAATTTGGCGTAGTTGAGCAAACTCTACCATCCTACTAGTTCGAACTGCACGGCTGAAATATTTTTCATTGAATACATTTTTAAATTGTTCCCATGTCATCTCCCTCACATTGTGGGTAGTCTTAACTGTATCCCACCAAAATCTTGCATCGTTCTCTAACATAAATGCAGCACACGTTACTTTCTTTGTATCCTCGATTTTTGCGTTCTCAAAGATATCCTCTAACTTTTGAATCCATACTTCAGCACGAGTTGAATCCATAGACTGTCCATCAAAACTCAGTGGATGGAGTCGAAGAAATCTTTCACAACTCAATTCTCCTTGATTTGGACGTCGATTTCTTTGTTCTTCTCTTGTCTGATTCTAATCAAACTGATGGCTTAATAAATCCACCAACCTTGTCAATGGATCAGTACTACATTCTCCGATGTCACCAACATTTCGATATCCCCTCGGACCTTCATCCAAGGTCTTCGTCCTCTCGATATTTTGCATATTTCCATAGCAATTCCCTATTATAAGAAAGGTAATAAATAACTTAAATTTTTAAAAAAACTTATAGTTGATGAAGTGTCTCCATGTGAGAATTTGTGTTGTTAGGCAGTCTACATAACTATTTTTAAAACCCAGTGGGTGCTCTGATGCCATATTGTAACATCCCATTTTGAAAATCCTTAAAAACATTTAGAGAATTTTTTTTTATATGTACCTTATTTCTTTTAAAACT
>QAOC01054310.1:19062-54734 GCA_003255005.1 Begonia fuchsioides | reverse complement strand
CTCTCTTCCCGACACCTCCGCATCTTGGAGCGTGTCACTTCCGCTGCTACGTTTTACAAATGCATGATCGTAAACAAAAAATTTTATCATCTTTTTATGAAAAGCAAATTTTACGAAACGGTACGCTACAGAGCGTTACATGTCACATCCGAGTGTGGGTAAAGTCTACCGAGGAGAACACTTTGATTGCTCAAGTGTTCAAATTGTTCATCCACCTTCAAACCAAAACTCTAAAGAGACCATCCCATCCCCTGAGCTATCAAACCCTCCATTACCTGAAATTTGCCACCTTTCCATCAACCGAGCCTTTACACTATTTCACCGAGCCATCTCCATTTACATTCGACCATTCCCCATATTTCCCATCACCATTCGCTTCCGCAACCCAACTCTACCATTCGAACGAGCCATTTTCCCATTTGCCGCACGCCCCACCAATCCGAGCCCCGCGTGCGCACATTCTTCTGACCCACGGTGCTCCGACCCCCAAGGAAGGCACATCACTTGGTATCAGAGCCAAGGTTCAATTTTTCCTCTCCTCACAAATTTTTTTCGCAGAATTTCTCCTGATGACACGAAGCGGTGCCGTTCACAACGCCGCCCGTGATCAAGCTACGACGAGTGAAAAAACTATGTTCTCCAAACCACGAGAACCCGAGCACGGCACTCAAGAGCAGCTTGATGCAATTAATTAAAGGATGGACGCTATGTTGCAAAGGCTCGAAGATATAGCCGAGCAAAATCGAGCGCAACCCGTGCAACGACGCACGCCGCCACCGAGACGAAGACACGGACCCAACCACCACCGAGAGCATCATCATGACTCGGGCGGATCCGATGAGGAATATTTTCCCGAACACCGATCGGATCGGGATGACGAATGGAGGTTGCCAAAATTAAATATTCCATCCTTTAATGGCGCCTCCAACAAAGATAAATTTCTCGATTGGGTGGAAAAGGTCGATAAAATTTTTGACCTTTACAACCATTCGGAGAAATTAAAGGTAAAATTGGCGTCCTTGGAGCTCACGGGTTATGCTAGTCTATGGTGGGACAACCTCCGTGCACATAGGAGGAAAGACCGAGAAGGAGAGGTCATGACATGACGAGCCATGAAGGACCTCATACGGAAAAAGGTTTGTCCCGAGCCATTACCGCCAAGAATTATTCCTCCAACTACAAGGATTGAGACAAGGTAATTCATCCGTGGATGAATACCTTCGGATTGCGAAACTCTTCGGATTCGGTGTGATTTGGCCAAACCCGAGGAGCAAATAATGGCGCGGTTCACCCGAGGATTGCATCGTGGCATTGGCGATGTAGTAGAGCTACAGCCTTTGGATAATTTGATACACTTATTCAGATGGGTCTAAGGGTGTGACATGCTCCAAGATGCGGAGGTGTCGGGAAGAGAGGAGATGGCAACAATCTGCCGAGAGAAAGAAAGGTAGGCAGCAACAGGGGATTGGAGCAAGGAGAACTCCAAACGCATACAGGGGCTTTAGCTAGAAATTGGAGGACTTAAAACTTTGAGAGTGGGCTAAGGTTTGCCAAATTTACAGCTTAAAAACACGTGCGGATCAATAAAATACACGGAGGCAATTTTAGGTGCACAAACCGACAAAGTGAAAGAAACAGTGTAGGAGTGTTGGGGAGACTTCTGCACAACTTCCAATGCATCGAGTCTGGGAGGGTGGAAATTGGCAAAACTTAACTTCAACGAAGTGGGAAGAAGTTGCAAGTGGTTTGAGGGGAAAAACACGGGTAGATTGGAAGATATACAGGATAGAAAATTTATGGACAGAACCGCCCGATTTCAGAAGTTCGGGTAGAAGGCAGTGGAAAAAGCATGCATAACTCTTGATGGGGAGGGGCTGTGGCTAAACGTAAAGAACAGTTATTTCAAGCCATGAAAGAGGAACTCACAGCCATAAAATTGGGGACCTTTGTTCACGGAAAACAGAAATGGCACGAATTGGACTTTTGTTGCACAAATTCACTCGGGTAAGCACCAAAAACAGCAACCAACACCAAAGACAAACACAAATGCAAACAACAAATGGAGGAAGGCTATGGGATTTGCAAGCTCGCTTTTGTTTCTAAACAAGTGAGGAAGGAGGTTGGAATAAGGTTTAGTGATCCTAGCTAATCACCAACACCAAGACAAACAAGAATCAAGGATGTTACTCACCTAGATTCCCAAATGCCGTGAGAAAAGGAAGGGCTTGAGAGCTTCAAAGCTTCTTCAATTTACCAATATCTCTTTTCTGCCTTTCATTCATCGTGGAAGAGGGTTTCATACACCCTCTAAATTACACAAAAGAAATAAAAATAATAAACCTAAATTAGGGACCAATGAGTGGCTAGAGTAGGAGTTAGGTGAGAATTGGGTCCCACCAAGCCTCCTAATCCAACCACATGGAACTATCAACTAAAGCCACGTCCCAAGCATATCTAAAAAAGAGGGAAAAATAGAAACTTAGGGTTGGACCTAAGTTCTATCAAAAAGGGCTTGGGTTGGTCCAAACCGAACCAAAATCCCCAACAAAATTGGTTCAAACCGAACCAATTTGATTACAACAAAACATACTTCCCTACTTAGAAGATTTATAACCCCAAATACATATACAAATATTCAGCACTCCTTATGGACTCTTCTTGCAGAAACTACTCTCCCATAATGGTGATGGGGCATTCGGCCATCTTAATGCATGGAGCCGGATGTGGTCACGGTTCGGGTGGGAGGCTTCGGCAAGGAGAATCATGTAACTCGACCAACTTCTCCTCTTCTTTATACTCCCATTGTAAGCAATGTTTGGGGAGTTCTTGATCACGATGTGAGCGAGCTCCTAAGAGATCCAAGGAAGAAAAAGTGAAACCTGAAAAATCAACAAACATGTTAGCTTGTTGTCTTGCTCGGCTCCGGGTTGTCGCCCCTTTGGTGGTTGTTGGTTCCCAAGCACATCAAGGTGGAGAGACAACTCAAGCGGAACGGCAAAGCCGTGGTTCAACGCTTGGCCCCAAAGCTGCAAACGCCGTATCGGCTCGTGCCAAGGCCCGAGGAACGGGGCCCAACACCTAAGTCGTGGGCCCCTAAGCGAGACACGGACACCAAACCTCGAGACTCGGTAGGCGAACAGCCAAGGACCCGAGAAATTCAGTGTTTTAAGTGTCTCGGACGTGGACACATAGCCGCTCAATGTCCAAATTGCCGTGTCATGACCATTCTTGAGGAGACCGAGGAGGTCGTGAGCGAGGACGAGCCGGCCAAGGAGACCGAGGATGAACCGGCCCCGGCCGAAGACGATATGCGTCACGCCCAAGATGGGCCAATAATATTGATGATCTGACTGGTTCTTTCAACTCAGCTGCAACAAGAGACATATCAACGGGAAAACCTTTTCCATATGCGATGCTTAATCAAAGGCAAGGTTTGTTCGTTGATTATAGATGGCGGGAGTTGCACTAACGTCGCTTCCCGCGACCTTGTCATGAAGCTCACACTAGCCATGATGTGCCTTCCTTGCGTGTCGGCGCACCGTGGGTCGAAAGAATGCGCGCACGTGGGGCTCAGATTGGTGGTGCGTGCGGTAAACAGGAATTTGGCTCGTGCGTTTTGTGGAGTTGCGTTACGGAAGCGAATGGTGATTGGAAATATGGATAAGGGTCGTATGAAAACGGAGTTGGCTCGGTGAAATATGAGGATGGCTCGGTTGATGGAAAAGGTGGTGAATTTCGTGTAATGGAAGGGTTGAAAGCTCGGGGAATGGAATGGTTAAACTCTTGCGAGTTTAGATATAGAGATGGATGGACAATTGTTTTCCTGAGCAATCAAGGTATTCTCCTTGGTAGACCTCGCCCGCACTCGGATGTGACGCACCGATCGTACGTGCAAAGGGTTGACGTTCTCGGCCGGATATTACGCACCGGAGAAGTATACGTCGGAGAGAGCTTCAAACCTTTCGGGAAGAAGGTGCAATGCACAATTTTAATCTAAAATTCACTCTATCTCATTCAAGTGCAAGTGTTACACTTAAATAAACAAAAACGTAAAATAACAAAACTAAGAAAGTTAAGCTAAGCCCTTTGATGACTTGAACGCCTTGGATTAGCTTCGGAAGGCTTTGGTTGACTTTTGGCTCGGTTCAATAGGATTGGCACGGTCGGCTTGGAGTTTTGACCGATGGTGACCGAGGTTGACCGAGAGGGTGCGTCGGGTGAGAGGAGCTCCGAACAAATGAGAAATTGGCTCGAGCCAATCTTGATCCGGGGCTTCTAAAGTCTCTTCGGTGGTCAACATAGAGTAGCGCACGGTCTGGTTCTTCAATGGTCCAAAAATGCCTTGATCTTGTTCGTGGGTGCATCCGAATGGGCTGAACCGGAGGTTGTGCATGTCCGAGCTTCAAGGGATCCGTGAGGTTGTTGCGCAAAGCTGTAGCTTGAAGATCCTCTAATGATTCAATAGCTGGTTCTTGGATTTTATGGATGAAAATCCCTTGAGGTTCGCCGGTTGTTCGGTGATCGGCCTTGTTTGTGCATCCGGTGGAAGATCTTCGGCCATCTAAGAGATATACTCGTGCCAATCTGAACCTCGTCTTTTCCTTGACCAAATAACCAAAATACTTAAGGATTTAAGTAAAGTGGTCGATAGGATTTGGCCAAGGTCTTCTAGTGGGCCGTAGGTGGGCCGAGGCTTGACCGAGGGTCGGCAATGTTCGGCCGAGGCGGTCCTTCATGGGCCTTCACTTGTGTAATGAGTTCTCCTCTTCTTGGGCTGACTTTTCTTTCTTTTCTAAGGCTAAATGCTGGCTGAAAAGAAATAGACTAAGTGTGACAAAAAAATAGAGCCCATGGTTGAACACTCGATCCAAAGGATTTGGACCGTACGTTCTTCCATGTCGGTCACTTATTCTGCTACGCCGAAGCCCTAGTGGACTTCGGCAGGGCCAACGACCGAGGCTTGGATGGTCATCGGGTCGTGGTCGTGGGGCGCCCATTGGGCGCCAAGCGTGTTACGGTCGAGAGCCTCGGCTGCATCATGGGCCGGGCTGCCAGGTACGTCGTGCCCGGTGGTCGGACACCACATGATCGAGACTTTAGGTCTCTCCCGATCATGTTCGGACGGAAGTTCCGAAGTAACGATACCTGCAAAATGAGCAACTATGTTAGAAAAATCACCCATGCTCGTCGGGTTCACGTCCGCGTCCGTGATGTGTTCCGGTTGCACATCAAGCCACAACCGAGCACCCAACGCCGTACAAGCTACGATGGCTTACCGACCGAGAGGACGTCCGGGTCACCAAACAAACCCGAATAGACTTTGCGATCGGTAATTACAAGGACACGGTCCTATGTGACGTGGTGCCGATGAGCGCCACCCACTTGCTGCTCGGCCGTCCATGGCAATACGACCGAGACGCGATACACCACGGCAAATCCAACCAATATTCGTTCAAATGGAACGGGCGCAACATCATATTAGCTCCTTTGACACCGGAGCAACAAGAGGGTCCAATCATCATGCTCTTACACCGAGAGCATGAAGATAAAGAAGAAAAGCTTATTCTCGACATAGTTCGGCCCCTTCTCGACCAATACCAAGACGTGTTTCTGGTGGAGTTACCCGATGGTGTTCCACCGCTCCACGGCATCGAGCATCACATCGACCTCCAACCGGGAGCCAGGCTACCTAACCGACCACCTTACCACTTCAACCCGGAAGAAAGCAAGATCTTGCAAGAGCAAGTGCAAGATCTCCTTGCTAAGGGGTATATACGGGAGTCCTTAAGCCCATGTGCGGTCCCGACACTCTTAGTTCCGAAGAAGGATGGGAGTCACCGCATGTGTGTCGATAGCCAAGCCATCAACGACATCACGATCAAATATCGGTTCCCGATGCCCCGGCTCGATGATTTATTAGAAGAACTTAGAGGTACTAAGTTATTTTCCCCGGTAGACCTTAAGAGCGGCTACTATCAAATCCGGATTTTATTGGTTTGTGAAGAGCCCGTGCTCACCCTTCCGGATTTTACAAGGGCCTTCGAGGTAGAGTGTGACGCCTCGGGAACGGGCATTGGAGCGGTCTTGATGCAAGAGGGCCGCCCGATCGCCTACTTTAGTGAGAAACTCAAAGGAGCATTTCTTAACTACTCTACATATGACAAGGAACGTTATTCCTTGATACGAGCCATCGGAGTATGGCAACATTATTTGTTGCCAAGGGAATTCATTATCCACTCTGACCATCGAGCTCTAAAGTTCATCAAGAGCCAAGGGAAGCTTAACCGAAGACATGAAAAGTGGTTTAAATTCCTAGAAAAATATCCATATATCATCAAGTACAAAAAGGGAGACACTAACATTGTGGCCGACGCATTATCCCGAAGGAGTGCCCTTTTTACCGAGCTAAAGGTTAGATTTTTTGGTTTTCATTGGATGAAACTTGGATATAAGGATGACCCAAATTTTGGCCCACGCTTTGAGGCTACGGTCAAAGGAGAATTAACGGGCTACCATGTGACCGACGGATATCTTTTCCGCGGTGGACGGATATGCATCCCGAGAGGAAGCATCTGTGAGTCTCTCATTACCGAGGCTCATGGGGGTGGCCTTGCGGGACATTTTGGTGAAAAAAAGACATGGGAGATTGACATGCTCCAAAGGATGCGAAATGTCGATAGAGGTAGGAGGAATGGTAATCTGCCGAGAGTCAATGAAGGAATGCAGAAACAGGGGAATGAGTCCAATGGAACTCCAAATGCATGCGTGCGTTTGGATTAAAAATTTTGTGGACTTAGACTTTAGGGAATGGAACAACTTTGTTCAAAATTTCAGAGGGGTAGCACGTGAGGAACAGAAAATGGCACGAGGTCACTTTTAGATGCACAAGTGGACAACAAGGGTTTTGACAGTGCAGTAGGTGAAGAGAAAACCTCTGCAAAAATCCCAATACAGACAAGCTGAGAAAGAAAAAATTGGCCGAAAACTTCCTCTATGGAAGGGGAATCAAATGGTGAGGTTTTTGGGGGAATCAAGCTGGTAGTTTAAAAGTTATGAGAGATTGAGTTTTGGTCGACAGAACTGCCAGATTTCAGGAGTTCGGAAGAAGGAAGGAAGAAAAATGCATGCACCACTTTTAGATAGGAGAAACAGGGAACGTAATGACAAAAAAAATATGTCAAGACATGAAAGAGGAAATCCCAGCCCAAATTTTAGGACATTAGCACACGGGAAACAGAAGTTTACACGTAGGGCACTTTTGGGACACAAACTGGAATTAGGTTAAAAATACAACCGGCAGCAACCAACAAGGACAACACTAATTCTCAAACAAAGAAATTGAAGGATGGCTATGTGATTTCCAAGCTTAACTTGATCCAAAAAAAGTGTGGAGGAAGGTTGGAATAAAGGCTAAGTGGCTCTAGCAAGACACCAACGCCAAAGACAAAGAAAGATTATGGATATTACTCACCAAAATCTATTCTTGCCGCGAGAAAAAGGAAGGATTGAGAGAGCTTCAAGCTTCTGCAATTTACCAAATTTTTTCTGCCTTCATTAGACATGGGAGGAGGTATTCATACCCCCTAGAACTTACACAAAAGACAAGAACAATTAAAAACCTAAATTTAGGACTAATGAGTGGCTAAGTAGGAGGTAGGTGGGAAAAAGGGGCCCACCTTCAACTTGCCTCCCAACTCAAACACTCGCTAGACCTAAACCACGTCTAAAAGACCTTACAAACTTAAGTTTCATGGGAAATAATATTTCCCTTAAGCTCCAACATGATGGAGCATAAATTGGTCCAATCCGAACCAACCTCTATACATCATTTCAAGCTACTAGAATAATTACAATTTACAAGTACTCTAAACAAGCAAAAAATCTCCAAGTGGTGAACTAGCAAACCTCCATTGTTGGACCAACCTCTCCTTTGATTTATTGGGCTCCAATCCGTGCTCAAAGTGAAGAGGATTTTAGGCAAGGTTTGGTGCATCACTTCTCCATTGACAAATTGATTGATCACTTGCATCCTTCTTGGACCACACTTGAACAGCGTCCTCTCCCATGGTGGACAAAGTGAAGTCGGCTTTCCCTTCTTTTGGAGTTGGACATGGCTGAGGCTCGGATAGGTTGTCTCGGCAAGAAGGGCTTTGGGCATCAGTTGTCAACTTCTCCTCTTCAAATTCCCAATGCAAACAATGTTTGAGAAGCTCTTTGTCAAGGGGTGAGGGATCATCTAAGAGGTCCATTAAAGGAAATGTTACACCGGCAAAATCAGCAAACGAGTTAGCAAATCGTCTTGCACGGCCACGGGTTATCATGCCCTCCGGGTGGTGGTGGCTCTCAGGCATGTCATCCCCTCCGGGTGGTTGAGGATTTGTCCTCAAATCCAGGGGTTGCTCCTCTTCACCCTTTTCAATCTCCCCCAAATAAGGGTAAAGGTCTTGGACATTGAAAGAGGCGGATACTCCATAGTCTCCCGGAAGCTTCAACTTGTATACATTTTTATTAATCTTCTCGGTGACTTCAAATGGTCCATCGGCTCTAGGAAGGAGCTTGGATTTTCTTTGGTTAGGAAACCTCTCCTTTCTTAGGTGCAGCCATACAAGATCTCCAACCTCCAACTCCACATCTTTACGGCCACGATTGGCAAACTTAGCATAAGCTTCATTCTTCTTGGCTATCTTTGCACCTTTGTATGCATGGCTTGGATTTGTTTAGCCTTTTGTACTCCACCGGGATTGACTAATTCATGACTCGGCAAGGGGATCAAATCCAAGGGCGTTGAATGGTTGAAGCCGTAAACAACCTCAAAAGGAGAAGTTTGAGTTGCACCATGCACACTTTGGTTGTATGCAAACTCCACATGAGGCAATTGTGCATCCCAATAGGAGAGCCTCTTTCCCACAATGTTCCTTAGCAAGGCCCCTAATGTTTGATTCACAACCTCCGTTTGGCCATCTGTTTGGGGATGGAAAGATGTGCTAAACATCAATTTAGTCCCGAGTTTCCTCCACAATGTCTTCCAAAAAGAGCTTAGGAATTTTGTAACCCGATCCGAGACAATTGTAGTGGGAATACCATGTAGTCGGACAATTTCCTTGAAGAACAAATTGGCCACTTGGTTGGCATCATTGGTCTTGCGGCAAGCAACAAAATGTGTCATCTTGGAGAAACGATCAACAACTACCATAATCGCCTCTTTGCTTCTAGGGGTCCGAGGAAGTCCCAAAACAAAATCCACACTCACATCCACCCAAGGTTGAGAAGGCACCGACAATGGCATGTACAATCCTTGGGGTAGCACTCGGCTTTTAGCTTTCTTACACACAATGCACCTCTCAATCCACTTGTGTACATCTTTAATCATGTGGGGCCAAAAGAAGTGATCCTTAACCATCTCTAAGGTTTTATTTTCCCCGAAGTGACCGGCTAAGCCTCCACCGTGAGCTTCTTTCACTAAGGATTCCCGAAGACTACATTTAGGAATACAAAGTCATCCCCCTTTGAATAGATATCCATCCGCCAAAGGATAGGCACTACTTTCTTTGTTCAAACACTTTTCATACCATTGTTGGAAGTCGGGGTCATCTTTGTAGGAAGTCTTGATCCACTCAAACCCCAAGATTTGGGAATTGAGTTCGGTGAGCAATACAATCCTTCTTTAGAGGGCATCGGGGCCACCATATTTACTTCTCCTTTCTTGTACTTGATAATATAAGGAAACCCTCAAGAAATTCCACCCACTTTGCATGCCTCTTGCTGAGCTTCCCTTGGCTTCTAATATGCTTCAAAGCTTGGTGGTCGGTATGTATAATAAACTCTTTAGGGAGGAGGTAGTGCTTCAACACTTCAATTGTTCTCATTAAAGCATACATCTCCTTGTCATAAGTGGAGTAATTCAAGGCTGTCCCTTTTAGCTTTTGACTAAAATAAGCCATGGGTCTTCCCTCTTGCATTACAAGAGCTCCTATGCCTAGTCCCGAGGCATCACAATCAATCTCAAACACCTTATTGAAATCTGAAAGCATGAGGTGGGGCGCATTGCAAAGAGCCTCCTTGATCCGATTGAAACTTTGTTGGCAAACCGGGGTCCATTCAAACTCTTTCCCCTTTTTAGTGCAATCCATGAGAGGGGCCACAATGGTACTAAACCCCTTTATAAATTTCCTATAAAATGAAGCCAATCCATGGAAACTTCTAATATCCGAAACACATTTTGGAATTGGCCATTCCCTTATTGCTTCTATTTTGCTTTGGTCTACCTCCATTCCTTCCTTAGAAAGTATGAATCCAAGGAAGTGCACCTTCTCTTGGACAAAGGAGTACTTCTTCAAATTGCCAAACAATTGTGCTCTTCTAAGTGTTTCAAATAGTGACGAAGGTGTACCAAGTGTTCCAACTAACTTCCACTATAAACCAATATATCATCAAAGTAAACTATCACAAATTTACCCAAATATTCTTTCAGCACATGATTCATCAAATGCGTAAAGGTACTAGGGGCATTAGATAGCCCAAACGGCGTAACTAACCATTCATATAGGCCGTACTTGGTTTTGAAGGCCGTCTTCCATTCATCTCCTTCATGCATCCGTATTTGGTGATAGCCCCTTTTTAGATCGATCTTTGAGAAGAATGCAGCCCCACTAAGTTCATCCAAAAGGTCCTCCAGTCGTGGTATAGGAAACCTATATTTGATAGTTATGTGGTTGATAGCACGGCTGTCAATACAAATCCGAGAGGAGCCATCCTTCTTTGGTACTAAGAGAGTAGGCACCGCACAATGACTAAGTGACTCTCGGACGTATCCTTTCTCCAAGAGCTCCTATACTTGGTCAACAAGCTCTTTAGCTTCTTTGGGGTTCATTCTATATGCTGGCCGATTAGGAAGGACCACTCCCAATTGGAGATCAATCCGGTGTTCTATCCCTCGGATTGGAGGTAGGCCGTTTGGTAGTTCCTCGGGGAAGACATCCCCATACTCCTCAAGGAGAGCTAAAACTTCCTCCGGAGCTGCTCCTATTTCGTCCATCCTTTCCCGAACAAGATCAACACAATTGGTCCCACTTGAAGTAACTCCCGAGTGAGCTCCTTCTTGTTGATGAGCAAAACTTTCTTGGAGGAGTTCTCTCTTCTCATCATCTCATCTCTAGCTATGTCCTCAGGTGGTAGGGGTGCAAGTTTGATGTGCCGGTTCTCCCAGTTGAATGAGTATTCTTGGACAGTCCATTATGCAAGGTATGCCTATCAAATTGCCATGGCCTCCCGAGAAGAATGTGGCTTGCATCCATTGGTAAGACATCGCAAATAACAACATCCTTGTAACTCCCAATTGAGAATTCAACTCTTGTGCGTTTGGTCACCTTAAGGTCACCTTCATCATTCAACCACTGGAGCCGATATGGAGAGGGATGATCCTTGGTTTTAAGTTCTAGCTTCTCGAAAAGTTCGGTGGATGCCTGATGTGCAACCGGAGCACATCACAGACACCATCACGGCCACAGACGTGATCCCGACGAGCACGGGTGATTTTTCTAACTTAGTTGCTCATTTTGTAGGTCTCTTTGCCTCGGACACACCGTCCGGGCATGGTTGGGAATGGCCCAAGCACTCCGTTACTTGGTGCTCGGCCATTCCCGGCCCCGACACACACACCCGGCCATGTCCGACCGTACTCGGACATGGCACACCCGACAGCCCGGCCCACGACGCAAACGAGGCTTGTGACCGAGACCCGCCCGGCGCCCAACGGGCACCCCAAGACCACGACTTCACGACCTCGGTCGGCAACCACGCCGAAGTCCACTAGGGCTTCGGCCCAGCAGAACGCGTGACCGACATAGGTAAACGCACGGTCCAAACCCTTTGGATCGAGTATTCAACCATGGGCCCTATTTTCGGTCACGCTTAGGAGATTTCCTTTCAGCAAGCATTTAGCCTTAGAAGAGGAAGGAAAGTCAGCCCAAGAGGAAGAGAACTCAACGCTCAAGCAAAAGCCCACGGAGGACCGCCACGGCCGATCATTGACCGACCCACGGTCAAGCCTCGGCCCACCTACGGCCCATTTGAAGCCTTGGCCAAAACCCATCGGCCAACTTACTTAAATCTCTAAGTATTCTGGTTATTTGGTCAAGGAAAGGAAGAGGATCAGATTGACACGAGCAGATCTTCATGATGACCGTAGATCACTCATCGGACGCACGAGCATGGCCGATCACCAAACCACCAGCGAACCACAAGGGATTCTCACGCACCAAATTTGTGAACCAGCTGTTGAATCATCAGAGGATCTTCAATCAACAGCTTTGCTCAACAAACTCTTGGATCCCTTGAAGCTCGCCCATGCCCGACCGCCGGCTCGGCCCATTTAGACGTGCCCGCGCACATACTCGAGTCATCATCGGTCCATCAAAGAACCAGACCGTGCGCTACCTTATTGACACGCTCCAAGATGCGGAGGTGCCGGAAATAAAAGTGAAGATTGTAATCTGCCCGGTAGGACATGGAGTAAGGCAGAACAGGGGAGTGCAACGTTTATTTCTCCAAATGCATAAAGGTTTAGGTTATAAAACTCAGCCAATTAAACTTAAGGGCGTCGACTAAGTTTGACCAGATTTGCAGCTTAAAAGAACGTGTGGAACATTAAAATATAAGGAGACACTTTTAGATGCACAAGCAGACAAACAGAAAGAAACAGTGCAGGAGTGATGGGGGAACTCCTACACAACTTCCAATGCAGGGAGTCTGAGATCGTGAAAATAAGCAGACACCAACTTCAATCAAAGGGGAAGAGAATGCAAGTGGTTTTATAGAAAACACACACGTAGGCTAGGAGTTATGCTGGATAGAAAAATAATGGACAGAATTGCTCGATTTCAGGAACTCGGGTAGGAAACAGTGGAAAAACACAAGCATAACTTTTAAAAGGAGGTGGCTGTGGCTAAACGGAATGAACCATTGATTCAGCCCATGAAAGTGGAACTCACTGCTAGAATTTTGGGGGCTTTTCTCACAGGAAACAAAAATGGCACAACAATTGACGATTGGAGCTCAAAGTCCACTCGGGAAAGTTAAAAAAAACAGCAAACAATACAACCAACACAAACAATTGAAAACGCAAATGGAAGGTAGGCTATGGGGGTTCCAAACTCGCCTTTTGATCCTAAAAAGTGAGGAAGGGAGGTTGAAATAAGCTTTAATGACCCTAGCAAGATCACCAACACCAAGACAAACCAAAACAAGGATATTACTCACCTTGAATGAAATGCCGTGAGAAAGGAAAAAGGGGGTTTGAGAGCTTCAAGCTTTCAAAGTTTTCTTCAATTCTTTTCTGCCTCTAAAAGACGTGGGAGAGGGGGTTTTGATACCCACTCACCGATTACATCAAGAAAGAAAAACAAAAAGAAAAGAAAAAATAGGCTAATGAGTGTTTAGTAGGTGTTAGGTGGGATTGGGGTCCACCAAAGCTTCCTAAACACACCACAAAGACTCTAGATATTAAGCCACGTCCAGACATCATCCAAGAGAAAGGCCAAGTGGGAAATTAGGGTTTCCCTAAGATCCAACTAAATGGGCCATGGATTTGGTTCAAACCGAACCAAAATCCCTCTCAAAGGCCTAAACCGGATATCAAGGTTTACAACAACAAAACAGCCCAACATATTTATAATTTACATAAAACAAAATCAAACATCACTTGATCATTCCTTGGAAGACTTCATCTCCCCAAGTATTGGTGCATACGGTCTCCATTGTCCTTGAAACCGAGTGTAGTTATGTCCCGGGTGGTGAACTTGGCGAGGAAGATCTTGGATTTTCGACTAACTCCTTCTCTTCTTTATACTTCCATTGTAAGCAATGTTTGGGGAGTTCTTGATCATGTTGTGAAGGAATATTTAGGAGCTCCAATGTAGAAAAAAATGTACCTGCAAAATCAACAAACATATTAGTTAAAAGTTTTGCACGGCTTCGAGTTGTTGCTCCTTCCGTTTGTTGATGAGTCCCGGGCACATCACTTATGTTGACCACCGAGGATACTTTAAAAGCCCCAGATCCTGATTGGCTCGAGCCAATCTCTCAATCGTTCGGAGCTCCGCCCACCTGACGCACCCTCTCGGTCAACCTTCGGACACCCTCGGTCAACCACCAAACCGACCGTGCCATTCCGAAGTGAACCAAGCCTAAAGTCAACCGAAGGCTTCCAAAGCTAATCCAAGGCGTTCAAATCATCGAAGGGCTTAGCTTTACTTCTTAGCTTATCTTTAGTAATTTTGTTATCGTTTACGTTTTACTATTTAAGTGTAACACTTACACTATTTTCAATAGAGTGAATTTTTAGAGAAAAATTGTGCAAAGCACCTTCTTCCCGAAAGGTTTGAAGCTCTCTCCGACAAATACTTCTCCGGTGAGTAACATCCGGCCGAGATCGTCAACCCTTTGCACGTACGTTCGGTGAGTCATATCCGAGTGTGGGCGAGGTCTACCGAGGAGAATACCTTGATTGCTCAGGTATTCAAATTGTTCATCCATCTCGTATCTAAACTCGCAGGAGTTTAACCATTCCATTCCCCGAGCTTTCAAACCTTCCATTACCCGATTACACCCATATTCGCATCCACCGAGCCATCCCATTATTCACCAGAGACATTCTGCTTCCCATACGACCAATATCCCTTATTTCCATCACAATACGTTTCCGCAACACAACCCCACAAATCGCACGACCCAAATTCCCATTTGCTGTACACGACGTTCATCCGAGCCCCGTGTGCGTGCATTCTCCCAACCCACGGTGCGCCGACCCCCAAGGAAGGCACATCATCTTGGTATCAGAGCAAAGGTTCAATTTTTATACTCTCTACAAATTTTCCAGAACTTTATCTCATGAATACCCGAAGCGGTGCCGTTCACAACGCCGCCCGTGACCAAGCCACGAGCGAGCAAACTATGTTCTCGAAGAATGGACGCAATGCTCCAGCGGCTCGACGATTTAGCCGAGCGTGACCGAGCCCACCCGGCACGGCCTACGCCACCTCCTAGGCAGAGACCGGGACATGGAGGGCCACCCCGAGCGCACCCACGCAACTCTGACCGATCCGAAGAAGACTACGAATATGAACCCGATCATTATTCGGATCATGATGAAGAATGGAAGCTCCCTAAGGTACACTTACCATCTTTTAATGGAGCGTCCAATGGAGATCAATACTTGGATTGGATTGAAAAGGTCGACAAAATTTTTGACCTTTACAATTATTCTGAGAAGCTTAAAGTCCAATTGGCATCTTTGGAACTTACGGATTATGCCTCATTATGGTGGAATAGTCTTCGTACACAACGAAGAAGAGATCACGAGGAGGAAATTAATTCGTGGAGATTAATGAAAGATTTGACGCGGAAATGGTTCGTACCGAGCCATTACTGCCAAGATCTATTTTTACAGCTCCAAGCCCTTCCCCAAGGTAATTCCAGCGTGGATGATTACCTTATGGACTTTGAGACATTACGGATTCGGTGTGACTTAGCCGAACCCATGGAGCAAGTAATGGCGCGGTTTATTCGAGGCCTACGATACGAGATTGGCGACGTGGTTGAATTGCAGCCCGTAGAGTCGTTTGATGCACTAATTCAAATGGCACTAAGGGTCGAAAGACAACTCAAGAGGAAGGGCAAAACGATCGCTCAACGCCAGGCCCCAAAACAGCCCACGCCATACCTGCCCGTGCCAAGACCCGAGGAACGCGGCCCAACATCTAAGCCATGGGCCCCCAAGCGAGACAGGGAACCCAAACCACGAGACTCAGGAGGCGAACAGCCAAGGGCCAGAGAGATTCAATGTTTCAAGTGTCTCGGACGCGGACATGTAGCAGCCCAATGTCCAAATCGCCGTGTCATGACTATTCTCGAAGAGACCAAGGAGGTCGTGAGCGAGGACGAACCGGCCAAGGAGGCCGAGGATGAGCCGGCCTGACACACTCGGAGATGCGGAGGTGTCAGGAAGAGAGGAGATGGCAACAATCTGCCGAGAGAAAGAAAGGCAGGCAGCAACAGGGGATTGGAGCAAGGAGAACTCCAAACGCATACAGGGGCTTTAGCTAGAAATTGGAAGACATAAACCTTTGAGAGTGGGCTAAGTTTGACCAAATTTACAGCTTAAAACACGTGCGGATCAATGAAATACACGGAGGCAATGTTAGGTGCACAAACAGACAAAGCTGAAAGAAACAGTGTAGGGGTGTTAGGGAGACTTATGCACAACTTCCAATGCAGCGAGTCTGGGAGAGTGGAAATTGGCAAAACTTAACTTCAACGAAGTGGGAAGAAATTGCAAGTGGGTTGAGGGGAAAAACATGGGTAGATTGGAAGATATATAGGATAAAAAATTGATGGACAGAATTGCTGGATTTTAGAAGTTCGGGTAGAAGGCAGTGGAAAAAGCATGCATAACTCTTGATGGGGAGGGTCTGTGGCTAAACGTAAAGAACAGTTATTTCAAGCCATGAAAGAGGAACTCACAGCCATAAAATTAGGGACCTTTGTTCACGGAAAACAGAAATGGCACGAATTGGACTTTTGTTGCACAAATTCACTCGGGTAAGCACCAAAAACAGCAACCAACACCAAAGACAAAATACAAATGCAAACAACAAATGGAGGAAGGCTATGGGATTTCCAAGCTCGCTTTTGTTCCTAAACAAGTGAGGAAGGAGATTGGAATAAGGTTTAGTGATCCTAGCTAATCACCAACACCAAGACAAACAAGAATCAAGGATGTTACTCACCTAGATTCCCAAATGCCGTGAGAAAAGGAAGGGGCTTGAGAGCTTCAAAGCTTCTTCAATTTACCAATATCTTTTTTTTTGGTTTTCATTCATCGTGGAAGAGGGTTTCATACACCCTCCAAATTACACAAAAGAAATAAAAATAATAAACCTAAATTAGGGACCAATGAGTGGCTAGAGTAGGAGTTAGGTGAGAATTGGGTCCCACCAAGCCTTCTAATCAAACCACATGGAACTATCAACTAAAGCCACGTTTACTAACTTACAACAAAAGAGAGACAAACATACTTGCATGGTTTTCACACAAACCATGCAAGGAAGAGTACAACCGGTTTTCAAAAACAAAAATAAATAAAAACCGACAATCTTCCTTTTTGGGCCAATGCTTTCCTTCATCTTTTCACGTGTAAGGTCGCTCCTTAGAGGCTCCAAATTGGACTCCATCCTTCAGCTCTTCATTGGACTCCATTAGGCCGTGGCTATTGGTTGCATGATGGAAGGTGTGTGGGCTGTTCTCGGATAGCCACCCCTTCCGGATGCCTCTGTAATGGCGATGGTTGACCTGGAAATCTTTCTCCACAATTAATGCTCTGCAGCTTGATGGAAACCTTGAGATGCTGGCTACATTTCGTATGAAGAACGTTTGGCCAAACAATGTGTGAAACGTTGTTTAAACCGCTGCCCAAGGCTCAGAGGTCAGATTGTACCGAAGCCCAAAATGTCAACATCTTCATCTTGGATGGTTGGGCCATGGAATGCATCAATCACACTAGTAATCTAGGCCACTTCATCCCAAAACAACCTACAAAATGAAAAAACACATTAGGAAACCAATTGGGTTGGCCTTGGGTTAGAAAACCCGTGGCCAAGCCCAATGTGGCGTTATTCGCAAGGTAGGCTCTTGTTAAGGGCTTCTTGTTGCTCATCATGAACACACTCTCGAGAGCTCACTCCCGCGGGTTCCTCTTTGGCTAAGGCATCCTGAGGCATGTCACGGCCCCGGCCGAGGATGACTTGTGTCAAGAACAAGATGGACCGGTCATATTGATGATCTGGCGGGTTCTTTCAACTCAACCGCAAAAAGAAGCATACCAACGGGAAACTCTATTCCATAGCCGATGCTTGATCAAGAGCAAGGTATGTTCGGAAATTATTGATGGTGGTAGTTGTACTAATGTCGTGTCCCGCGACCTTGTCATGAAGCTTGCGCTATCCACGACCGAGCACCCGACACCGTACAAGCTACGATGGCTTACCGACCGAGAGGACATCCGAGTCACCAAACAAACCCGGATAGACTTTGTGATCGGTAACTACAAGGACGCGGTCCTATGTGACGTGGTTCCGATGACAACAAGGGATTCAAATTGTTCAGGTATTCAAATTTTTCATCCATCTCCTATCTAAACACGCAACAGTTTAACCATTCCATTCCCCAAGCTTTCAAACCTTCCATTACCCGATTACACCCATATTCGCATCCACCGAGCCATCCCATTATTCACCCGAGCCATTCCGCTTC
This sequence comes from Begonia fuchsioides, assembly GCA_003255005.1. Taxonomy (NCBI): domain Eukaryota; kingdom Viridiplantae; phylum Streptophyta; class Magnoliopsida; order Cucurbitales; family Begoniaceae; genus Begonia; species Begonia fuchsioides. Next base: position 36,428 of record QAOC01054310.1, on the reverse strand, counting down.
CCATACGACCAATATCCCTTATTTCCATCACAATACGCTTCCGCAACACAACCCCACAAATCGCACGACCCAAATTCCCGTTTTCCGTACACGACGTTCATCCGAGCCCCGTGTGCTTGCATTCTCCCAACCCACGGTGCGCCGACCCCCAAGGAAGGCACATCAATGCCACATTGGTGCAACTCCCTCCATCTATGATTAAGGAGCACACTTTATCCTTGATCAAACATCGGCTATGAAAGATGTTCTCTCTTTGGATAGAATCAGGCCGGCCATTGGTTGTGAGGGTTCTTCGGATCACCATTAGGAGGGGGCCTTCTTGTGCTAGGCACACTTCCTCTATAGGCTCGGCCAATGGTTCTTCCACTTCTTCCATAGGCTCATCTTCACTCACAACCTACCCACTACTTTCAATGAGCACCATCACTCTCTTATGAGGGCATAGGGAAGCAATATGTCCTAATCCAAGACATTTAAAGCATTTTATTTCTCTTGACCGTGGCTTATTAGCATCTTCAATTGGTTTAGGAGTGATGTCTTTCCTTTGTGTCCACAGTTTTGATTGGTAAGTCTTGTTCTTCTATCTTGGAGGGTGGCTTGTAAGGTGTGTTGAAGGTCGGAGCTGGTCTCATTACATTCTTCTTGCCTTTCTTCTTGTGCTGCCTTTCCACCCGTAAGGCTAATTGTATAGCGGCATCCAATGAGTCCATAATTTGTAACTCCACCACATCTCCTATATCTTTATGTAATCCCCTTAGGAACCTCGCTAGAATTTGTTCTTCCGGTTCCTCAAGATCACAACGGATTTGCAAGGTCTCAAACTCCATCAAATACTCTTCCACCGAAAGGTGTTCTTGTTTCAAATTTTGGAGTTGATAGAACAATTCTTGTCTATAGTGGCTAGGGAAAAATCTCATTTTCATGTGCATTTTCATGGCTCTCCAAGTATTTATTTCTTCCTCACGGTCACGCCTCCTTTCGGCTCTCAAGCTATCCCACCATAAACTTGCATAGCCGTGGAGCTCCAAAGCCACTAGTTGCAACTTAGATTTCTCCGAATAGTTATAGCAATCAAAAACTTTATCCACCTTATCCACCCAAGTCAAATATGTATCTCCATCACAAGAGCCATTAAAAGGAGGAATACTTAGCTTCACATGCCTCAAATCATCCTCACGCAGTGGTCTATCCCGTGGTTCAAACTCATCCTCTGAATCTTCTACTTCATATAATCGGGTCCGAGCACCTCCGGTTCTTCTTCTGGGAGTAACCAGGGGAGGTGGTCTTGGAGGATTTGGTGTGTCCCACCTTTGTAACAAGGCGTCCAACCTTTGGTTATTGCCATCAATTTGGTTCTATAAATCGGACTCACGTTCTTGGGAAGACATTGGAGGTGGAGGCGGTTCACTTGTTCATGGGAGTCCTCGGCTAGGCTGCAAAACCGCCCCACTTCTAGTGGTCATGCCACCACTTTTATGGGCCATAAAAAAATTTAGAGAATTTGATGGATTAAGGGTAAGGAACAAGGGAAAGAAGAGCTGTGCTCTGATACCAAATGACACGCTCCAAAGGATGCGAAGGTGTCGATAGAGGTAGGAGGAATGGTAATCTGACGAGAGTCAATGAAGGAATGCAGAAACAGGGGAATGAGTCCAATGGAAATCCAAATGCATGCGTGTGTTTGGATTAAAAATTTTGTGGACTTAGACTTTAGGGAATGGACCAACTTTGGTCAAAATTTTAGAGGGGTAGCACGTGAGGAACACAAAATGGCACGAGGTCACTTTTAGATGCACAAGTGGACAACAAGGGTTTTGACAGTGCAGTAGGTGAAGAGAAAACCTCTGCACAACTCCCAATACAGACAAGCTGAGAAAGATAAAATTGGCAGAAAACTTCCTCTATGGAAGGGGAATCAAATGGTGAGGTTTTGGGGGGAATCAAGCTGGTAGTTTAAAAGTTATGAGAGATTGAGTTTTGGTCGACAGAACTGCCAGATTTCAGGAGTTTGGAAGAAGGAAGGAAGAAAAATGCTTGCACCACTTTTAGATAGGAGAAACAGGGAACGTAATGACAAAAAAAATATCTCAAGACATGAAAGAGGAAATCTCAGCCCAAATTTTAAGACATTAGCACACGGGAAACAGAAGTTTACACGTAGGGCACTTATGGGACACAAACTGGAATTAGGTTAAAAATACAACCGGCAGCAACAAACAAGGACAACACTAATTCTCAAACAAACAAATGGAAGGATGGCTATGGTATTTCCAAGCTTACCTTGATCCAAAACAAGTGTGGAGGAAGGTTGGAATAAAGGCTAAGTGGCTCTAGCAAGACACCAATGCCAAAGACAAAGAAAGATTATGGATATTACTCACCAAAATCTAATCTTGCCGCGAGAAAATGGAAGGATTGAGAGAGCTTCAAGCTTCTGCAATTTACCAAATTCTTTTCTGCTTTCATTAGACGTGGGAGGAGGGATTCATACCCCCTAGAACTTACACAAAAGACAAGAACAATTAAAAACCTAAATTTAGGACTAATGAGTGGCTAAGTAGGAGGTAGGTGGGAAAAAAAGGGGCCCACCTTCAACTCGCCTCCCAACTCAAACACTCCCTAGCCTAAACCACGTCTAAAAGACTTTACAAACTTAAGTTTCATGGGAACTAGCAAACCTCTATTGTTGGACCAATATTTCCTTTGATATATTGGGCTCCAATCCATGCTCAAAGTGAAGAGGATTTTAGGCAAGGTTCAGTCAATCACTTATCCATTGACAAATTGACACGCTCCAAGATGCGGAGGTGCCGGAAATAAGGGTGAAGATTGCAATCTGCCCGGAAGGACAGGGAGTAAGGCAGAACAGGGGAGTGCAACGCTTAGTTCTCCAAACGCATACAGGTTTAGGTTGTAAAACTCAGCCAACTTAAACTTAAGGGCGTGGACTAAGTTTGACCTGAATTGCAGCTTACAAGCACGTGCGGAACATTAAAATACACGGAGACACTTTTAGATGCACAAACAGACAAACATAAAGAAAATAGTGCAGGGGTGATGGGGAAACTTCTACACAACTTCCAATACAGGAAGTCTGGGATCGTAAAAATAATCAGACAACAACTTCAATCAAAGGGGAAAACAATGCAAGCAGTTTAACAGAAAAATCATGGGTAGGCTAGGAGTTATGCATGATAGAAAATTAATGGACAGAATTGCCCGATTTCAGGAACTCGGGTAGGAAGCAGTGGGAAAACACAAGCGTAACTTTTAAAGGGAGGTGGCTATGGCTAAACGGAAAGAACCAATGTTTCAGGCCATGAAGGTGGGACTCACTGCTAGAAATTTGGGGCTTATGCTCACGGGAACAGAAAATGGCACGGAATGGACTGTTGGAGTTCAAAGTCCACTCGGGAAGGTTCAAAAACAGCAAACAACATAACCAACACAAACAAATGAAAACGCAAATGGAAGGTAGGCTATGGGGGTTCCAAACTCGCCTTTTGATCCTAACAAGTGAGGAAGGGAGGTTGAAATAAGGTTTAATGACCCTAGAAAGATCACCAACACCAAGACAAGAGAAGGTTGAGGATATTACTCACCAAAACCTTGAATTGCCGTGAGAAAGAAATGGAGATTGAGAGCACTTGGCTTCTGCAAATTTCTTCTATTTTTTTCTCCCTTACAATAGACTTGGAGGAGGGTTTCATACTCCCTCCAAATTACACAAAAGAAATAAACAAAAATAAAAACCTAAAATTAGGGCAAATGAGTGGCTAAGAATAGGAGTTAGGTGAGAATGGGTCCCACCAAACCTCCTAAACCAAGACAATGGAGTCTTCAGCAAAAACTCCACGTTCCTAACATAACAAAAGAAGAATGAAAAATAGAGACTTAGGATTGGACCTAAGCTCCATCAAATGGGGCTTGGTTTGGACCAAGCCGAACCCAAATCCCAACAAAATTGGTTCAAACCGAACCAATATGTTTACATCAAAACATCCCAAATATTTTAGTATTTTACAAACACAAAAATCAAACATTACTTGGTCATTCCTTGGAAGACTTCATCTCCCCAAGTAGTGTGCATATGATCACTTGAACAGCGTCCCCTCCCATGGTGGACAAAGTGAAGTCGGCTTTCCCTTCTTTTGGAGTTGGACATGGCCGAGGCTCGGATAGGTTGTCTCGGCAAGAAGGGCTTTGGGCATCGGTTGTCAACTTCTCCTCTTCAAATTCCCAATGCAAACAATGTTTGGTGGCTGTGGCTTTCGGCCCTTGGATTGCATGAACGCTCGAGATTGGATCGGGAGAGATCTTCATGGACTTGAAGTTGACCAAGGATGTGTCTCTTCTGTTGAAGGCTCAATCCATTAAGGTTTTGTGCGGTTGAATTTAAAGCTTGACCGAGGAAGACTCTATGTTGACTGAGAGGTGGCACCGGGTGGGCTAGCTCCGAACATGTGAAGGTTGGCTCGGGCCAAATTGGATCATAAGTCTTTAAAATGCTCTCTGTTGTCAGAATTAAGTAGCACGTGGTCTGGCTCCTCGGTTGGTCGGCAATGGCTCGAAAGTGCCGCGGGCTTGTTCAAAATGGTGACCGAGTGGATAATGCTCCGGAAATCGTGGGATTTACTCGGGCCATTTTGAATTGAAGATCTTGGTTGACCTTTAGTTGACTTGAGAAGAGGTGTGCGTGGTTTCATTTGAATTTAAATCATCGGATGGCCGATGATGACTCATGGGTGCGCACGGCTCGTTCAAATCATCGACCGAGGTTGACCATCTTCCGTGCACTTCGGGATTTGCTCGGGCCAAATTAAAACACAGCTCCCATATGGCTTAATGACGTCCAGATACATGCGCGCGCAGACCATATTTGAAAGGAAATCTTCGACGGTTGCTGATGGACAGGGAGCTCACGCGGCTTGTTCAAAATCACGACCAAAGTTGACCTTATCTCGGACTTCATGGGATCTGCGCGGGCCATCTTGATTTCAAACTTCTGGACGAACCTAGGCTGATGGAGTGCTAAGATTCATCGCCGAATCCAGAAGCGAATCTTTCAGTTTCCGCGGATGGCTCGGAGGTGTGCGCGGTACTTTCCAAATGCCGACCGGGCGTTGACCTATCTCGAACAATGTGGGATCCGCATGGGCCATTTTGAAATGTGGTTGCCAGACACTCCTCCATGAATCTAGACATTCTGAACCTATTCTCCTTTGATTGAAAATCTCGGATTTCTTGCTGGTGATTCGGTGGACGATCTTCGGGCGCGCGCGGTGCATTCAAATATTGGCCGGTTTGAACTCCTCTCCGAACATCACGGGATTTGTCCGTGCCATTTTGAAAGGAGTTCTCGTGCCATCTTGTGTTGTCCGAATGTAGACATTAGCAAGGTCAATTCGGCTGCAAAGCCTTGGTTGACCATGGATGTCTTCATGTAGGCGCCGCGAGTGTCCGCTTGTGCTAATCTGAAACTTGTCTTTACCTTGACCAAATAATCTGGTTTCTTGAGATTTGAAGTCAAGTTGCCGATGGGATTTGGTCAAGGTCTCCGAGTTGACCGAAGGTTGACCGTGGCTTGACCGTGCCTTGACCATGTCTTGACCATGGTGCGGCTACGGTGGTCTTCCTTCGGTGGGGTGCACGTTCTTCTTCTTTGGGCTTCCTTCTCTTCCTTCTTTAAGTCTTATTTGCTGAATAAAAACAAAAGTGGCCGAGCTCGGCGTTGGTTGGGCCGAGGACTCGGTCTTCGTGGGAGAACGCGGGGTCCTTGGGGAATTGGACCTTGCGTTCCCTCACGTCGGCCACTTATTTCCTAGGATTTCGGCCACGTCAATGGTCTTTCTCCCGTTGGTCGTCGGTAGGTGGTCGAGAGGGCGTCGTTGGGCGGGTCGTGGTCGGACGTGTGCGGGCACCACGTGACCACGCTCTTCGATCGTTCTCGATCTTGCTCAGTCTGAGTCTCCGGGGTGATTTTCCCTGCAAAATGAGCAACTAAGTTAGAGAATTTTCCCATGCTTGTCGGGGCTAAACTCATGATGTGCTTCGGTTGCACATCACGACTGAGGCTCTCGACCAAGACACGCTCGGCGGCCAACGGGTGCCCCACAACCATGACCCGACGACCATCCAAGCCTCGGTCGTCGGCCTTGCCAAAGTCGCCCGTTGAAATAAGTGACCGACATGAGAGAACGCTCGATCCAAATCCCCACGGATCAAGTGTTCAACCATGGGCCCTATTTTCGGTCACACTTAGTTTATTTCTTTTCAGCCAGCAATTAGCCTTAGAAAAGGAAGAGAAGACAGCCACCGGTTCGGCACATTTGGATGCACCCACGAACATGCTCGAGTCATTATCGGACCATCGAAGAACCAGACCGCGCGCTGCTTTATGGTGACCACCAAGGCAACTTTAGAAGCCCTTGATCCAGATTGGCTCGAGCCAATCTTCCATTTGTTCGGAGCTCCACCCACCCGACGCACCCTCTCGGCCAACCTCGGTCACCATCGGTCAAGGCTCAAAGCCGACCGTGCCAATCCTATTGAACCGAGCCTAAAGTCAACTGAAGCCTTCCCGAAGCTAATCCAAGGCGTTCAAGTCATCGAAGGGCTTAGCTTATCTTTCTCAAATTTTATCTTTTACGTTTTTTAGTATTTAAGTGTAACACTTGTACTTGAATGAGTAGAGTGAATTTTTAGAGTAAAATTGTGCATTGCACCTTTTTCCCGAAAGGTTTGAAGCTCTCTCCGACGTATACTTCTCCGGTGCGTAATATCTGGGCGAGAACGTCAACCCTGGCACGTACGATCGGTGGGTGACATTCGAGTGCGGGTAAAGTCTACCGACGAGAACACTTTGATTGCTCAATTGTTCGAATTGTTCATCTACCTTCAAACCAAAACTCTAAAGAGTCCATCCCATCCCCCGAGCTATCAAACCCTCCATTACCCGAAATTCACCACCTTTCCATCAACCGAGCCATTACACTATTTCACCGAGCCATCTCCATTTACATTCGACCATTCCCCATATTTCCCATCACCATTCGCTTCTGCAACCCAACTCTACCATTCAAACGAGTCATTTTCCCGTTTGGCGCACGCACCACAAATCTGAGCCCCGCGTGCGCTCATTCTTCCAACCCACGGTGCACCGACCCCGAAGGAAGGCACATCAAGGCTTAAGCTCAGAAGCAATGTCCAAGGCAAATCGGGAGAGGTCAACAACTTTGCTTGGTGGGCGCCCGAGCATGTCCAGCCACGACGCGCGCAGCACGCCAGATCGTGGCGCAGCCGAGTCTCCCGGCCGAGACACGCCCGGGGCTCTGGACCATGACATGCCCGGCTCCCAGCCCCATGACCACGACCCGACGCCCAGCGCGCTAAACCGATACACGCCTGACGCGCCCGGTCGAGACATGCCCGGCCTTCCCGGCCATGACACGCCTGGAGCCCAGCCCCACGACCACGACCCGACGACCACCCAAGCCTCGGTAGTCGGCCTTGCCGAAGTCCACTAGGGCTTTGGCCCAGTAGAATAAGTGACCGACATGGGAGAATGCACTGTCCAATCCTCATGGATCGAGTGTTCAACCACGGGCCTATATTCGGTCACATTTAGTTTATTTCATTTCAACCAGAAATTAGCCTTAGAGATGGAAGAGAAAGCAGCCCAAAGAAGAGGAACGAAGACCCATAGGCGAAGGCCCACAAAGGACAGCCATGGCTGGCCCACGGTCAAGCCACGGCCCATCTTCTGCCCACTAGAAGACCTTGACCAAATTTTATTGGCCACTTTACTTAAATCTTTAACTAATCTGGTTATTTGGTCAAGGAAAAGACAAGGTTTGAATTTGACACGGACAAATCTCAAGATGTCCGAAGAGTATCCATCGGGCGCACACAAAAACCGACCATCGGACCATCGGCAAAACAAAGGGGATTTTCATCCATATAATCCATGCTAAAGTTTCCATATTCATAGGAGAATTGTTGGACAACAATCTTTCAAAATTAGCACGAGTGAATCCCAAGAAATACGAGATACGATCAACCGCGCACGCATCCGACCGACAACCGAAGATCACCCTCGGTCAAGCACGACTTTCATGAAAATCCAGCCGTGTTAAAGCTGCCATATTTGTAGGAGGATAGTTGGAAAACAACCTTTTCAAATTGGCACGAAAAAATCCCGTGATGACATGAAGATAAGATCAAATCGCGCACACAAGACCATTCACCAACAACCGGCGAGCCACAAGGGATTTTCATCCATAAAATCCATGATCAATCTTTGAATCTTCAGAGGATCTTCGAGCAACAACTTTGCACAATATCCTCGTCGATCCCACCATATTCGAGATCAGATCAACCACCGGTTCGGTCTTTTTCAAGTCGCCCGCGCACATTAATGAACCATTGCCGGACAACTAAGGAACCAGACCACGTGACACTTTATGTTGACCACCGAGAGACTTTTAGAAGCCCCGGATTCAAATTGGCACGAGCCAATCTTTCATGGCTCGAAGATTATTACAACTAGTGCCACCTCTCGGACAACCACTGTCACCTTCGGTCAAGACGCAAAACCAATCGTGCCAATCTTCATGAACCGAGCCTAAAGTCAACCGGAGACCTTCAGAAGCAATCTTAGGCATTCAAGTCATCCAAGGGCTTAATTTATCTTTCTTAGCTTTTTATCTTTTACGTTTTTTAGTATTTAAGTGTAACACTTGCACTTGAATGAGATAGAGTGAATTTTAGAGTAAAATTGTGCATTGCACCTTCTTCCCGAAAGGTTTGAAGCTCTCTCCAATGTATACTTCTCTGGTGCGTAATATCCGGCCGAGAACATCAACCCTTTGCACGTATGATCGGTGCATCACATCCGAGTGCGGGCGAGGTCTACCAAGGAGAATACCGTGATTGCTCAGGTATTCAAATTGTCCATCCATCTCTATATCTAAACTCGCAAGAGTTTATCCATTCCATTCCACGAGCTATCAATCCATCCATTACCTAAAATTCACCACCTTTTCCACCTTCTGAGCCATTACCATATTTCACCGAGCCAACTCCGTTTTCATACGACCATTATCCATTATTCCCATCACCATACGCTTCCACAACCCAACTCTACCATTCGCAAGAGCCATTTTCCCGTTTGCCACACGCGACGTTCATCTGAGCCCCGTGTGCGTGCATTCTTCCGACCCATGGTGCGCCGACCCCCAAGGAAGGCACATCATGGATTTGCATGAAAGTCGTGCTTGACCGAGGGTGATCTTCGGTTGTCCGTCGGATGCGTGCGAGGTGATCGTATCTCGGATTTCTTGGGATTCACTCATGCTAATTTTGAAAGGTTGTTGTCCAACGATTCTCCTATGAATATGGCAGCTTTTGCATTGATTTATTGGATGAAAATTCCTGTTGTTTTGCCGATGGCTCGATGGACAATTTTTTGGCACACACGGGTGCTTCGAAATGTGACCGGTTGAACCTTTCTCATGATATTTCGGGATGTGTCCGTGATATTTTTAAAAGGTTGTTGTCCAACGATTATCCTATGAATATGGCAACTTTAGCATCCCCTTTGTTTTGCCGATGGTCCGATGGTCGGTTTTTGTGTGCGCCAGGTGGATACTCTTCGGACATCTTGAGATTTGTCCGTGCCAAATTTGAACCTTGTCTTTTCCTTGACCAAATAACCAGATTACTTAAAGATTTAAGTAAAGTGGCCGATAGAATTTTGTCAAGGTCTTCTAGTGGGCCGAAGATGGGCCGTGGCTTGACCGTGGGCCGGCCAAGGCTCGGACATGGTGTCCTTTGTGGGCCTTCACCTATGGGTCTTTGTTCCTCTTCTTTGGGCTGCTTTCTCTTCCATCTCTAAGGCTAATTGCTGGTTGAAACAAAATAAACTAAGTATGACCGAAAATAGGCCCATGGTTGAACACTCGATCCATGAGGATTGGACCGTGCATTCTCCCATGTCGGTCACTTATTCTACTGGGCCGAAGCCCTAGTGGACTTCGGCAAGGCCGACGACCAAGGCTTGGGTGATCGTCGGGTCGTGGTCGTGGGGGTGGGCTTGATGTGCAATCGGAGCACATCATGGACCAAGCCCCGACGACGAGCGAAGGTTTGGTCGTCGGCCTTGCCGAAGTCCTCTAAGACTTCGGCCCGTTGAAATAAGTGACTGGCATGGGAGAACACCCGATTCAATCCTCATAGATCGAGTGCTCACCCATAGGCCAACTTTTATTTATTTTCAGCAAATAACATTGGAGAAGGAAGAGAAAGCACCCCAAAGAAGAAGACGCACAAAGGCCCACAAAGGGAGAAGGCGACAAAACCATGGTCAAGACACGGTCAAGACATGGTCAAGACACGGTCAAACTTCTGTCAACTAGGAGACCTTGACCAAATCCTATCGGACACTTGACTTAAATCCTTAAGTAATCTGATTATTTGGTCAAGGAATGGACAAGATTCGAGTTGGCAGACGGGGATTTATCGGTTTCCAAGACATGGACACCCGCGAGACACGCTTCAAGACATCAACGGCAAACCAAGTTTTTACATCAGAAATACACGTGCCCTCATCTATTTTCAGACAACCTAGGAGTGCCTGGAGTCACAATTTCAAAATGGCACAGACATATCACTTGGAATCCGGAGAAAGGTTCAGCCGGCCAAATTTTGAAGTGCCCGCGCGCGCCCATAAATCATCCATGGAGCCACCGGCAGAACAACAAGGATTTTAATCCAAAGAATCCATGCAAAAATCATCATAGGATCGTCTGGAAACAACATTTCAAAATGGCACAAGCGGATCCCTCAATATCCGAGATATGGTCAACCCCGGTCAGCCCGCGCGCGCCCATAAATCATCCATCGAGCCACCGGCGGAACAACATGGATTTTCATCCAAAGATTCCGCGCCAAAGCTGCAAAAATCATCAGAGGATCATATGGCAACAACATTTCAAAATGGCACGCGCGGATCCCTTAATATCCGGGATATGGTCAACCCCGGTGAGCCACACGCGCTTATCCTTGATCAACCGAAGGTCTTTCCCGTGCCACCTTGGTCTCCATTCAAAATCCACAGCGCATATCTATATTATTTCGGATTCTAAGCTAAAGAGGGATGCATCGGGACCTTAAATTTCAAATTCGCATGCTGAAAATCCCTAGATGGCCGGAACATGGTCAACCGATGGTCTTCCTCATGCCACCTTGGTCTCCATTCAAAATCCGCCGCGCATATCTCTATTATTTCGGATTCTCAGCTGAAAAGGAATGCATCGGGACCTTCCATTTCAAATTCGCACGCAGAAAGTCCCTAGATGGCCGATACATGGTCAACCGGAAGTCCACCCTCGGTCAACCACTACTTCCATTCAAATTTTGCCGAGCTTATCCATATTGGTTCGAGTTCCCAGTCAGAGAGAAAGGCATCAGGACCCTTCATTTTAAATTGGCACGCATCAAATCCATTGATGCCCGAAGCCTCGTCAAACCTTGGTCCACAACGGTCACTTTTCAAATTCAGCCGAGCTTATCTTCATTGGCTCGAACCATCAGCTGAAGGGGAGCGTGTTGGTCTAATTTTGGTCCAAGAATATCTCCTCCCGAGCGATCCAAGATGTCCGTCCCATCCAAGGGCTAGTTTAATTCTTTTTCATTTTATTTTTCGTTTTTGCTTTTTAAGTTTATTTAAGTGTATCGGCCTTCATTGGAAAGGCAGAGTGAATTTGAATAAAAAGTGTGCTTAGCACCTTCTTCCCAACGGTTGAAGCTCTTTCCGACGTTTCCCCTATGGTGAGTAATATCCGGCCGAGTGCGTCACCCCTCGAGAGTGTGATCGGTGAGTCATATCCGAACACTACCGAGGTCTACTAATCCGAACACTTTGATTGCTCAAGTGTTCAGATTATTCAACCTTTCCCTTCATCTCAACCTTCCCGAAAACCCATTTCCATCCCCGAGCTATCAACCCCCTCCACAAGCCGATTCCGGTCCATATCTTCCCCTCCGAACCACCCTCATATCTAACCGAGCCATTTCCATATTCTTACCTTCATTCTCCACCATCTACAGCCCACTTCACTTCCGCAACCCAAATCCCTATTTCGCACACACCTATTTTCCGACCGCCGCACCCAATTTTGAACGGCACATCATCTTGGTATCATAGCAAAAATCTTATTTTTGTTCTTTTCCACTACCAAAATTTCCGCCCACAAAATTTTTCCGCACTCCCAACAAATTTTTCTGCACCCACACAATTTTTTTTTTATGTTTTTCACCCCACAACAATTCTTGAATTATGACTTGCAACGGTACCATTCACGTGGTCAACCGCGGCGAAGCCAGTACGAGCGGGATTTCCACGATCGCCGAGCCAAGTACCCGAGAGGGGCCGAACCTCTTGATGATCCGGCAAGTTCTACTAACTCAACATCACCAAACGGACAACCAACGTGAAAATCTTTTTCACAGTCATTGTTTAATCAAGGACAAAGTTTGTTCCTTGATTATTGATGGTGGAAGCTGAACCAACGTGGCTTCCAATGAGATGGTCGACAAATTGGCGCTACCCACAACCGAACACCCGGCACCATACAAACTTGGGTGGTTTACCGATCGGAATGACATATGGGTCACCAAACAAACCCGAATTGAGTTCATGATCGGCGCCTACAACGACACGGTCATTTGTGACGCGGTGCCAATGAGCGCCACCCACTTGCTTCTCGGACGACCATGGCAATTTGACCGCCATGTGATGCACGACGGATTCACGAATAGGTATTCATTCAAATTGAATAACCGCAACATCATCCTCGCTCCAATGACGCCAGAACAAATTGCGAAGGATGAGTCCGAGAAGAAAGAAGTCGAGGCCGAGAGGGCGTTACTCATGGGCGAAAAGGGGCGGGACCGCACCAATGACCAAGGTAAACCCATTATCATGCTCTCGGTGAAAGAGCATGATAATGACAATAAAGACCAAGTCCCGGAGAGTTTTCAACCTCTCCCCGATCAAGGGTTCCCGGAGGAGCTTCCCGACGATCTACCACCCTTCTGTGGGATCGAGCATCACATTATCCTCCAACCGGGAGCCACATCAACAAACCAAACTCCGTACCTGATGTGCCACGAGACTCGGGCCCATCGGACCGAGACCTTTATACTAACTTGGTTGTTCATTTTGTAGGGAACATAACCACGGAGAAACCCTCGGAGTTAGATCAAGATCGGGCGAGAACGTGCATCATGTGGCACCCCAAGTCGGACACCAAAGACCGCGCCAAGACAGCCCACATCGGGCCTACAGACATAGCGCAAGACAGGACAGATCGCGCCAAGGCCGTCCACATTGGGCCGGCCGCGGCGCGCGACGAGTAGGACCGTGCCCAGACAGCGCCCTGCGGGCCAGCCGACACGGCCCACATTTCCTTTCAGCAATTAGAGACTTAGAAGAGTAAGAAGAGTAAGCCCAAGTCACGAAAAGACGAAGTAAAAGGCCCGCGATCCAACATGGCCGAGGCCCAAAGCAACTTAAAGAAACCCTCGAGCACTTAACATTTTTAGCCGTGCCAATATCTTATGGAAGGAGCCTTTTAGCAAGAAAATATCAATTAGAGAGATAAGGGGAGATTCGCACACGAAAAATCCCATGATACTTGGAGATCCCGATCACCTCGGAAAATCCCGAAAATCACGGGATTTCCTTCCAGCACGCCCGACCGCGCCCGCTTCAGCGAATCCGACAGCGCCCACCCGCTCGCGCACCCGACCGCGACCGGCCGCAATGCTGACCCACTCCTTCGCGCACCCGGATCCAGCTACATACCGACAACAATGACGCGCGCGCCCGAACACCCAATTAAGATGACTCGCGCGCCCGAACACCCGGACCCGGCTACACCTCGATGGCATGCAATCCCACAAATCTTGCGTCACATCACCGATCCGAGCCTTCACGATTCTAGACGTCCAACTCGATCAACGACTTACGATTCTTACTTAGTATTTTTCCTTTTATGTTTTTGTCTATTTAAGAGGCACCTAGCCTCTATTGAACTTAGTGAATTTTTATCAATACAAGTGCTTCTAGCCTTTTGATAATTCCCTCATATCGCCGATCCTTCTCCGGTGCGTCACATCCGGCCAAGTCTCGATGCGAGTGAGCGGTGCGTCATATCCGAACACAAGTAAGGTCTACCGTTTTGCTTATTTTTTCGTTCAAAGTATTCAAAGCGTCATCTCCACCACCATAAATCACACTCCTCCGAATCCCCTTCCCAATTCCCCGAACGACCACTTACCGATTCCGGTCGATACTCTCCCCTCCGAACCATATTCGTTTTTATCCGAGCCATTCCCATATTTTCACCTTCAACGACCACGGTGCGCCGCTCATCGATTGACGGCACATCAGTACCAAATCTTTCTGGAAGAAAATATGGAGTTACAAGGGCAAGTGTCAAAAGACGAGGCCGAAAAAAGATAGCCACGGCCTGGAAGAAACCATTGATGGTCCAGTCATTTAACCCGTGTCAGGGTGTATTCCCGAAAAGACCTCCCGAAGAGCCACCACCCTACGTTAACATCAAGCACCTCATTGACCTCCAACCCGGGGAGGTTAATGAAAAAGAGATAGATTTGAGGACAAATCCTCAAGTGCCCCGGGAGGATGATGTGCAATCGGAGCACATCATGGACCAAGCCCCGACGACGAGCGAAGGCTTGATCGTCGGCCTTGCCGAAGCCCTCTAAGACTTCGGCCCGTTGAAATAAGTGACCGGCATGGGAGAACACCAGATTCAATCCTCATGGATTGAGTGCTCACCCATGGGCCAACTTTCGGTAACATTTGTTTTTATTTTTTTTCAGCAAATAACATTGGAGAAGGAACATAAAGCAGCCCAAAGAAGAAGACGCACAAAGGCCCACAAAGGGCGAAGGTGGCCAAACCATGGTCAAGACATGGTCAAGCACGGTCCACCTTTGGTCAACTAGGAGACCTTGACAAAATCCTATCGGACACTTGACTTAAATCCTTAAGTAATCCGATTATTTGGTCAAGGAAAGGACAAGATTCGAGTTGGCACACGATGATTTATCGGTGTCCAAGACATGGACACCTATGGGACACGCTTCAAGACATCAACGGCCAACCGAGTTTTTACATCAACGCTTCAAGACATCAAACCTTTCCACACTTTGAGCTCGGGTTGGAGGCCAACAAACCCGAGAAGAGATTAGAGTCCAAAAAATCCAAGGCAAGGGTGGATCAGCATTGGGGATGTGCTTGTTCACTTGTAGGAGATATTTTGCTTTGCTTGAATTACTTGTACCTTTTGTAAAATAGTTGCATGGTTTTTCGTAGAAACCATGCAAGAAACTTGTCATCCATTTTATTTTTGTGCTAAATTACGTGGAAGCAAGTTGGAAAGATTAGGGAACATTAAGGAATGGGGGTACACCATACCTTAGAGTTCCATCTCTCCTTGAAGTGTAGAAGTCAAAGGAGGGGCCCACTTGCCATGCTTTTACGTTTGCTAAGTACTTTGAAACGTAGGTAGTAATTATTTTCTCCATGTAGCTAATGGGAAGAAGGGTTTTATTCCTTTCTTCTCGGCATTTTGAAGGATAGAAAAGTATTGGAAAATTTGCAGAAGCTTTGAAAAACTCAAACCCTCTTTTCTCACGGCTTCTTGGGATTTTGGTGAGTAATATCCAATCTTCCTTGTTGTCTTTGGTGTTGGTGCCTTGCTAGAGTTACTTAGCCTTTATTCCAACCTTCCTCCTCACTTTCTTTGGATCAAGGTAAGCTTGAAAGTCATATAGCCTTCATCCCGTTTATGTATTTTGGTTCTTGGTTGTTTTCTTATTGGTGGTTGCTGCCATTTTAATTTACCCGAGAATCTGTTTGAGTCCCAAAAGTGTCTCCCATGCTATTTTCTGTTTCCCTCATGCTAAAATCCTCAAAATCTGGCTGTGAGTTGTTATTTCACGTCTTGAAGTATTGGCTATTCATCTCACTCGCAGGTCTGCCCAATTAAAAGTTTTGCATCCTCTGTCCTTCACCTGAGTACCTGAATTTTGACAGTTCTGTCGACCAATTTTCAATCCCTCGTATCTTTTATTCTACCCGTGCTTTTTCCCTCTAACCAAGTGCAATTCATTCATCTTTCGTTGAAATTGGTTTCTTCCAAATTTCACCTTCTCAGGTCACCGACATTGGGAGTTGTGCAGACGTCTCTCCCACCTAATGCTCTGCCAATTGGTAATTTTGTCTGTTTGTGCCTCTAAATGTGTCCCCGTGCCATTTTATGATCCACATGTGCTTTCACTCTAAATCTTGACCAAACTCAGTTCCTTCCCTAAAGTCTAAGTCCCCAAAATTTCAGCCTAAAATCCTGTTTGAAATTGGAGTTCTAACTGCCACAATCCCCTGTTTCTGTTTTAGTCCTTCTTCTCATTGGCAGATTGCATTGCTTTCTCCTATCCCGACACTTCCGCATTCGTGGAGTGTGTCACACGGACATATCGCTTGGAATCCGAGAACAGTTCAGCCGGCCAAATTTTGAAGCGCCCGCGCACGCCCATAAATCATCCATGGAGCCACCGGCGGAACAACAGGGATTTTTATCCAAAGAATCCGTGCCAAAGCTGCCAAAATCATCCTAGGATCGTCTGGAAACTTCCTTTCCTTGTTTTTCAAGCACAGCTCTTCCTTTCTTTTGTTTTTCCCTACTATTAAACCTTCCTTTCCACTGATTCAATGGCTCATAAAAGTGGTGGCATGACCACTCGGAGTGGACAGCCTAGCCGAGACCTCCCTTCCACAAGTGAACCACCTCCTCCGCCAACATCATCTCAAGAACGTGAGTCCGATTTTCAGAGCCAAATAGATGGCATCAACCAAAGGTTGGACATATTGTTGCAAAGGATGGAGACTCCAAATCCTCCACGGCCACCTCCCCTGGTTACTCCCGGTAATAGAGCCGGAGGAGCTCAAACACGATTGTATGAAGTTGAATATTCGGAGGATGAGTTTGAACCCCGGGATAGACAACCCCTTGAGGATGATTTGAGGAATGTGAAGTTAAGTGTTCCCCCATTTAATTGTTCTTGTGATGGAGATGCATATTTGACTTGGGTAGATAAAGTAGACAAAGTCTTTGATTGTTATAATTACTCGGAGAAGTCTAAATTGCAGCTAGTAGCTTTGGAGCTCCACGGTTATGCAAGCTTATGGTGGGATAGTTTGAGAGCACAAAGGAGGCGTGACCGTGAAGAAGAGATAACTACTTGGAGAACCATGAAGATGCACATGAAGAGGA
>QAOC01054310.1:0-18280 GCA_003255005.1 Begonia fuchsioides | reverse complement strand
ATCAACCACATTACCATCAAGTATAGGTTTCCTATACCGCGGCTAGAAGATCTTTTGGATGAGCTTAGCGGGGCTGCTTTCTTCTCAAAGATCGACCTCAAAAGTGGCTATCACCAAATACGGATGCATGAAGGAGATGAATGGAAAATGGCTTTCAAAACCAAGTATGGCTTATATGAATGGTTAGTTATGCCGTTTGGGCTATCTAATGCCCCTAGCACCTTTATGCGTTTGATGAATCATGTGCTGAAAGAATATTTGGGAAAATTTGTGATAGTTTACTTTGATGATATCTTGGTTTATAGTGGAGATTATTTGGCACACTTGGCACACCTTCGGTCACTATTTGATACACTTAGAAGAGCACAATTGTTTGGCAATTTAAAGAAGTGTTCTTTTGTCCAAGAAAAGGTGCATTTTCTCGGATTCATACTTTCTAAGGATGGAATAGAAGTAGTGACACTCTCGGGGTTATGAGAAGTGTCGGGAGAAAGAAGACACATGGGTAATCTGCCAAGGAGAAAGTCCAAGACAGAAACATTGAGGTGTAACGGTTAATGTTCCAAATGCATACAGGATTAAGTCAAATAAACTCAGCCAAATGAAACCTTAGGAAGTGGACTAAGCTGGGCCAAATTTGCAGCTTGAAAACACGTGAGGACTTAAAATGGCACGGGAATACTTTTGAGTGTACAAACAGACACAAAACAGAAAACAGTGACGTGGAGGGGTAAAGATTTCTGGACAACTTCAAATGCAGGCAACCTAGGAATGTAAAAATTGGCAGAAAACAACTTCAATGAAAGGGAAAGAAAATGCAAATGGTTTGATGAAAAAAGACAAGGTAGGGAGATATGGAGGTTGGAAAATGGATGGACAGAAACTGTTCGATTTCGGGAACGCGGGCAGAATGAGGGGGAAGTTGTAAGCACAACTTTTGATGGGCGAAGGGTTTTGGTAAAAGGAAAGAACAAAAATTTCAGGCCATGAAAGAAGAATTCACAACCAAAAATTTAGGGTTTTTACTCACGAAAAATAGAAAATGACACAGAGTGGACTTTTAGTGCACGAAATCCACTCGGGTAGAAATAAAAACAGCAACCAACACACAAGCAACAACACAATCACAATAACAAACGGAAGGTTAGCTATGGGACTTCCAAACTCGCCTTTGATCCTAAACAAGTGAGGAAGGGAGATTGGAATAGGGCTTAGTGGCTCTAGCAAGGCACCAACACCGTTACAAACCAAAGATCAAGGATATTACTCACCTTGAATTTGCTTTGCCATGAGAGAAAATGGGGAGAGCTTCAAGCTTCAACATTCAACATTTTCTACTCTGCAAAATGCTGAGAAATGGAGGTTAAAACCCTCCTTCCCACGAGCTACAAAGGGGCATAATGGCCTCCTACAAACCTAAGCAAATCACCATTAAAGAGGGAGGGCAAGTGGGGGCCACAAAGACTTCTCCACCAAAAGAGAGGCATGGGAAGCTAAATCATGGCTGCAACCCATCCTAATACAACCTAACCTCCCACTTGCAGCCACAACACTAAACAACAAACATCAAATAAATAAACAACACATTCTTGCATGGTTTTCACATAAACCATGCAAGGCAAAAAATACAATCGGGTTTTAAAAAAAAAACAAGAAATTTATAAACCCGAGACTTCCTTCATGCTCCTTGTTCGAAATTGACCTTTTTCCTTGATGATTCAGGAACTCCTTGGAAGGCTTCTTGTTTTAAGATTGGCGTTGGATAATCAGTTTTCTCCATGCATGGTGCCGGGTATGGCTTTGACATCAATTGGTGTTCTCGGCCGTCGGTTTGTTCTACTCCAAACTCCCATTGTAAGCAATGTTTGGGGAGTTTTTGATCCAGGTGTGAAGGAGCGTCAAAACAAACAATGGAAGGGAAAGAAGTACCTGAAAAATCAACAAACAAGTTAGAAAAATATCTTGCACGGCTCCGAGTAATTGCCCCCTTACGTTATTGGTGAATCCCGGGCATATCAAGTAGACCAAAGCAAGATAGAGGCAATTCGGGAATGGCCGATCCCTAAGTGTGTCTCGGACAATAGGAGCTTCCATGGTCTAGCCTCATTTTATAGGAAGTTTATAAAGGGGTTTAGCACCATTGTGGCCCCCCTCACGGATTGCACTAAGAAGGGGAAGGATTTTGAATGGACCCCGGATTGTCAACTTGGTTTTGATCGAATCAAGGATGCTCTTTGCAATGCTTCTCTTCTTATGCTCCCGGACTTCAAGGTGTTTGAAATAGATTGTGATGCCTCGGGGCTTGGCATAGGGGCCGTTCTAATGCAAGAAGGAAGACCCGTGGCTTATTTTAGTGAGAAGCTAAAGGGGGCAGCCTTGAATTATTCTACTTATGATAAGGAGATGTATGCTTTGATGAGGACAATTGAAGTTTGGCAGCATTATCTCCTTCCTAAGGAGTTCATTATACACACGGACCACCAAGCCTTGAAGCACATTAGAAGCCAAGGGAAACTCAGCGAGAGACATGCAAAATGGGTGGAGTTTCTTAAAAGGTTTCCATACATTATCAAGTACAAAAAGGGAGAAGTAAATGTGGTGGCCGACGCCCTCTCAAGGAGGATTGTATTGCTTACCGAGCTCACTTCCCGGATCTTGGGATTTGAGTGGATCAAGACTTCTTACCAAGAGGATCCCGACTTCAAGGAGTGGTATAAAAAGTGTTAAGAAAGTTGTGCCTACCACCTAGCCGATGGCTATCTATTCAAAGGAGGACAACTTTGCATTCCAAAATGTAACCTTCGGGAATCATTAATCAAGGAAGCTCACAGTGGAGGCTTGGCAGGGCATTTTGGGGAAAAGAAGACCTTATAGATAGTTAAGGATCACTTCTTTTGGCCCCACATGATGAAAGATGTGCACAAATGGATAGAAAGATGCATTGTGTGCAAGAAAGCTAAAAGCCGAGTACTCCCACAAGGTTTATACATGCCATTGCCGGTACCTTCTCAACCTTGGGTGGATGTGAGCATAGATTTTGTTTTGGGGCTGCCTCGGACCCCTAGATGAAAAGAAGCAATTATGGTGGTAGTGGATCGTTTCTCCAAGATGGCACATTTTGTTGCTTGCCACAAGACCGATGATGCTAATCAAGTGGCCGACTTGTTCTTCAAAGAAATTGTCCGGCTACATGGAGTTCCCTCCACTATTGTCTCGGACCGGGATACAAAATTTTTAAGTTCTTTTTGGAAGACTCTGTGGAGGAAGCTCGGGACTAAATTAATGTATAGCACCTCCTTTCATCCCCAAACAGATGGCCAAACCAAAGTTGTAAACCGCACATTGGGAGCCTTGCTAAGGAGCATTGTGGGGAAAAGGCTCTCGGATTGGGATGCACAATTGCCTCATGTGGAGTTTGCATATAACCGAAGTGTGCATAGTGCAACTCAAGCCTCTCCATTTGAGGTTGTTTACGGCTTCAATCCCTCAACTCCCTTGGATTTGATCCCTTTGCCGAGCCATGAATTAGCCAACCCCGATGGAGTGCAAAAAGCTAAACAAGTCCAAGCCATGCATACTAAGGTGAGAAAGGCCATAGCTAAGAAGAATGAAACTTATGCTAAATTTGCCAACCGTGGCCGAAGAGATGTAGAATTCAAGGTTGGAGATCTTGTGTGGCTACACCTAAGGAAGGAGAGGTTTCCTAGCCAAAGAAAGTCCAAGCTCCTTCCTAGGGCCGATAGTCCATTTGAAGTCACAGAGAAGATTAACAAGAATGCTTACAAGTTGAAGCTTCCCGGGGACTATGGAGTGTCGGCCTCTTTCAATATCCAAGATCTTTCACCTTATTTGGGAGAATTGGAGGAAGATAAGGAGGAACAACCCCTGGATTTGAGGACAAATCCTCAATCACCCGGAGGGGATGATATGCTCGGGCGCCACCATCCGCCGGAGGGAATGGCCACCCGTAGCCGAGCAAGGAGTTTTGCTAACATGTTTGTCGATTTTGCAGGTGTGACATTTCCCCCTTTGGACCTCTTAGATGCTCCCTCAACTCATGACAAAGAGTTTCCCAAACATTGCTTGCATTGGGAATTTGAAGAGAAGGAATTGACAACCGAAGTCCATAATGTTCCTTGCCGAACAACCTACCCGAGCCTCGGCCTTGTCCCACTCCGAAGGAAGGGAATACCGACTACACTATGGCCAGTATGGGAGGGAAAGCTATACAATTGTGGACCAAGGAGGAAGCTGTTCAAGGGTGGCCCAAAGAGGATACAATTGAACAAAACCGATTAGTTTTGAGCACTCCTTCAAGTGGTGGACCGAGCCATGCCTAAAACCTTTCCACACTTTGAGCTCGGGTTGCAGGCCAACAAACCCGAGAAGAGATGAGAGTCCAACAAATCCAAGGCAAGGGTGGATCAGCATTGGGGGTGTGCTTGTTCACTTCTAGGAGATATTTTGCTTTGTTTGAATTACTTGTACCTTTTGTAAAATAGTTGCATGGTTTTTCGTAGAAACCATGCAAGAAACTTGTCATCCATTTTATTTTTGTGCTAAATTACGTGGAAGCAAGTGGGAAATGTAGAAGTCAAAGGAGGGGCTCACTTGCCATGCTTTTAGGATTGCTAAGTACTTTGAAACGTAGGTAGTAATTATTTTCTTCATGTAGCTCATGGGAAGAAGGGTTTTATTCCTTTCTTCTCGGCATTTTGAAGGATAGAAAAGTATTGGAAAATTTGCAGAAGCTTTGAAGCTCTCAAACCCTCTTTTCTCACGGCTTCTTGGGATTTTGGTGAGTAATATGCAATCTTCCTCGTTCTCTTTGGTGTTGGTGCCTTGCTAGAGTCACTTAGCCTTTATTCCAACCTTCCACCTCACTTGCTTAGGATCAAGGTAAGCTTGGAAGTCATATAGCCTTCATCCCGTTTATGTATTTTGGTTCTTGGTTGTTTTCTTATTGGTTGCTGCCATTTTAATTTACCCGAGAATCTGTTTGAGTCCCAAAAGTGTCTCCCATGCTATTTTCTGTTTTCCTCGTGCAAAAATCCTAAAAATCTGGCTTTTTCCCTCTAACCAAGTGCAATTCATTCCTCTTTCGTTGAAATTGGTTTCTTCCAAATTTCACCTTCTCAGGTCACCGGCATTGGGAGTTGTGCAGACGTCTCTCCCACCTAATTCTCTGCCAATTGGTAATTTTGTCTGTTTGTGCCTCTAAATGTGTCCCCGTGCCATTTTATGATCCACACGTGCTTTCACTCTAAATCTTGACAAAACTCAGTTCCTTCCCTAAAGTCTAAGTCCCCAAAATTTCAGCCCAAAAGCCTGTTTACAATTGGAGTTCTAACTGCCACAATCCCCTGTTTCTGTTTTAGTCCTTCTTCTCATTGGCAGATTGCATTGCTTTCTCCTATCCCGACACTTCCGCATTCGTGGAGCGTGTCACACGGACATATCGCTTGGAATCCGAGAACGGTTCAGCCGTCCAAATTTTGAAGCGCCCGCGCACGCCCATAAATCATCCATGGAGCCACCGGCGGAACAACAGGGATTTTCATCCAAAGAATTCATGCGAAAGCTGCCAAAATCATCCTAGGATCGTCTGGAAACAACATTTCAAAATGGCACACGCGGATCCCTCAATATCCGAGATATGGTCAACCCTGTCAGTCCGGGCGGGCCCATAAATCATCCATCGAGCCTGATGTACAATCGGAGTACATCGCCGGACAAGCCCCCATGACCGGTCATGGGTTTACTAATTTGGTTGTTAATTTTGCAGGAAGATCATCTTCCGAGGCTGATTGGGAGCAACCAAGGGGTGAACCCGATTGGTGTTTGAGCAACCCCGACCTCGACATGCCAGACACACCCGGCCAGGACACACCTGGACGACCCGACCACGACACACCCAGAGCCCGCCTCCGCGACCATGACCCGATGACCCCCCAAGGATCGATCGTCGGCCTTGCCGAAGTCCTCTAGGATTTCGGCCCAGTTGAATAAGTGACCAACATGGAAAAATGCCTGATCCATTTACCACAGATCGAGTGTTCGACCATGGGCCAACATTTGGTCACATTTATTTTTAGTTTTTATTTTATCAGCAAATAAAACCTTGGAGAAGGAGAAAAGCAGCCCAGAAGAAGGAACGCACGAAGGCCCGCGAAGGAACGCCGTAGCCGAGCCATGGTCAACCTTCGGTCAAGCCAAGGTCTTCCTTCGGTCAACTAGGAGACCTTGACCAAATCCTATCGGACACTTGACTTAAATCCTTAAGTAATCCAATTATTTGGTCAAGGAAAGGACAAAGCTCGAGAGGGACACGCATGGATTTATCGGTGTCCAAGACATAGACACCCGGGATGCGCTCCTCAAGACATCATCGGGCGAACGGGGCTTTGCATCAGAAATTCCCGTGCCTTTGTTCATTTTCGGATAGCCTAGGAGTGTCCGAAATCATAAATTCAAAATGGCACAGACATATCCCATGATGTCTGGAGAAGAGACCAGCCGGCCACATTTGAAAGCACCTGCGCGCGCACATAAACCACCCTTGGAGCCATCAACGGATCACCGGGGATTCTAATTCAAAAAGAGACCAGGTTCATGCTAATCAGATCAAGGAAGGAGCGTCTGAAGATCTCATTTCAAAATGGCCCGCGCGGATCCTTACATGTTCGAGATAAGGTCAACGTCGGGTCACCATTTTTGAATCAACCGCGCACACTTCCGAGCCATCGGCCGAAAATGGAAAGATCCACGTCCAGGTTCAGCCATAATTTTATCACTCATTCAGGCTAGGTTCATCCAAGAGCCTAAATTCAAATGGCCCGCGCGGATCCTGTGATGTCCGAGATTTGGTCAACCCCGGTCAGCTGCGTGCGCACCCCCTCGGTCAGCTGCAAGTCTCCAACGGTCCACCTTGGTCTTCAATTTGAATTCAGCCGCGCATATCATTTTGGTTCAGATTTTCAGCTGAAGAGAAGAGCATCTGGACCCTCCATTTCAAAATGGCACGCAGCAAATCCCAAGATGTCCGAGATAGGGTCAACATCGGTCAACCACACGCTCACATCCATCGGTCAACCGAAGGTCATCCGCCGATCAACTACGGTCTCCATTCGGATTTGGCCGAGCTTATCCATATTGGTTCGAGTTTCCAGCTGAAGAGAAAGGCATCAGGATCCTCCGTTTTAAATTGGCACGCATCAAATCCATTGATGCCCGAAGCTTCATTAAACTGTGGTCCGCAACGGTCACTTTTCAAATTCAGCCGAGCAAATCTTCATTAGTTCGAACCATCAGATAAAGGGAACTGCGTTGGTCCAAATTCGGTCAAAGAAGACCGTCTCCTAAGCGATCCAAGACGTCTGTCTCATCCAAGGGCTTAGTTTTATTTCTTTTTCATTTATCTTTAGTTTTTATTTTTAAGTTTATTTAAGTGTATCGACCTTCACTTAAAAGGCAGGGAGAATTTGAATAAAAATTGTGCTTAGCACATTCTTCCCAATGATTGAAGCTCTTTCTGACGTTTCCCCTCCGGTGAGTAATATCCGGCCGAGTGCGTCACCCCTCGAGAGTGTGATCGGTGAGTCATATCTGAACGCTACCGAGGTCGACCAATCCGAACACTTTGATTGCTCAAGTGTTCAGATTATTCAACCTTTTCCTTCATCTCAACCTTCCCGAAAACCCATTTCCATCCCCGAGCTATCAACCCCCTCCACAAGCCGATTTCGGTCCATATCTTCCCCTCCGAGCCACCCTCGTACCTAACCGAGCCATTTCCATATTCTTACCTTCATTCTCCACCATTTACAGGACACTTCACTTCCGCAACCCAAATCCCTATTTCGCACACACCCATTTTCCGACCGCCGCACACTAACTCTTCCCCAAGCCACGTGCGCGCGCAAAATCCGATCACGGTGCGCCGGTCAATTTTGGATGGCACATCAGAGCCACCAGCGGAACAACAGGGATTTTCATCCAAAGAAAAACCTACCAAAATCATCAGAGGATCATATGGCAACAGCATTTCAAAATGGCATGTGGGGATCCCTCAATATCCGGGATATGGTCAACCCCGGTGAGCCACGCGCGCTCATACTTGGTCAACCGAAGGTCTTCCCCGTGCCACCTTGGTCTCCATTCAAAATCCACCGTGCATATCTAAATTATATCGGATTCTAAGCTAAAGAGGGATGCATCGGGACCTTAAATTTCAAATTCGAACGCAGAAAATCCCTCGATGGCCGGAACATGGTAAACCGAAGGTCTTCCCCGTGCCACCTTGGTCTCCATTCAAAATTCGCCGCGCATATCTATATTATTTCAGATTGTCAGCTAAAGGGGGATGCATCGAGACCTTAAATTTCAAATTCGCACGCAGAAAATCCCTAGATGGTCGGAACATGGTCAACCGAAGGTTTTCCCCATGCCACCTTGGTCTCCATTCAAAATCCGCCGCGCATATCCCTATTATTTCGGATTCTCAGCTGAAAAGGAATGCATTGGGACCTTCCATTTCAAATTCGCACGCAGAAAGTCCCTAGATGGCCGGAACATGGTCAACCGAAAGTCCACCCTCGGTCAACCACTACTTCCATTCAAATTTTGCCGAGCTTATCCATATTGGTTCGAGTTCCCAGTTGAAGAAAAAGGCATCAGGACCCTTCATTTTAAATTGGCACGCATCAAATCCATTGATGCCCGAAGCCTCGTCAAACCTTGGTCCACAACGGTCACTTTTCAAATTTAGCTGAGCATATCTTCATTGGCTCGAACCATTAGCTGAAGGGGAGCGTATTGGTCTAGTTTCGGTCCAAGAATATCTCCTCCCGAGCGATCGAAGACGTCTGTCCCATCCAAGGGCTCGTTTAATTCTTTTTCATTTTATTTTTTGTTTTTGCTTTTTAAGTTTATTTAAGTGTATCGGCCTGATGTGCAACCGGAGCCCATCATGGACGTAGCCCCGACAAGCCCAACGAGCCTGGACTCTTTTTCTAACTTAGTTGCTCGTTTTGCAGGTAACTTGGCTTCGAAAACACCTTCTGACCATGATCGAGAACGGCTCAAGTTCTCGATCACTTGGTGTCCAAACACACCCGGCCCTGACTCATCCACCGGCCCACCTCCCGACCAAGCTACGGCGACCAATGAGTAACAGGCCGTCGACGTGGCCGAAATCCCTTAGGATTTTGGCCCACTGGAAATAAGTGGCCGACGTGAGACAACGCACGATCCAATCGTCATGGATCCCGCGTTCTACCACGAAGACCGAGTCCTCGGCCCACCAACGCCGAGCCCGGCCACATTTGTTTTTATTCAGCAAATAAGACTTAAAGAAGGAAGAGAAGGAAGCCCAAAGAAGAAGAACGCGCAGTCCACCGAAGGAAGCCCACCGTAGCCGCACCATGGTCAAGCCACGGTCAAGATGCGGTCTTCCTTCGGTCAACGAGGAGACCTTGACAAAATTCCATCGACAACTCGACTTCAAATCTCAACAAAACCGGTTATTTGGTCAAGGAAACCAAAATCCTGATGTGCAACCGGAGCACATCACGGACACAGACCTGACGAGTACGGGAGATTTCACTAACCTTGTTAATTATTTTGCAGGAAACATAACTTCGGAGTTTCCATCCGAGCATGATCGGGAATGACCTAAAGTCTCGATCATGTGGTGTCCGAGCATCCCCGGATAGAACACGCCCAGCACCCAACCTCCGGACCAAGGCACGTCCAGCGCCCAGCCACCCGACAGCCCGGTCCATGACACGGTCGAGGCTCTCGACCGAGACACGCCTGGCGCCCAACGGGCGCCCCACGACCATGACCACGACCCGACCACCACCCAAGCCTCGGTCATCGGCCTAGCCGAAGTCCACTAGGGCTTCTGCCCGTTGGAATAAGTGACCAACATGGGAGCACGCACGGTCTAAATCCTTTGGATCGAGTGTTCAACCTTAGGCCCTATTTTCGGTCACACTTAGTTAATTTCTTTTCAGCCAGCATTTAACCTTAGAAAAGGAAGAGAAGTCAGCCCAAGAAGAGGAGAGCTCAATACATAAGCGAAGGCCCACGAAGGACCACCTCGGCCGAACAATTGACCGACCCTCGGTCAAGCCTCAGCCCACCTTCGGCCCACTAGAAGGCCTTGACCAAATCCTATCAGCCACTTTACTTAAATCCTTAAGTATTTTGGTTATTTTGCCAAGGAAAGGACGAGGTTCAGATTAGCACGGACATATCTCTTAGATGTCCGAAGAAGATCCACCGGGCGAGCGCACAAGGCCGATCAACAACAAACCGACAAACCTCAATGGATTTCCATCCATAAAATCCATGAACAAGCTGTTGAATCATCAGAGGATCTTCAAGCAACAGCTTGGCGCAACAAACTCAAGGATCCCTTGATACTCCGGTTGACTCTCTTGGCCACCCGAAAAGGACCCTCGGGTTAATACTTGCACTTCAATGAGAGAGAGTGAATTTTTAGAGAAAAATTGTGCATTGCACCTTCTTCCCGAAAGGTTTGAAGCTCTCTCCAACGTGTACTTCTCTGGTGCGTAATATCCGGCTGAGAACGTAACCCCTTTGCATGTACGATCGGTGCGTCACATCCGAGTGCGAGAGAGGTGTACCGAGGAAAATACCTTGATTGCTCAGGTATTCAAATTGTCCATCCATCTCTATATCAAAACTCTAAAGAGTCCATCCCATTCCCCCTTATTTCCACCACAATACCCTTCCGCAACACAACTCCACAATTCGCTCGACCCGTTTTTCCTGTTTGCCATACGCGACGTTCATCTGAGCCCGCGTACCGCATTCTTCCGACCCACTGTGCGCCGACCCGCAAGGAAGGCACATCAGGCCCACTGGAAATAAGTGGCCGACTTGAGAGAATGCACGATCCAATTCTCACGGATCCCGCGTTCTACCACGAAGACCGAGTCCTCAGCCCACCAACGCCGAGCCCAACCACATTTTTTTTTATTCAGCAAATAAGACTTAAAGAAGGAAGAGAAGGAAGCCCAAAGAAGAAGAACGCGCAGTCCACCGAAGGAAGCCAATCGTAGCCGCACCATGGTCAAGCCACGGTCAAGCTGCGGTCTCCCTTCGATCAACGAGGAGACCTTGACCAAATCCCATCGGCAACTCGACTTCAAATCTCAACAAAACCGATTATTCGGTGTCCGAAGCATGGACACTCGCGGCACCTACATGAAGCTACGATCAACCGAGGCTTTGCAGCCGAATTAACCGTATCAAGGTCTACATTCGGACAATAAAAGATGGTCAGAAAACTTCTTTTCAAAATGACACGGACAAATCCCATGATGATCGGAGAGGTTGAATACGCCCGCGCGCGCCCAAAGATCGTTCACCGAATCACCAGTAGAAAATCTAAGATTTTCAATCAAAGGAGGCCAAGTTCAGAATGTCCAGATTCATGGAGGAGTGTCCGACAACAGAATTTCAAAATGGCCCTCGCGGATCTCTCATTGTCCGAGATAGGTCAACGCCCGGTCGGCATTTTGAAGTTGCTGCGCACACCTCCGAGCCATCGGCGGAAACGAAAAGATCCGCGTCTGGATTAGGCCATCAATCTTCTCACTCCATCAACCTAGGTTTATCCAAAGGTTTGAAATCAAGATGGCCCGCGTAGAGGATCCAGACCACGTGACACCCAAGATAAACCACCGAGAGAATTTTAGAGGCTCCATATCTAATTTGGCCCGAACCAATCCTTCAAAGATCGAAGCTAGCCCACACGGTGCATCCTCTCGGTCAACCACAAATCTTCCTCGGTCAAGCTTCAAACTTAGCCGCGCAAACCCTTAATGGATTGAGCTTTCAGCTGAAGAAGAGCATCCTTGGTCTTCCAAAAGTCCCCGAAGATCTCTCCCGAGCCAATCTCGAGCGTTCGTGTAATCCAAGGGCCGAAAGCCCATCCCTCTCTTTTTATTTTCTTTTGCATTAAATAATGTATCGGCCTTCACTTAGAGGCAAAGAGAATTTTAATCGAAGTTGTGCTTAGCACCTTCTTCCCAACGGTTGAAGCTCTTTCCGATGTTTCCCCTCCGGTGAGTAATATCCGGCCGAATGCGTCACCCCTCGAGGGTGTGATCGGTGAGTCGTATCCGAACACTATCGAGGTCTACTAATCAGAACACTTTGATTGCTCAAGTGTTCAGATTATTCGACCTTTCCCTTCATCTCAACCTTCCCGAAAACCCATTTCCATCCCCGAGCTATCAACCCCCTCCACAAGCCGATTCCGGTCCATATCTTCCCCTCCGAGCCACCCTCATATCTACCCGAGCCATTTTTCCATTTCATCGAGCCATCTCCATAAATTCCCTTCCGATCACTTACATTTCCATCTCATTACACTTCCGCACCTCAAATTCCCACTTTGCCCGAGCCCAATTTTCCCGCGCGCATAGTCTGACCCACGGTGCGCCGACCACCCCGGACGGCACATCATCTTGGTATCAGAGCCAAGACATCCTTCTAAACCATTTTCTCTCTCCTAAACCCACAATTTTTTCTTTCGAACCCATTCGGCCATGATGACCCGTAGCGGTGCAATCCACAACACCAGTAGCGACCAAGCCACCACGAGTGAGCAGACGATGTTCTCCAATCCCCGAGACCCTCGGGATCCCGAGAACAATAACCAGGAGCAATTCGATGCCATCAATCGGAGGATGAATGCCATGCTTCAAAGGCTCGACGAAATGGCCGAGCAAAATCGAGCCCAGGTGGCCCCGTGGCCCACTCCACCGCCTAGACGGAGACTCGGACACGACGGACACCATCGAGCCTGCCCACACAGATCGGACGGATTCGATGATGAAGATTATTATCTCGACCAACAATTGGATCGTGATGAAGAATGGCGGCTCCCAAAGTTGAATATTCCATCATTCAACGGAGCATCCAACGGTGACAAGTTCCTCGATTGGGTGGAAAAGGTCGATAAAATTTTCGACCTTTACAACTATTCCAAGAGACTTAAAGTCCAGCTCGCCTCCTTGGAGCTCACAGATTTTGCGAGCCTATGGTGGGATAGCCTTCGAGCCCAATGACGAAGAGAGCGAGAAGGTGAAATCACAACATGGCGCATGATGAAAGATTTGATGCAGAAGCGGTTCGTCCCAAGCCACTACCGCCAAGAAATATTCCTTCAACTCCAAGGATTGTCACAAGGAAACTCATCAGTGGATGAGTATTTGACGGACTTCGAGACTCTTCGGATTCAGTGCGACTTAGCCGAACCCGAGGAGCAAATAATGGCGCGGTTTACACGAGGCCTCCACCGAAACATTGGAGACGTGGTGGAATTACAGCCCTTAGAGTCATTTGATACCCTCATTCAAATGGCCCTAAGAGTCGAACGATAACTCAAGAGGAAGGGCAAAGCCGTCACTCAACGCTTAGCCCCCAAGCCTACCACACCATCCAGCCCGCGCCAAGGATCGAAGAACGGGCTCCAACACCGAAGTCGTGGGCCCCAAAGCGTGACACGAACATTAAACCCCAAGACGCGGGGGTTGATAAGCCGAGGACCCGAGAAATCCGATGCTTCAAGTGTATCGGACGCAGACACATAGCGGCGCAATGTCCGAACAGGATTGTCATGACCATCCTCGAGGAGACCGAGGAGATCGTGAGCGAGGACGAGCCGACCACCATAGCTGCTGAAATTCCGGTCCCGACCGATGAAAACAAAATTTGTCACGCGAACGACGGACCAAAATTGATGATGGTCCGAAGAGTCCTCTCTACAGAACCGAAACAACCGGACTACCAACGAGAGACCCTCTTCCATAGCTAGTGTCTCATTAAGGACAAAGTATGCTCCATGATCATCGACGGCGGGAGCTGCACCAATGTCGCGTCCCGCGAGCTGACTGAGAAACTCGCGCTGCCTACCATCGAACATCCGACTCCATACAAGTTGCGATGGATTACCGACCGTGGAGATATCCGGGTAACCAAACAAACCCGGGTAGACTTTGTGATCGGCAGCTACAAGGATATGGTCATTTGCGACGTGGTACCAATGAGTGCCACGCATTTTCTGCTCGGCCGGCCATGGCAATTCGATCGGCATGTGATACACGACGGGTATACGAACCAATACACCTTCAACATGAATGGGCGTAACATCATCTTGGCCCCCATGACGCCCGAACAAATTGCCAAGGACAAGGCCGAAAGGAAAGAGGCCACGGCCAAGACGGCCCTTTTATGGGCCAAAAAGAATTGAAGCGCACTATCGGCCAAGGAGGCCCACTCATCGTGCTCCTCCACTGGGAGCCCGACAACAATCACGAAGAAGCAACACCCGAGATCGTGCGGCCATTACTTGACCGATTCAAAGATGTGTTCCCGGATGAGCTCCCCGACGGTCTACCACCATTACGAGGGATCGAGCATCACATCGACCTTCAACCGGGTGCAACCTTGCCCAACCGACCACCATACCGGCTCAATCTTGAAGAAAGCAAAATCTTGCAGGAGCAAGTGCAAGAACTCCTCACGAAGGGCTATATCCGAGAGTCCTTAAGCCCGTGTGCGGTCCCGGCACTCCTCGTGCCGAAGAAAGATGGAACTCATCGTATGTGCGTGGATAGCCGAGCCATCAACGATATAACCATCAAATATCGGTTCCCTATGCCACGGCTCGATGACTTGCTTGATGAACTAAGCGGAGCGAAGGTCTTCTCCAGGGTGGACCTTAAGAGCGGCTACCACCAAATCTGGATGCGCGGGGGCGATGAATGGAAGACCGCCTTCAAGACATGATACGGGCTGTTCGAGTGGCTTGTTATGCAATTCGGACTCACCAACGCCCCGAGCACGTTCATGAGGCTTATGAACCATGTGCTACGCGAGTTCCTTGGAAAGTTTATCATCGTTTATTTCGATGATATTCTTGTATACAGCACGGACGTACCGAGCCATTTGCAATATTTGGAGGAGCTTTTCATCACCTTGCGAAAGACCAAGCTTTATGGTAACCGCAAGAAGTGCGCGTTCGTCCAACGGCACATTCACTTCCTCAGTTTTATCTTGTCCGAGGGTGGTGTAGAAGTAGATGGTGAAAAGATCAAAGCCATCTGAGAATGGCCAACACCGAAGGGCGTCTAGGATGTGCGAAGCTTCCACGGCCTCGCCAACTTCTACCGACGCTTCAACAAAGGATTTAGCACAATTGTGGCTCCATTGACCAAACTTACGAAGAAGGGCAAAGAGTTTGAGTGGTCAAAGCTTTGTCAAACGAGTTTTGACCACATCGAAACTCGGCTTTGCGAAGCACCCGTACTTAGTCTCCCGGATTTTAACAAGGCTTTCGAGGTGGAGTGCGACGCCTCCGGAACGGGCATTGGAGCGGTCCTAATGCAAGAAGGCCGCCCAATAGCCTACTTTAGCGAGAAATTAAAGGGCGCGACACTCAACTACTCCACGTACGACAAGGAATTATACTCCTTGATCCGAGCAATTGGCGTTTGGCAACATTATCTACTGCCACGGGAATTCATCATCCATACCGACCACCAAGCCCTAAAATTCATTAAGGGACAAGGGAAGCTGAACCGAAGACATGTGAAGTGGATCGAGTTCTTGGAGAAATACCCCTACATCATAAAGTACAAGAAAGGCGACACCAATGTAGTGGTCGACGCCCTATCAAGACGGAGTGCCTTGTTTACCGAACTTAGGGTACGATTCTTTGGATTGGAAAGGATGAAGAAAAGCTACGAAGAGGATCCTGATTTTAGCTCACGATTTGAAGCGGCCACCAAAGGAGAATTACTGGGATATCACATCAATGACGGTTTCATTTTCCGAGGCGGACGGATATGCATCCCGAAAGGAAGCATCCGAGAGACTCTCATCACCGAGGCTCACGGAGGCGGCCTTGCGGGACACTTTGGAGAAAAGAAGACATGGGAGATGCTCAAGGAGCATTTCTATTGGCCAAAACTATTTCGAGACGTGCACCATTTTGTGGAGCGGTGCACGGTGTGAAAAAAGGCTAAGACCCGAACCCTAGCACAAGGGCTATATCTACCACTACCGGTGCCGGACCATCCATGGCGAGACATTAACATGGACTTTGTCCTCGGCCTTCCACGTACTAGCCGAGGCAATGATTCGATCATGGTGGTGGTCGATCGATTCTCGAAGATGGCGCACTTTGTGGCGTGTGCCAAGACGGCCGAAGCAACGGCCATCGCCGATCTCTTTTTCAAAGAGATCGTCCGACTACACAGAATGCCACATTCTATTGTGTCCGACCGAGACGAGAAGTTCCTTAGTAATTTTTGGAGGACTCTATGGGCACAACTAGGAACAGAGCTTTTATTTAGCACAGCATTCCATCCACAAACGGATGGACAAACGGAAGTGGTCAACCGTTCACTCGGCTCTCTACTTCGAAGTGTGGTGGATACAAGAATTTCGACGTGGGACACTCAGTTACCGTATATTGAGTTTGCGTAACCGGGGCCGACACAACATAACTAGCATGATGCCATTTGAAGTAGCATATGGATTCAACCCGTCAACACCATTGGACTTACTCCTGATGCCGAGCCAAGAGTATGCTAACCCCGACGGACTTAGCAAGGCTGAGATGGTCCAATATTTGCACGAGAAATTCAAGAAGACCATCAAAAAGAAAAACGAGAAATATGCAAGGGCGGCTAACCGAGGCCACAAAGAAAAGATCTTCCAAGTCGGAGATTTGGTGTGGCTTAAGCTTCGGTACTTTAAGCATAAGCATGCCAAATTATTGCCAAGGGCCAAGGGCCCTTTTCGGATTGCTGAACGGATCAACCTGAACGCATACAAGCTCGAACTCCTAGGCGAGTACGGCGTTACAACCACGGCCAACGTACAAGATTTATCCCCTTACTTGGATGACGAGAAGCATGATGATTTGGAGGAGGAGCGGGTAGATTTGGGGGCAAATCCTCAAGTACCCAGGGAGGATGATGTGCAACCGGAGCCCATCATGGACGTAGCCCTGACAAGCCCAACGAGCCCAGACTCTTTTTCTAACTTAGTTGCTCGTTTTGCAGGTAACTTGGCTTCGGAAACACCTTCCGAGCATGATCAAGAACGACCCAAGTTCTCGATCACTTGGTGTCCAAACACTTCCGGCCCGAACGCATCCACCGACCCACCTCCCGACAAAGCCACGACGACCAATGAGAAAAAGGTCGTCGACGTGGCCGAAATCCCTTACGATTTTGGCCCACTGGAAATAAGTGGCCAACGTGAGAGAATGCACGATCCAATCCTAATGGATCCCGCGTTCTACCACGAAGACCGAGTCCTCGGCCCACCAACGCCGAGCCCGGCCACATTTGTTTTTAGTCAGCAAATAAGACTTAAAGAAGGAAGCGAAGGAACCCCAAAGAAGAAGAACGCGCAGTCCACCGAAGGAAGCCCACCGTAGCCGCACCATGGTCAAGCCACGGTCTCCCTTCGGTCAACGAGGAGACCTTGACCAAATTCCATCGGCAACTCGACTTCAAATCTCAAAAAAACTGATTATTTGGTAAAGGGAAGGACAAGTTTTCGATTAGCACACGCAGATTATTCGGTGTCTGAAGCATGGACACTCGTGGCTCCTACATGAAGACATCTACGATCAACCGAGGCTTTGCAGCCGAATTAACCGTGTCAACATCTACATTCGGACAATAAAATATGGTCAGAAAACTTCTTTTCAAAATGACACGGACAAATCCCGTGATGATCGGAGAGGTTAAATACGCCTGCGCGCGCCCAAAGATCATTCACCGAATCACCAGCAGAAAATCTGAGATTTTCAATCAAAGGAGGCCAAGTTCAGAATGTCCAGATTCATGGAGGAGTGTCCGACAACAGCATTTCAAAATGGCCCGCGCGGATCCCTCATTGTCCGAGATAGGTCAACGCCCAGTCGGCATTTTGAAGTTACCGCGTACACAGAAAGATCCGCGTCTGGATTCGGCCATGAATCTTCTCACTCCATCAGCCTAGGTTCATCCAAAGGTTTGAAGTCAAGATGGCCCGTGCAAAGCCCATAATGTCCGAGATAAGGACAACTTTGGTCGTGATTTTGAACAAGCCGCACGTGCTCCCCGACCATCGGCAATCGTCGAAGATCTTCTTTCAAATATGGACCGCGCATGCATGTATCTGGACGTCATGAAGACATCTAGGAGGTGTCGGGAAGAGAGGAGATGGCAACAAACTGCCG
>QAOC01054308.1:25000-31619 GCA_003255005.1 Begonia fuchsioides | reverse complement strand
AGCGCGCGCCAGCACGCACAAGCCCGGCCCAGCAGCGTCCAGGGCAGCACGCACAAGCCCGGCCCAGCAGCGTCCAGGGCAGCACGCATCCCGGATTCCAGGGGATCTCAGCTGATCGCGCGCCCCTTTCCAAATTCGGCCGAACATTCAAAATTCCCGCTCGATCCAAACTTGCCATATTCAAAATTACACCTGTGGATCGAGCCCGCGTCTTTCAAAGAGCGCCGGTCAAGAGGAAGGCACACAGAATCCGTGAGAATCCTGGATTTCTCGCGCCCGGCATCCACCCCCGATCAACCTTCCAAAAGTGCCGTGCACTTCCGATTCCAGCGCGATCCGAAGTTGCCATATTGATTTAAAGGCCTGGAATCCACGAGCCCGATTGAAGATAAGCCGTTCAACTCCTCCTCACACGGATCACCATCCGACGGCCGAGCATCCTTCCCCTCCTAATTTCCTTTCTAGTTTTCGTCTATAAAAAGGGTAGTCCGCCCTCATTTGTTTTCAGTGAAAATTGAATATTAAAAGAGCTTAGAGCCTTATATTCAACTCCCTCATCCGACCTAGTTCTCCGGTGCGTCACATCCGGCCAACGACCGTCACTCCTTTTCCGAACCTTGGTGCGTAATATCCAAGTCTCGTGAAAGGTCTACCGATCCAAACCCTTGCGAATACTCAAGTGTCTGGATAGCACCCACCTCACCGTCACTTTCCCCTTCCTCCGCAAATTCGCACCATCCCGAGTACTCAACCTTCCTCCACCGAGCCATCTCGAGATCCCCTCGAGCCATTCCTAAACCACCACCACCCAGCTTCCGCAAACCCCTCACTTACTGACAAATACCACCTCGCCTCCCCAAAGGCCCGAGCCAATCCTTCCCGAGCCTTCACCATTTGCCGCAAGCACGCATCCCGCGGACTTGCACCACATCAGGGAAGACCTTCGTTGACCAAAAATGAGCGCCCGTGGCTGACCGGGGTTTACCATATCTCAGATATTGAGGGATCCGCGCGTGCCAATTTGAAATTCTGTTTCCAGAAGATCCTATGATGAATATGGCAGCTTTAGCACGGATCATTTGGATGAAAATCCCTCTTGTTTTTCTGGTGGCTCGATGGACGGTTTTTGTGTGCGCGGTTTGATCTTATCTCCTGTCATCACGGGATTTGTCCGTGCCATTTTGAAATTGTAACTTCCGACACTCCTAGGTTGTCCGAAAGAAGATAAGTGCATGGGTATTTCTCATGTAAAATATTGGTTGGCCGTTGATGTCTTGAAGCGTGTCTTGACCATGTCTTGACCGTGTCTTGACCGTGTCTTGACCATGGTTTGGCCGCCTTCTCCCTTTGTGGGCCTTTGTGCGTCTTCTTCTTTGGGCTACTTTCTTCCTTCTCCAAAGTTATTTGCTGATAAAAATAAACCAAAAGTAAATGTGGCCGAATGATGGTCACTTATTCAATTGGGCCGAAATCCTCTGGATTTCGGCAAAGCCGACGATCGATCCTTGGTGGGTCGTCGGGTCATGGTCGCGGGGGTGGCCGCCGGGCGTGTCTCGGCCGGGCGTGTCGGGTGTGTCGTGGGCGGGGGTGTTCAAACACCAATCAGGTTCACTCCTTGGTTGCTTCCAATCAGCCTCGGAAGGTGTTCTCCCTGCAAAATTAGCAACTAAATTAGTAAACTCATGACCGGTCATGAGGGCTTGTCTGACGATGTACTCCGATTGTACATCAGGACACCACGCGTGCACCTGGAACTCACACGCTGGGCCGGACATGGCGGCCCGTGACGTCGGACACACGACCACGGCGCGCATCATCATCGGACCTACCGGGCCACGTGACGCGGCCCACGCCGAGACCCATTAGGGTCTCGGCCATCTTCAATAAGTGGCCGAGCGCCACATTTCCCTTCAGCACTTAGAGACTTAGAGAATGAAGAAGATCAAGCCTAAACATCAAGAGGACGGATTTACAGCCCAAGACCCAGCCGAGGCCGAGGCCCATGCAACACTCAAGGAAGCCCAATGCATCCTTCAAATTCGTCCGTGTCAAATCTTCATAGACAAGATCCCTTAGCTAGAAAATAACAACCAATAAGATTTGGAGAGATTCGCACGCATAAAATCTCATGAATCTCGGAGATACGTTGCCACGGCCGAGCGCACCCGCCAGCGCGCCCGACAGCGCATCCGCCAGCGCGCCCGACAGCGGACCGCATCCACCA
Source organism: Begonia fuchsioides (assembly GCA_003255005.1). Lineage (NCBI taxonomy): Eukaryota > Viridiplantae > Streptophyta > Magnoliopsida > Cucurbitales > Begoniaceae > Begonia > Begonia fuchsioides. The sequence goes on along the minus strand of QAOC01054308.1, from coordinate 29,395 downwards.
GCGCGGCGCACCCGAACAACGACGCACCTCCGGGATCTCCGTGACAAATCATCCTAGACGTCCAATTCATCTGATGGCTTGAGATTACTAGTTCTCTAAATTTACGTTTTAGTTGTTGTTTATTTAAAGAACATTAGACCTACTTGTTACTTAGTGAAATTTTATCAATACAAGTGCTTTGAGCCTTTTTGATAATTCCCTCAATCGACGTTACTTCTCCGGTGAGTCACATCCGGCCAAGCTTCCGTCAACCCTTGTCGAAACCTCGGTGCGTCATATCCGAGCTTTCTCCAAGGTCTACCGATTCAGATCTTTTGATTGCTCAAGAATCCTAATCGTCCGACATCACCTTCATCATCTGATTCCTCCATAACCCGCACCATCCCCGAGCCATCACCAACCTCCCCGAACCTCCGATCATATTCACCGTGCCATCTCACTAATTCCACCGTCTAGCTTCCACAAAACCCCACATTATCGACCATCCCATCGACCTTTTCACCAAACGCCCGACGTGCAAACCACTCCGCCACTGCACATCAATTGGTATCAGAGAAAAAGTTCCTATTTGCTGCATCGAGTCTCAATTTTTACACGTAAAAATCGAAACTTGCACATGATGACACAAAGCGGAGCCGTTCACGGACCCGCCCGCGACAACGCCACCACGAGCGACCAAACGCTACACTCCGGTCCACCCGAGCACAACCCTAGCATCCATGAACAAGTGGCGGATCAAACTCATCAGATGAACGAGCGATTAGCGGCGAATGAACGAATGATGCAAGCCGTCTTGCAAAGGTTGGACGCCTTAACCAACCAACAAGTGCCGCCGCCGCCCGCACCACGACTGATCCGAAGACCGGGTGCCGGGAATCACCAAGCCAATCGGCATGACTCGGACGGATCTGATGACGAGTTCTACGAGGACCATTATATGGATCGAGAGGATGAACGACGACTCCCGAAGGTAAACATCCCATCCTTTAGTGGTACCGCAAACGGTGCCGTATATCTTGAGTAGGTTGAAAAGGTAGATGCAATTTTCAACCTTTATGATTATTCCGAAAAGCTCAAGGTACAATTAGCAACTTTGGAATTCACGAGATACGCCATTCTTTGGTGGAATTGCCACCGTGCTCAACTTAGGAAGGATAGACAACCCGAAGTCACGACATGGGACACTTTGAAGGCCCAGATGCGCACACAGTTTTTGCCTAATTACTATCGGCAAGAATTATTTTTGAAACTTCAAGGGCTAAAACAAGGGGGAAGATCGGTTGAAGAGTACCTCACCGAATTCGAGACCATCCGAATTCGATGTGAACTAGATGAGCCGCAAGAGCACCTCATAGCTCGGTTCATTAGAGGACTCCAACGTGGCATTGGAGATATTGTGGAATTACAGCCCCATGATTCTTTTGACTCGCTTATTCAAATGGCTCTTAGAGTCGAGAGACAAGTCAAACGGAAGGGCAAGCTCGCGGACACAAGACTAATCCCGCGCGCGCCTGTGCCATACCGCTCGGACGTACCCGAGTCCGGCCCCTGCCGCACCTTGGCCCCCTAAGCCGACCGTGCCAATCAAAACCCAAGAAGCGAGTAGTGAAGGATCTCGGACCCGAGAGATCCGATGTTTTAAGTGTTTGAGCCGATGTCACATGGCAGCACAATGCCCTAATCGGAGGGTGATGACAATCCTTGAAGGTACCGAGGAGATAGTAAGCTAGGATGAGTCCGTGAGCCCACCCGAAGACACGGCCACACCCGAAGAGGTACCCGGCCCAATTGAACACCGTCAAGACGAGTGTCGACCGCAAGACGGGACTTGGCTCATGGTCCGACGGGTCCCCTCCTCCCAACCACAACCGGAAGCATACCAACGTGAGAACCTCTTCCATAGCCGATGTTTGGTTAAGGAAAGAGTGTGTTCCTTAATCATTGATGGTGGGAGTTGCACCAACGTAGCTTCCCGAGAGCTAGTGGAGAAACTATCCTTGCCGACCACCGACCACCCGACACCATACAGGCTCTGATGGATCACGGACAAGGAGGATGTCCGAGTATCCAAGCAAACCCGGGTCGAATTCAAGATTGACCACTACAAAGATTCGGTGCTATGTGATGTTGTCCCGATGAGTGCCACTCATCTCTTGCTCGGAAGACCATGGAAATATGATTGCCATGTAATACACGATGGGCGCGCCAATCATTACACCCTCACGATGAATGGCCGAAAGGTGATTTTGACGCCCATGACCCCGGAGCAAGTGGCCAAGGATGAGGCCATCAAAAGGGAGGCAAGGGTCAACAAGACCTTGCTTGTGAACCGGAAAGGGCTCGATCGGTGCATAGCCCAGAGTGACCCGATAGTCATGCTCGTGTACCGAGAGCATGACCGAGGCGAGGAGACACTTATTCCGGACGTGATCAAGCCCTTGCTCAAGCGGTACCGAGATGTTTTCCCAGAGGAACTCCCCTCGGAGTTACCTCCATACCGAGGGATAGAACATCAAATTGACTTTCAACCGGGAACCACCTTGCCCAACCGACCCCCTTATCGGCTCAACCCGGAAGAAAGCAAGGAATTACAATGCCAAGTACGAGAGCTCCTCGAGAATGGTTACATCAAGGAGTCCTTAAGCCCATGCGCGGTGCCGGCCCTCCTTGTACCTAAAAAGGATGGCATGCACCGCATGTGCATCGATAGCCGAGCGGTCAATGACATCACGATCAAGTACCGGTTTCCTATACCTCAGCTTGATGATTTTTTGGATGAACTTAGCGGGGCTAAGCTCTTTTCTCGGATCGACCTCAAGAGCGGATATCACCAAATCCGCATGAAGGAAGGCGACGAATGGAAGACGGCATTCAAAACAAATCACGAATGGCCCGAGTACGTTCATGAGGCTCATGAACCATGTCCTCCGAGCCTTCCTTTGCAAGTTTATCATCGTTTATTTCGATGATATCCTTGTGTATAGCACGGACATACCGAGCCATTTAGAGCACTTGGAGCAACTCTTCATCACATTGCGGCAAGCCCGATTATATGGAAATCAAGCCAAGTGCGCTTTTTCTCAAGAGCGTATCCACTTCCTTGGATTTATATTGTTCAAGAATGGCGTGGAAGTAGATGAAGAAAAGGTTAAAGCCATCTGAGAATGGCCAAACCCGAAGGGAGTCACGGACGTGAGGAGCTTCCACGGATTGGCCAATTTTTACTGATGGTTCATTAAGGGTTTTAGCACCATCATGGCCCCCTTGACCGAACTCACGAAGAAAGGTACGGAATTTAAGTGGTCAAAACCATGCCAAGAAATTTTTGATCATATTAAACGCCGCCTTTGTGAAGCGCCCATATTAGCCCTCCCGGATTTCAATAAAGCGTTCGAAGTGGAGTGTGATGCATCCGGCACGGGCATCAGGGTGGTTCTAATGCAAGAATGCCGACCCGTGGACTATTTTAGCGAAAAACTCAAAGGTGCGACTTTAAATTATTCCACTTATGATAAAGAGTTATATTCGCTTATTAGGGCTATTGCGATATGGCAACATTACTTATTGCCACGGGAATTTATTATACATACCGACCACCAAGCTCTAAAATTTATCAAAAGCCAAGGGAAACTCAATCGGAGGCATGCTAAATGGATAGAGTTTTTGGAAAGGTACCCTTACATTATCAAGTATAAAAAAGGGGATACTAATGTTGTGGCTGATGCTTTGTCAAGAAGAAGCATATTGTTTACCGAGATGCGGGTGAGGTTTTTCGGGTTTGAATGGGTCAAACACTTTATAAAGAAGACTCGGATTTTGGTGCTCACTTTGAAGCCGCATCCAAAGGGGAGCCGAAGGTGTTTCCGAGGCTAAAAGACCTGCAAAATGAGCAACTAAGTTAGAAAAATCACTCGTGCTCGTCGGGATCACGTTTGTGGCCGTGATGTGGTCCATGATGTGCTCCGGTTGCACATCATCCTCCCGAGGTATTTGAGGATTTGCCCTCAAATCTATCTCGTCCTCATCCTCGTCGGCATCTAGATAAGGAGATAAATCCTTGACGTTGACGGTGGTGGTATTGCCATGCTCGCCCGGGAGTTCGATCTTGTACGCGTTCGGGTTGACTCTCTCGGCCACCCGGAAAGGACCCTCGGCCCTTGGTAATAATTTAGCGTGCTTGTGTTTGAAATACCGAAGCTTTAGCCACACTAAATCGCCTTCTTGAAAAATTTTCTCCTTGCGGCCTTTATTGGCCGCGGCGGCATTCTTCCTCTCGATGGTCTTCTTAATTTTCTCGTGCAATTTAAAAACCATCTCGGCCTTCTCGAGGCCATCCGGATTAGTATGCTCTCGGCTTGGTAATGGGAGTAGATCCATCGGTGTTGATGGATTAAA
>QAOC01054308.1:0-20000 GCA_003255005.1 Begonia fuchsioides | reverse complement strand
GACATAGCCGCCATGACTGCAGCCACGCCCACCTTTGGCCACACGAGAAAACCAATTGCTCCTTTGATCGCACACGACCAACGAGCACGAAGACCGATCATCGAACACACAACAAATCTTTGGCTATAGCTGAATAAACGTGGGACACGACTACGAGATCTGTGCTAGGGATGCCGCATTGCATGGATTGCTGCCCGAGCTTTGCGGAGTCACCCCCAGCGTGCTCGCCCGAGGCCGTGATGTGCCTTCCTTGGGGGTCGGCGCACCGTCGGTTTGGAGAATGCGCGCACATGGGGCTCGGATGAACGTCGTGTACGGAAAATGGGAATTTGGGTTGTGCGAATTGTGGGGTTGTGTTGCAGAAGCGTATTATGAGGGAAATAAGGGATGTTGGTTGTATGGAAAGTGGAACTTTGAGTCACGATCGGACACTATGGAATGTGGCATTCCGTGTAGCCGGACAACTTCCTTGAAGAATAGGTCGCTATGATCGGGGCTTCGGCCGTTTTGGTGCACGCCACAAAATGGGTCATCTTCGAAAACCGGTCCACTATGACCATAATGGCGTCTTTGCCTCGGCTAGTGCGGGGAAGGCCAAGCACAAAGTCCATACTTAGGGCTTGCCATGGGTGATCTGGTACCGGGAGGGGTAAGTAAAGTCCTTGGGCCAAGGTACGGGTTTTGGCCTTTTTGCATACTGTGCATCGCTCCACAAAGTGGTGCACGTCTCTAAAAAGATGGGGCCAATAAAAGTGCTCCTTGAGCATCTCCCAAGTCTTTTTCTCACCAAAGTGGCCCGCAAGGCCGCCTCCATGGGCCTCGGTAATGAGAGACTCACGGATGCTTCCTTTCGGGATGCATATCCGTCCTCCACGGAATAGGTATCTGTCGGTCACATGGTAGCCTGTTAAATCACCATTGACCGTGGCCTCAAAACGTGGGCCAAAATCTGGTCATCCTTGTATCCACATTTTATCCAATCAAAACCGAAAAATCTAACCTTTAATTCGGGAAAAAGGGCGCTCCTTCGGGAAAGTGTGTCGGCCACTATGTTCGTGTCCCCCTTTTTGTATTTGATAATATATGGATACTTTTCAAGGAACTCAATCCACTTGGCATGTCTTCGGTTAAGCTTCCCTTGGCTCTTGATGAACTTTAGGGCTTGATGGTCCGAGTGGATAATAAACTCCTTCGGTAGCAAGTAATGTTGCCATACTCCGATGGCTCGAATCAAGGAGTAAAGTTCCTTGTCATAAGTAGAATAATTGAGAAACGCACCTTTGAGTTTCTCGCTAAAGTAAGCAATCGGGCCGCCCTCTTGCATCAAAACCACTCTGATGCCCGTTCCCGAGGCATCGCACTCTACCTCGAAGACCTTAGTAAAATCCGGAAGGGTAAGGACGGTGCTTTCGCAAAGCCGGGTCTTGATCCGGTCAAAACTCTCTTGACACGGCTTGGACCATGTAAATTCCTTCCCTTTCTTCGTAAGCTCGGTTAAAGGTGCCATAATGGTGCTAAACCCTTTAATAAATCGCCGGTAGAAATTGGCGAGTCCATGGAAGCTTCGGACGTCCGAGACGCCCTTCGGTATCGGCCACTCTCAGATGGCCGTGATCTTGGCGTCGTCCACTTCGACACCGTCCTCGGACAGCACAAAGCCGAGGAAGTGTATGCGCCGTTGAGCGAACGCACACTTCTTGCGGTTTCCAAATAGCTTGGTCCGCCGTAAAATAATAAAGAGCCGTTCTAAATGATCCAAATGGCTCGGTACATCCGCACTATAAACAAGTATATCATCGAAATAGACAATGATAAACTTACCCAAATACTCTCGGAGCACGTGATTCATTAGCCGCATGAACGTGCTCGGTGCGTTGGTGAGTCCGAATGGCATGACGAGCCACTCGAACAAGTCGTACCGTGTCTTGAAGGTCGTCTTCCATTCGTCGCCTTCACACATTCGGATTTGATGGTAGCCGCTCTTTAGATCTACCGCTAAGTTCATCAAGTAAGTCATCGAGCCGTGGCATTGGAAAACGATATTTGATGGTAATATCGTTGATGGCTCGGCTATCGACACACATGCGGTGACTCCAATCTTTCTTCGGAACTAAGAGTATCGGGACCGCACATGGGCTCAATGACTCTCGGATATAGCCCTTAGCAAGGAGTTCCTCCACTTTCTCTTGTAAAATCTTGCTTTCCTCCGGGTTGAGGCGATACGGTGGTCGGTTAGGTAACATAGCTCCCGGTTATAAGTCAATGTGATGCTCGATGCCGCGGAGCTCGGGAATAAGCTCTTCTTGATCATCTTCATGCTCTCGGTGTAAGAGCATGATGATCGGACCCCCTTGCTTCACCGTGCGTCTCAATTCCTTGCGGCCCATAAAAAGGGTCGCTTTGGCCAATGCCTCCTTTCGATCGGATTCATCCTTTGAAATTTGCTCCGGAGTTAAAGGAGCCAAAATAATATTGCGCCCATTCCATTTGAACGTGTATTGGTTGGATCGGCCGTGGTTTAGCACGTCTCGGTCAAATTGCCACGGCCGGCCGAGCAACAAGTGCGTGGCGCTCATCGGCACCACGTCACATTGGACCATGTCCTTGTAGTTACCGATCACAAAGTCTATCCGGGTNAGGAGCCAAAATAATATTGCGCCCATTCCATTTGAACGTGTATTGGTTGGATCGGCCGTGGTTTAGCACGTCTCGGTCAAATTGCCACGGCCGGCCGAGCAACAAGTGCGTGGCGCTCTCGGTCGGTAAGCCATCGTAGCTTGTACGGTGTCGGGTGCTCGGTCGTGGATAGCGAAAGCTTCGTGACAAGGTCGCGGGACGCGACATTAGTGCAACTACCGCCACGAACATACCTTGCCCTTGATTAAGCATCGGCTATGGAATAGTGTTTCCCGTTGGTATGTTTCTTGTTGCGGTTGAGTTGAAAGAACCCGCCGGATCATCAATATGACTGGTCCATCTTGGGCTTGACACAAGTCATCCTCGGCCGGGGCCGGCTCATCCTTGGCCTCCTTGGCCGGCTCGTCCTCGCTCACGACCTCCTCGGTCTCTTCGAGAATGGTCATGACACGGCGATTTGGACATTGGTCTGCTACATGTCCGCATTCGAGACACTTGAAACATTGGATCTCTCGGGCCCTTGGCTGTTCGACTCCCGAGTCTCGTGGTTTGGGTTCTGTGTCTCGCTTGGGAGCCCATGGCTTAGATGTTGGGCCGCGTCTCTCGACCCTTATTGCCATTTGAATGAGTGCATCAAACGACTCTATGGGCTGCAATTCAACCACGTCACCAATCTCGTATCGTAGGCCTCGAATAAACTGCGCCATTACTTGCTCCATGGGTTCGGCTAAGTCACACCGAATCCGTAATGTCTCAAAGTCCGTAAGGTAATCATTCACGCTGGAATTACCTTGGCAAAGGCCTTCGAGCTGTAAAAATAGATCTTGGCGGTAATGGCTCGGTTCGAACCGTTTCCGCATCAAATCTTTCATTAATCTCCACGAATTAATTTCCTCCTCGTGATCTCTCCTTCGTTGTGTACGAAGACTATTCCACCATAGTGAGGCATAATCCGTAAGTTTCAAAGATGCCAATTGGACTTTAAGCTTCTCGGAATAATTGTAAAGGTCAAAAATTTTATCGACCTTTTCAATCTAATCCAAGTATCGATCTCCATTGGATGCTCCATTAAAAGAGGGTAAGTGTACCTTAGGGAGCTTCCATTCTTCATCGTGATCCGAATAATTATCGGGCTCATAATCGTAGTCTTCTTTGGATCGGTCGGAGTCGCGTGGTTGCGCTCGGGGTGGCCCTCCGCGTACCGGTCTTTGCCTATGAGGTGGCATAGGCCGTGCAGGGTGGGCTTGGTCGCGCTCGGCCATATCGTCGAGCCGCTGGAGCATTGCGTCCATTCGTCGATTCATAGCTTCGAACTGCTCCTGATTATTGTTCTCGGGAGCCCGTTGGTCACGGGGATCGGAGAACATAGTTTGCTCGCTCGTGGCTTGGTCACTGGCGGCGTTGTGAACGGCACCGCTTCGAGTATTCATGAGACAAAGTTTTGCAAAATTTGTAGAGAGTGTAAAAATCGAACCTTCGCTCTGATACCAAGATGATGTGCCTTCCTTGGGGGTCGGCACACTGTGGGTTTGGAGAATGCACGCACACGGGGCTCGCATGAACATCGTGTACGGTAAACGGGAATTTGGGTCGTGCGAATTGTGGGGTTGTGTTGCGGAAGCGTATTATAAGGGAAATAAGGGATGTTGGTTGTATGGAAAGTGGAATGGCTCGGCTGGATAATGGGATGGCTCGGTGGATGAATGTATAGGTGAAATCGGACAATGGAAGGTTTGAAAGCTCGGGGAATGGAATGGTTAAACTCTTGCGAGTTTAGATAGGGGATGTATGAACAATTTGAATACCTGAGAAATCAAGGTATTCTCCTCGGTAGACCTCGCCCGCACTCGGATATGACTCACCGAACGTACGTGCAAAGGGTTGACGGTCTCAGCCGGATGTGACTCACCGGAGAAGTATTCGTCGAAGAGAGCTTCAAACCTTTCGGGAAGAAGGTGCTTTGCACAATTTTTCTCTAAAAATTCACTCTATTGAAAATAGTGTAAGTGTTACATTTAAATAGCAAAACGTAAACGATAAAAAAATTACTAAAGATAAGCTAAGAAGTAAAGCTAAGCCCTTCGATGATCTGAACGCCTTGGATTAGCTTTGGAAGCCTTCGGTTGACTTTACGCTTGGTTCACTTAGGAATGGCACGGTCGGTTTGGTGGTTGACCGAGGGTGTCTGAAGGTTGACCGAGAGGGTGCGTCGGGTGGGCGGAGCTCCGAATAAATGAGAGATTGGCTCGAGCCAATCTGGATCTGTGGCTTCTAAAGTCTCCTCGGTGGTCAACATAAGGCAGCGCACGGTCTGGTTCTTTGATGGACTGATGATGACTCGAGTATGTGCGCGGGCACGTCTAAATGGGCCGAGCCGGCGGTCGGGCATGGGCGAGCTTCAAGGGATCCGTGAGTTTGTTGAGCAAATATGTTGATTGAAGATCCTCTGATGATTCAACAGCTGCTCCATGGATTTGGTGCATGAAAATCCCTAGTGGTTCGCTGGTGGTTCGGTGATCGGCCAAGCTCGTTCGTCTGATGGGTGATCTACGGTCATCATGAAGATCTGCTCGTGCTATCCTGAACCTCTTCCTTTCCTTGACCAAAATAACCAAAATACTTAAGGATTTAAGTAAGTTGGCCGATAGGTTTTGGCCAAGGCTTTGAATGGGCCGTCGGTGGGCCGAGGCTTGACCGTGGGTCGGTCAATGATCGGCCGTGGCGGTCCTCCGTGGTCTTTCGCTTGAGCGTTGAGTTCTCTTCCTCTTTGGCTGACTTTCCTTCCTCTTCTAAGGCTAAATGCTTGCTGAAAGGAAATCTTCTAAGCGTGACCGAAAATAGGGCCCATGGTTGAACACTCGATCCATAGGGTTTGGACCGTGCGTTCATCCATGTCGGTCACGTGTTCCGCTGGGTCGAAGCCCTAGTGGACTTCGGCGGGGTTGACGACCGAGGTCGTCGGGTCGTGGTCATGGGGCGCCCGTTGGGCACCGGGCAGGTCTCGGTCACAAGCCTTGTTTGCGTCGTGGGCCGGGCTGCTGGGTGTGCAGTGTCCGAGTACGGTCGGACATGGCCCAGTGTGCGCGTCGGGGCCGGGAATGGCCGAGCACCAAGTAACAGAGTGCTTGGGCCGTTCCCGATCATGCTCAGAAGGTGTTTCCGAGGCTAAGAGACCTGCAAAATGAGCAACTAAGTTAGAAAAATCACCCGTGCTCGTCGGGATCACGTCTGTGGCCGTGATGTGGTCCATGATTTGATCCGGTTGCACATCTGATGTGCTACGGATTAGCACATCTAGAAGCAGAAGCAAACTATTTTCTAATGAGTTTGTTGCTTTTGTAGGAAGCTTGTTTTATAAAGGTTTAATCAAGAAGCCAAAGATGAAGGGCATGGTGAGCCCTAGTTGTCAAGTGGGGTTGATGCATTTCATGGGCCAACCACACTTGATGAAGGAAGAGGAGTTCAAGGGTGGCACATTAAGGTGGCCCCAAATCACCAAAACATGAAGGGGAAATCATGTTTTCCTTTTGACAACTTTGTGTAATAATTTAGTTAGTTTTATATAATAATTAGGAGGATAATTAGTAGCGTAAATTTGTGCACATGTAAGGGTACTTAGTGTACCCATGGCATGGAAGGGTGATCAAAACATCCATGGTGATGAAAACAACATTTCTGGTTTTGGCCCACGCTGACCTTCGAGACTTGTGCAGCAGTTTCGACAACCTTCCGGACCTGTGTTGGACAAACGTTCTTCTACAAAAATGTGACCCACATCTTAAGGTTTCCAGCATGGGGCAGAACATAAAATTTGGACAACAACTGCCCAGCCAACGATCTCCGTTACAGAGGCCTCCAGAAGATGGAGCGGCCCAAGAGCATCCAACCCATGGTGGCTGATCCATGGCCATGTTTGGCCCCAACGGAAAGGAAGGCTGAATTTCATCTTTTTCCTTCATGGGAGCAGCAGCTAGCAGCCCATGGAAGTGCCCAACCATTATCCCAAAAGATACAAGTGTTCAAGTCCATTTGATTATGGACAATCCATCATGGGTTTGGCCCATCTATTAGGTTTTTGGTTTTTCACGTGAAAACCATGCAAGCTCCTCTCTTTTTTTCTTCTTTTGTTGTAAGTTAATTACGTGACTGCAAGTGGGAGATCCTTGGGAAGCCTTAGGGGATGGGTTTTACCTTCCCTTAGTGACCATCACTCTTGTTAGTGATGAAAGTCAAGGGTGGGCCCCATTTACCATACCTTGATGTTGGTTTAGCACTAAGGACTATAGGTGATAATCAGTGCCTTTTGTAGCTCGTGGGAAGGAGGGTTTTTACCCTTCATTTCTCAGCATTTTCAGATAGAAAAGAATTGGATAAAACTTTGGAAGCTTGAAGCTCTCAAACCCCATTTCCTTTCTCACGACATTTCATCCAAGGTGAGTAATATCCTTGTTTTGGTTTGTCTTGGTGTTGGTGATTTTGCTAGGATCACTTAGCCCTCATTCCAACCTTCCTCCTCACTTGATTAGGATCAAGATAAGATTGGAAGTCATATAGCCCTCATCCCACCTTATTTGTTTTTCGGGTCTTGTTGTTTTTTGGTGTGATTGTTGTCTTTGTTTCCTTACCCGAGTGGATTTGTGCATCAAAAGTCCACTCCGTGCAAACTTCTGTTTTTCCTTGTACTAATGTCCTAAAATTTGGGCTGTGAGTTCCTTATTCATATCTAGAAATATTTTTTTTACATGTCACTCCCAGATTTCTTCAATTCAAAGTTGTGCACGTTCCTTCTCCACCTTTCTAGTGGATTAATCAATTCAGGCCCATTTTGTCGACCTGATTTCAAATTTTCATAACTTGTAATCCAGTCGTGAGTTTGCCTCCGAAAACCCACCATTATCTTCCCCTTTCATTGAAGTTATTTTCTGTCAACTTTTGGCTTCCCAGATTACCTACATCAAAAGTTGTACAAAGATCTTTCCATACCTTATGTACTGCCTAAAACAGTTTTGTCTGTTTGTGCACCAGAAATTCACCCGTGCCATTTTAAGTTCTCCATGTGATCTCACTCTGAAAATTTGGCCAAAGTTAGCCCACTCCTTAAAGTTTAAGTCCTCCAAATCTTAGCCCAAGGGCCCGTATGCATTTGGAGCTCTAGTGTGTTCACTCCCCTGTTTCTGCCAGTCCTTCTTGTTCTCTCGGCAGATTGCCTTGTCTTTCCATTTGTTCCCTTTTCTCCCGACACCTCCTAACCCCGATCGTGTCATTTGGTATCATAGTCAAATATCCCTTTCCAACTTCCTTTTTGCCTCTGTATTTTTTTTGTTTTATTTTGATAATATGTATTCACTAGTTGCACCACATTCGAGATCAAACCGAGCAGCAAAAAGCCACTACTCGGACTATTATGAATCGTTGGAGGAAGTCAAGCTCCTTGTGTTGGAACTTCGTCAAGATCTTCACAACTTGAATAAAAGTTATGCTGCTTCTCTCCAACAAAAAGTGGATGAAATTGTTGAGGTACAAACCGAGCAAGTGGATGATGTGTTTGTTTTGAGGAAAATAATTTTTCCCCGGAATCCGACAACTCTAATGATATATTTGAGAATCCTCATGAGCCTAACAAAGAAGAGATCATAGACAACCCTTCATTGGCAGCAACATCTCATCCTTGCATGGAAGGGACAAATGATTTTGAAGAGTTTATAATGAAATACCATTGTATCCAAGTAGACGTTGAGGATGACATGGCCAAACCGCACAAGGTTGTGGCCGAAAGGTATGATCTATTTAACCAAGTGCTTAGTTACCTTCATCATATTGGTTTCAGTGGAAGTGGATATTTTAATGGTATTGATATGAAGTTTTTGAAGGAAAATTTTATTATAGAAGTTAATCATGCTAATTTGGTGGTTCAAGATTCCTCAATTGGAGATAATGAGCTTGTGATGCCTTATTTTAGTGCTAAAGGAATATTGGATATATCCCACCTTAGAAATGAACATTGTAGCATGTATGTTGATGCTTTTACTATTGATGACCCGTGGCTTGTCTCATTTCATTTCAATGAGTTTTCAAAACCGATAGTTGGATTTAAATGGAATGAAGAAACTTATGGAAAGTTTTGGGTTCAAAATTTTTTTTGGTGGTTAAAAGGAATGCAACAATACATTTTAATTGATGGTGTTAAGCTTAATGAGGTCTTAAGCTTTGGAAGTTATTCATTTGTTGTGGCCAAGTATGACCATTATATTTTTGGATATTCTTTGTTTCTATCTCAAGTTTTTAGCATGAAACCCCAAAGTTTGTTTTTGCTACAAGCTTCATTTAAGATGTGGATGATCGCTTGGCCCCATTGGAAGAAGAGTTATCACGACATTGAGTTCCTTGACCTGAATGGAGCCAAGAAGTTCGAGCTAGTAAAGATGACACGTAACGACCCTCATTTTATTTTAAGAATTTGTGACTTTAAGACGAAAGCGATTAATATCTTTTATGAATGATGCTTAAATGTTAGAGTATTAAAGTATTGTGGACATTATTAAATTAGTAGGCTGAAGGTGATAAAGAAAATAATGTTTAAGAAGTATATGGGATGATGTTATTCATAAATGTTGGAAAATTATATAGGTTCGGTCGACACAATAGAGGTGCGGTCGACACAAGTCGCTCTCGGGAATACTTTCGGTCGACACAATAGACAAGCGGTCGACATAGAATAACTTTCGGGAATTTCTTGTGTCGACATAAGTTGACAATTGTGTCGACATAAGTTGAAAAGTCAGCAAAATCTAAAAAATTCTGATTGGTGGACATAAAAGGAATATTGATTTTATTTAATAAAGGACATTAAGTGGGTCTTGGGTGGCATTTTCCCCTCCCAACCACGATCTTGCTCCCCCTTTTTCTCCCTAGGTTTCATGCTCTAAATCAAAGGAGGGTGAGATTGAGATAGAGAAGAAGTTTTGTGAGGTTCAAGAGAAGTGAAGCGAAGAGCTTTGATATTTCGTGGAGGCTGAAGCTCAAGGTATTTTCATATCCTTTAAAGTTCTTGTAGGTTCAATAATGATAAAAGGATGATGTTGGTTGAATTAGTGGAAAAAAATGAAGGAGTTTTTGTCAAGTGTTTCGAAATTAGTTTTCTCGGCTGATTGCCTTTTTTTTCCATTTGTTCCCTTTGTTCCCTTTTCTCCCGACACCTCCTAACCCCGAGTGTGTCAACATCATGGCCAAGGCTTTGAATGGGCCGTGGGTGGGCCGAGACTTGACCGTGGGTCGGTAAATGATCGGCCGTGGTGGTCCTCCTTGGGCTTTCGCTTGAGCGTTGAGTTCTCTTCCTCTTGGGCTGACTTTCCTTCCTCTTCTACGGCTAAATGCTTGTTGAAAGGAAATCTTCTAAGCATGACCAAAAATAGGGCCCATGGTTGAACACTCGATCCATAGGGTTTGGACCGTGCGTTCATCCATGTCGGTCACGTGTTCTGCTGGGCCAAAGCCCTAGTGGACTTTGGCGGGGTTGACGACCGAGGTCGTCGGGTTGTGGTCGTGGGGCGCCCGTTGGGCGCCCGGCGGGTCTTGGTCACAAGTCTCGTTTGCGTCGTGGGCCGGGCTGCTGGGTGTGCCGTGTCCGGCTACGGTCAGACATGGCCCGGTGTGCGCGTCGGGGCCAGGAATGGCCGAGCACCAAGTAACGGAGTGCTTGGGTCTTTCTCGATCATGCTCAGAAGGTGTTTCTGAGGCTAAAAGACCTGCAAAATGAGCAACTAAGTTAGAAAAATCACCCGTGCTCATCGGGATCGCGTCTGTGGCCGTGATGTTGTCAGTGATGTGCTCCGGTTGCACATCAGGACGCCCAAGGCAAATGATCGCCGAGTCATTTTTTCCGACCTTACGGCTACATTTCAGACAATCGAGGGTCGATCGAGTCACTTGTAAAGAAACCAACTTATGATCGTCGACCGGTGCAACCGCAGTGAGCAACGAAAAACCAAGTTCGCCGCAAGCAAACACAGCCGCCATGACAGCAGCAGAGACCACCTTCGGCAGAACGAGATAACCAACTACTACTTTGATAGCACACGGCCATCGAGCACGAGGACAGGTCATCAGACAAGCGACAAATCTTTGGCTACAACTTAATATCCGAGGCACCAATCTCAATCGATGCCAGGGACCCCTCATTGCACGGATCGCTGCCCAAGTTTTGCAGACTCACCCCCGGCGTGCTCGCCCGAGGCAACCGTTCACCTCCTCCGATGGACGGCAACGCTTTCGAACGATGACATCTTGCGACAATCGAGGGACGATAACATTACCGGACAATCGAGTACCAGCAAAGTCGAAGGATGATCGAGGGTGATCGGTGCCATGGGTGCTGAATTGAACGTTTGCCCATTTTCCCGGTCGCCGCCGGCATGGTCACCGGAGACTGGCCATGGCCGCGGAACACAGGGGGGATGTCCTCCATCACCCTTCGTTACTTGGGCGCATGCCTCGCCCATCGATGCACGTGGGCGCCCTTACCCGCGCATACCGACCGAGCATGATCGGGAACGACCCAAGCACTCCGTTACTCGGTGCTTGGCCATTCCCGGCCCCGACGAGAACACCGGGCCATGTCTGACCATACCCGAACATGACACATCCAGCAGCCTGGCCCGCAACACAGCCGAGACGAGTGACACGGCGCACCCGACAGCCCGACCCACGACGCAACCAAGGCTTGTGACCGAGATCCGCCCAGCGCCCAACGGGCGCCCCACGACCATGACCCGACGACCCCGGTCGTCGGCCCCGCCAAAGTCCACTAGGGCTTCGACCCAGTGGCACACGTGACCGACATGGGTGAACGCACGGTCCAAACCCTTTGGATCGAGTGTTCAACCATGGGCCCTATTTTTGGTCACAATTAGAAGATTTCCTTTCAGCAAGCATTTAGCTTTAGAAGAGGAAGGAAAGCCAGCCCAAGAGGAAGATAACTCGACGCACGAGCGAAAGCCCATAGATGACCGCCATGGCCGATCATTGACCGACCACGGTCAAGCCTCGGCCCACCTACGGCCCATTCAAAGACTTAGCCAAATTCTATCGGCCAAACTTACTTAATCTTTAAGTATTTTGGTTATTTGGTTAAGGATAGGAAGAGGATCACATTGGCACGAGTAGATCTTGATGATGACCGTAGATCACCCATCGGACGCACGAGCATGGCCGATCACCGAACCACCAGCAAACCACAAGGGATTTCCATGCACCAAATCCATGGAGCAACTGTTAAATCTTCAGAGGATCTTCATTCAACAGATATCCTCAACAAACGCGCGGATCCCTTGAAGCTCGCCCACGCCCGACCGCCGGCTTGGTCCATTTAGACGTGCCCATGCACACACCCGAGTCATCATCGAGCCATTGAAGAACCAGACCATGCGCTACGTCTAGTTGACCACCGAGGAGACTTTAGAAGCCCCGGATCCATATTGGCTTGAGCCAATCTCTCATTCGTTCGGAGCTCCGCTCACCCGACGCACCCTCTCGGTCAACCGCGCGCTCCACCGGTCCAAGCTCCAAACCAACCGTGCCATTCCTAAGTGAACCAAGCCTAAAGTCAACCGAAGGCTTCCATAGCTAATCCAAGGCGTTCAAAGCATCAAGGGCTTAGCTTTGCTTCTTAGCTTATCTTTAGTAGTTTCGTTATCTTTTACGTTTTTCTATTTAAGTGTAACACTTACACTATTTTCGATAGAGTGAATTTTTAGATAAAAATTGTGCATTGCACCTTCTTCCCGAAAGGTTTGAAGCTCTCTCCGACGTATACTTCTCCGGTGAGTCACATCCGGCCGAGAACGTCAACCCTTTTGCACGTACGTTCAGTGAGTCATATCCGAGTGCGGGCGAGGTCTACCGAGGAGAATACCTTGATTGCTCAGGTATTCAAATTGTTCATCCATCCCAACACCAAAACTCGCAAGGGTTTATCCATTCCATCCCCCGAGCTATCAAACCCTCCATTGCCTTAATTCACCACCTTTTCCACCTTCCTTGCCATTCCATTATTTACCCGAGCCATTCCACTTTTCGCTCGACCATTACCCCTTATTTCCATCACAATACGCTTCCGCAATACAACTCCATAATTCGTACGACCCAACTTCCCGTTTGTCGTACACGACTTTATCCGAGCCCCGTGTGCGCGCATTCTCCCACCCACGGTGCGCCGACCCCCAAGGAAGGCACATCATCTTGGTATCAGAGCTAAAGGTTCGATTTTTACACTCTCTACAAGTTTTTCCGAACTTTCGTTATGAATACCCAAAGCGGTGTCGTTCACAACGCCGCCCGTGACCAAGCCACGAGCGAGCAAACCATGTTCTCCGATCCCCGTGACCATCGGGATGCCGAGGACACTAACCGAGAGCAATTTGAAGCTATGAATCGAAGAATGGACGCCATGCTCCAGCGGCTCGACGATATGGCCGAGCGCGACGGAGCCCGTCCGGCACGGCCTAAGCCACCACATAGGCGAAGACCGGCACGTGGAGGGCAACCCCGAGCGCGTCCACATGAATCCGACCAATCCAAAGAAGACTATGAGTATGAGCCCGAAAATTACTCAGATCCCGATGAAGAATGGAAGCTCCCCAAGGTACACTTACCCTCTTTCAATGGAGCCTCCAATGGAGATAAATATTTAGATTGCATTGAAAAGGTCGATAAAATTTTCGACCTTTACAATTATTCCGAGAAGCTTAAAGTACAATTGGCATCCTTGGAACTTACGGATTATGCCTCATTATGGTCGAATAGTCTTCATACAAAAAGGAGAAGAGACCACGAGGAGGAAATTAATTCGTGGAGATTAATGAAAGATTTGATGCGGAAACGGTTCGTACCGAGCCATTACCGTCAAGATCTATTTTTACAGCTCCAAGGCCTTCGCCAAGGAAATTCTAGCGTGGATGACTATCTCACGGACTTTGATACTTTACGGATTCGGTGTGACTTAGCCGAACCCGTAAAGCAAGTAATGGCGCGGTTTATTCGAGGCCTACGTTACGAGATTGGCGACGTTGTTGAATTACAGCCCGTAGAGTCGTTTGATGCTCTTATTCAAATGGCACTAAGGGTTGAAAGACAACTCAAGAGGAAGGGCAAGGCGATCGCTCAACGCCCGGCCCCAAAACAGCCCACGCCATTCCGGCCCGCGGCAAGACCCGAGGGACACGGCCCAACACCAAAGCCATGGGCCCCTAAGCGAGACACGGAACCCAAACCTCGAGACTCGGTAGGTGAACAACCAAGGACCCGAGAAATACAATGTTTCAAGTGTCTCGGACGCGGACATGTAGCAGCCCAATGTCCAAATCACCGAGTCATGACCATTCTCGAAGAGACCGAGGAGGTCGTGAGCGAGGATGAAACGGCCAAGGAGGCCGAGGATGAGCCGGCCCCGGCCGAAGGTGACTTGTGTCAAGTACCCGATGGACCGGTCATATTGATGATCCGGCGGGTTTTATCAACTCAACAGCAACAAGACACATACCAACGGGAAACTTTATTCCACACCCGATGCTTAATCAAGAATAAGGTATGTTCGTTGATTATTGATGGCGGTAGTTGTACTAACGTCGCGTCCCGCGACATTGTCACGAAGCTTGCTCTAACCACGACCGAGCACCCGACACCGTACAAGCTACGATGGCTTACCGACTGAGAGGATATCCGAGTCACCAAACAAACCCGGATAGACTTTGTGATCGGTAACTACAAAGACACGGTCCAATGTGACGTGGTACCGATGAGCGCCACGCACTTGTTGCTCGGCCGGCCGTGGCAATTTGACTGAGACGTGCTACACCACGGCCGATCCAACCAATACACGTTCAAATGGAACGGGCGCAATATTATTTTGGCTCCTTTAACCCTGGAGCAAATTTCGAAGGATGAATCCGATCGAAAGGAGGCATTGGCCAAAGCGACCCTTTTTATGGGCCGTAAAGAATTGAGGCGCACGGTGAAACAAGAGGGCCCGATCATCATGCTCTTACACCGAGAGCATGAGAATGATCAAGAAGAGTTTGTTCCCGAGATTGTTCGGCCCCTCCTCGACCAATACCGAGACGTATTCCCGGATGACCTGCCCGATGGTGTTCCACCACTCCGCGGCATCGAGCATCATATTGACTTGCAACTGGGAGCTATGTTACCTAACCGGCCACCATATCGCCTCAACCTGGAAGAAAGCAAGATCCTACAAGAGCAAGTGGAGGAACTCCTTGCTAAGGGCTATATCCAAGAGTCATTGAGCTCATGTGCGGTCCTGGCACTCTTAGTTTCGAAGAAGGACGGGAGCCACCACATGTGTGTCGATAGCCGAGCCATAAACGATAGCACCATCAAATATCGTTTTCCAATGCAATGGCTTGATGACTTGCTTGATGAACTTAGCGGTGCTAAGTTGTTTTCCCGGGTAGATTTAAAGAGCGGCTACCATCAAATCCAAATGCGTGAAGGCGATGAATGGAAGACGGCCTTCAAGATGCGGTACGGCTTGTTCGAGTGGCTCGTCATGCCGTTCGGACTCACCAACGCACCGAGCACGTTCATGCGACTAATGAACCACGTGCTCCGAGAATATTTGGGTAAGTTTATCATTGTTTATTTCGATGATATACTTGTTTATAGTGCGGATGTACTAAGCCATTTGGATCATTTAGAGAGGCCCTTCATTATTTTACGGCGGACCAAATTATTTGGCAACAGCAAGAAGTGTGCGTTTTCCCAACGGCGCATACACTTCCTTGGCTTTGTGCTGTCCAAGGACGGTGTCAAAGTCGACGACGCCAAAATCACGGCCATCCGAGAGTGGCCTATACCAAAGGGCGTCTCGGACTTCCGAAGCTTCCATGGACTCGCCAATTTCTACCGGCGATTTATTCAAGGGTTTAGCACTATAATGGCACCTATAACCGAGCTTACAAAGAAAGGGAAGGAATTTACATGGTCCAAGCCGTGTCAAGATAGTTTTTACCGGATCAAGACCCGGCTTTGCGAAGCACCGGTCCTTACCCTTCCGGATTTTACTAAAGTCTTCGAGGTAGAATGCGATGCCTCGGGAACGGGCATCGGAGCGGTTTTGATGCAAGAGGGCCGCCCGATTGCTTACTTTAGCGAGAAATTAAAAGGTGCATTTTTAAATTACTCCACTTATGATAAGGAACTTTACTCCTTGATTCGAGCCATCGGAGTATGGCAACATTATTTGCTACCAAAGGAGTTTATTATCCACTCGGACCATCAAGCCCTAAAGTTCATCAAGAGCCAAGGGAAGCTTAACCGAAGACACGCCAAGTGGATTGAGTTCCTTGAAAAGTATCCATACATTTTCAAGTAAAAAAAGGGGGACACAAACTGACACGCCTGTGGATAGGAGAGGTGTCGGGAAGATAGAAGACAAAAGGGAAATAAACAAGCTGCCACGAACAAGAGGAGGAATTGGCAGAAACAGGGGAGAAAGCTGGTTAAGGCTCCAAAATTACACGTGCGTTTGGGCTAATATTTTGTGGACTTAAACTTCAAAGGTCGGGCTAGGTTTGGTCCAAATTTCGGACTGATAGCACGTGTATAACTTAAAATGACACAAGCCTACTTTCTATCACATAAACAGACAAAATCAGTTTTGACAGAATAGTGGTAAAGGAAGACCTCTGCACAACTTTTGATGTGAGTAATCTGGGAAGCCTAAAATTTGGAGAAGATATTTTCAATGAAAGAGGAAGAGAATGGTATGGTTTGGAAGGAAAACACACGGCAGGATTATAAGTTATGAAAGTTTGGAGATAGGTCGACAGAATGGGTCCGAAAAGAGTGCTCCAATAGAAAGCTGGAGGAAGGAACGTGCATAACTTCTAATCGATGAAATCTGGGAGTGACATGCAAAGAAAATATTTCCAGACGTGAATGAGGGGTTTATAAACCAAATTTCATAAAAATTAGCACACAGAAATCACAACTTGGCACAGGGGAAACAAATTGAGGACCTTGAGAGTTTTCGGGTGGGCAGTTTTCGAACACAAAGCACAAATGGCCAAAAGGCTGATTATGGATGAAGGCTATGGGATGTTCAGACTTACCTTGGTCCAACGGAGGTGGAGGAAACCTGAACTAGGGCTTAGTGACTCTAGCAAGACACCAACACCAATGACAAAAGAAGACTAAGGATATTACTCACCTAAGCCTTGGATTGCCGTGAGAAAAAGAGGGGCTTGAGAGCTCAAAGCTTCTTCAAAGTTTATCCAATTTTTTTCTGCCTTCCAAAAGACGTGGGAGAGAACTTCATACCCTTTCAAAAAAAAAACACCAAATAAAAAAAATGAACCTAAATTAGGGTAATGATTAGCTAAAAAAAATAGGTGTTAGGTGAGAAAAGGGACCCATCACCCACTTGCAAGCCAACCAAAACCCTAACTCACGTCCAAACCAAACTAAAAAAGACACTAAGGAGTTTGGAAGAGAAGACTCTCCCAAAACTCCAGCAAAAAGGGGGGGGGGGAAGGTTCAAAACCGAACCACTTCAAGAAAGAGTGGTTCAACCCGAACCATTTCCCCAACCAACTTCAAGTACTATAACTATTACATCATTACAAGCATTTTAACTAAACAAAAATCTTCACGTGAGATGCTAGCAAACTTTCATTGGGGAATTCCTTGGGCTTGACTAATTAGGCTCCAAACCGTGCCCAAATTGAGGAAGGGTTAGGTCCGGCTCGGTTCATCCTTTTGTGGAGTAACCCAAGGGTAATTGGATAGAGTCATTGGATCCCTTCCTGGACCATGCTTGTATGGTCTCTCCTCCATTGCTGGACTCATATGAAACGCCCCCCCTCTTCCTTTGGAATTTGCCAAGGCCGAAGCTCGGGTAGGCTTTCTTGGCACATAAGGCCTTGGACATCGGCGGCCTTCTCCTTCTCTCCAAACTCCCACCGAATGCAATGTTTAGGGTGCTCCTTGTCAACCGGGGTGGGAGCATCTAAGAGATACACGGGTGGCATTGTTATCCCTGCACAATCAACAAACATGTTAGTAAAACTCCTTGCTCGGCTACGGGTCATCACACCCTCTGGTTGGTGAGAGCTTTCGGGCATGTCATGGCTTCGGGCGTGTCATCCCCTCTGGGTGTTTGAGCATTTGTCCTCAAATCTAAGGGGTTCTCCACAGCTTCCTCCTCTTCGTTGTCATCCACATATGGTGATAAGTCTTGTACGTTGAATGAGGCCGAGACTCCATAATCCCCGGGTAGCTTCAATTTATAAGCATTGTTGTTGATTTTCTCTATGATCTCAAAAGGGCCATCGGCTCTTGGAAGAAGCTTGGACTTTCTTTGTTTTGGAAATCTATCCTTCCTTAGATGCAGCCACACCAAATCACGAACATTGAATTCTACATTCTTTCGGCCTCGGTTGGCAAATTTCGCATAGGAAGAATTCTTCTTTTCAATTGCCTTTCGCACCTTCTCATGCAAACTTTTAACTTGCTTGGCCTTGCTTGCTCCATCGGGGTTGGCAACATCTTTAGACGGTAATGGCACCAAATCAAGTGGTGTCAAGGGATTGAACCCGTAGACTACCTCAAAGGGTGTAGCTTGCGTTGTGCTATGCTTGCTTCGGTTATATGCAAACTCCACAAAGGGCAATTGAATGTCCCAATCCGACAACTTCTTTCCTACTACACTTCTCAATAAACTCCCCAAGAACCGGTTAACAACTTCGGTTTGGCCATCGGTTTGGGGATGGATTGAAGTGCTAAACAATAATTTTGTCCCAAGCTTTCTCCACAAGGTTTTCCAAAAGGCACTTAAAAACTTTGTATCTCTATCCGGAACTATAGAAATAGGGATACCATGTAAACGTACCACTTCCTTCAAGAAGAGCTCGGCAATTTGGTTTGCATCATTTGTCTTGGCACATGGCACAAAATGTGCCATCTTTGAGAATCGGTCCACCACCACCATTATTGCCTCCTTGCCTCTACTTGTTCGAGGGAGTCCCAAGATGAAATCCATGCTGATCTCCACCCAAGGATGGCTAGGAATAGGCAATGGCATATACATTCCTTGAGGGAGAACTCGACTTTTGGCTTTTTTGCAAACAATGCACTTCTCCACCCATTTGTGCACATCCCGAATCATGTGAGGCCAATGGAAATGTTCTTTGAGTGCCTCCATTGTCTTCTTGTCCCCGAAGTGTCCAGCAAGGCCCCCTTCATGAGCTTCCTTGATAAGTGATTCTCGGAGTCCACCTTGAGGGATGCATAATCGGCCACCTTTGAAAAGGTATCCATCCGAGAGGTAATGTCCACAATCTTCTTTGTTCAAGCTCCTTTCAAACAATATTCCAAAGTCTGGATCTGCCTTGTAAGCTCCCTTGATCCATTCGGTTAGGAGGATAGTGCGCCTAGAAAGTGCATCGGCCACTATGTTGGTTTCTCCCTTCTTATACTTGATGATGTAAGGAAAACGTTCAAGGAACTCCACCCATTTAGCATGTCTCTTGCTAAGCTTTCCTTGACTTTTAATATGTTTGAGAGCTTCATGGTCGGTATGGATTATAAATTCCTTTGGGAGGAGATAGTGTTGCCACACTTCAATTGTTCTCATCAACGCATACATTTCCTTGTCATAAGTGGAGTAATTCAAGGCTGCCCCTTTGAGCTTTTCACTAAAGTAAGCCACGGGTCTTCCTTCTTGCATTAAAACAGCTCCTATGCCTAGCCCCGAGGCATCACAATCAATCTCAAACACCTTATTGAAATCCGGAAGTATGAGGAGAGGAGCATTGCAAAGAGCCTCCTTGATCCGATTGAAACTTTGTTGGCAAGCCGGGGTCCATTCAAACTCCTTCCCTTTTTTAGTGCAATCCGTGAGAGGGGCCACAATTGACACGCTCCAAGGATGCGGAGGTGTCGGACAAGAGGGAGTGAAAAGGGAGAGAATACAATCTGCCGAGAGAAAGTAAAGGAATGCAGAAACAGGGGAATGAGTCTGATGGCACTCCAAATTCACACGTGCGTTTGGATTAAAATTTTGTGAACTTAGACTTTAGGGAAAGGACCAACTCTGGTCAAAATTTCAGAGTGAAAGCACGTGGGGAAGTTAAATGGCACGGGATGACTTTTAGTAGCACAAGCAGACCAATGGGAAGAAAACAGTGCAGAGGGGATGGGGGAACTTCTACACAACTTCTAATACAGGGAGTCTGGGATCGTGAAAATAAGCAGACAACAACTTCAATCAAAGGGGAAGACAATGCAAGTGGTTTCATAGGAAACACACTAATAGGGTAGGAGTTATGCTGGATAGAAAATTAATGGAC
>QAOC01054305.1:37119-74550 GCA_003255005.1 Begonia fuchsioides | reverse complement strand
GCTAAAACCAAATTGCGATCGAAAAAGGAATCAGTAAACAATTAAGTTTCTCAGCTCAGCAAAAAAACTAACCCGAGGCAATGAGAGGGGGCGACGAGAGCTGGCGACGAGAGGGGGAGACGAGAGCTGGCGACGAGAGGGGGCGACGAGAGGCGGGCGACGATGACTCGGGAGCCGACGACAGGAGGCGGGCACGAGAGCGGGCGACGAGAGGCAGCAACGATTCGGGAGCAAGCGACGGCCGCGACTCGCGAGAGGCAATTTAAGGCAGCCGGCTCCTTTGCAGATTTAAATTTCTTAAATTGATTTGGGTTGGTTTGGTTTTCGGGTTATGAGAAAAAACCGAAAACCAAACCAACCCAAATCAAACTAAATTAACCCGACCCAAAACCTATTTTTAGACCCAAAACCCGACCCAAACCCGACCCAAACCGTTTGGGTTGGGTTGGGTTTTTGGGTTGGTTTGGGCTGCCCACCCCTATTATTGGGCTGCCCACCCCTATTCTTAAATTGATTATAGGTTTCGATATATAATCATCTCAACCTTGATTAGTTTTTCCGTTAGAATGTAGTAGAGAAGAACGGTTCGCTCTCGGGTCACATGTTTCCCATGAGAGGAAGGAGAAATCCGAAACTTCACAAAATAGTACCAACATTTTGCGCTCGGAAGTAATGATGCTCGTGAGATAGTGAGGCTCAAAGCTTAGTTACTCGCCACGTCGTGCCCGGCAGAGCCATTGTGCTGAGAAAGTTGGCGAGAAACTTCGATGAAGTGTTCTCCGAGTGGGCGAAGAACTCATCGGCGGTTGTTGGGAGCTTGTAAAATGCATTAATGTGTTCGGGGGTGATGGACATCATGTTGTGCCGGACCATAACCTCTTCCGCATATCACTTTTTGTTGTTGATCTTGTCGGTGATATATGTCGGGTATTCTTTCAAAGTCTCGGCGGTAAGTAGAAACCCCTTCTCATCGGCAAATGTGCTTTTCTTGAAGGTCTGTTTGTATTGGAGTCGCTTGTCTGGATGGCGGCGGCGACGGACTCTGTTTGGCCACCGAAAGATAAGCATTCTCCTTGCTGGTATCGTGCTCGGCGATGTCCTTCCAGGTCAGAAGCAAAATCAGGATAGACTTCATTGGAAATATCTGCTGAATTTCTGAAGATTCGTCTGATGCTCTCCCGAGTGCTATTGCTTCCTGCGATTTATAGATGAAAAGAAACGAGTTACTTTTAAATTTTGAAACGAAATAATTACCGCTTCTTAGAAAATCAACAGGCGATAAAAATTAGCCTAGAATCTAGCTCAGTCCAATCGGATTGGACCAAAATCTTCTCCCATATATATTATTTTCTTTTTATGATTTATGCATGCCTTTATTACTTCAATGTTGTGACATTTGTCACAGCATCGGGTCATGCTACCTAACCTACATGATAAGAATGCAGAATTAATAAACTAACTAAATTTTAAAATAAAGGGTTGCCTCTCTCAAGCGCTTAATTTAACGTCTTTAGCTAGACGTCGTGATTTCTTCATGTAACTCCTTTTCCTTCTCGTTTTGTTCTAATTCTTCTGTTTTTAATCCAAGTTCGAGAGTCAGTAGAATCAAACTTGAAGTTTTTTATAGTAGCAAGTGGTTCTCTCTTTCTGACAAGGTAGCATCTTTGTGAAAAAGGTGGTGGAAGTCTCTCGGCTGGCAAAATTTTCTTTTGGTGCTGTGCCGGTGCTGCAGCACTGGTAGTAGCATCAGACTTATTAATCTGTTTCGAGACTTCCACTTTATCAGCCTTCGTATTTTTCTCTTCGACTCTGTCCTTAGGTTTTCCTTCAGGGTCTTCACAGTCTCCACTTCTCTGCCGTTGCGCAGCGTAATGGCTTTGCACTGTTCTATTCCTTCTCATTTTAGAACTTCGGTATCGCTTGGTAACATCCTCGTTGGTCTAGCGTTCCAAGCTAACGCGACCTGACCCACTTGATTTTTCAGATTCCTATAAGATGTGATCTGATTCCTGTAAGATCGCATTGGCATCATCAGCTCGGTCCATTCCATAAATTCATTAACTTTTTTCTCGAACGGATTAGAAGATTCGGGTTGATGTGGCTGATTCTGTTGAGTCGGAAACCCTTGATTAAACCCTTGTTGTTCTGGTTGAAAATACTGATTTTGAGTTCGTGGTTGCTGCTGTTGGCTCCACTGATTATTTGGTTTCCAACTTTGCATAAAATTACTCCAATTATTCCTCATATAGTTGATTGCTTTGGGATTTGAAGGGCAATGATCATAAGAATGTTCTTTTGAGCAGAATGAGCACGAAATACTCTTAACTTGTTGTGGGTTAGCTTGCTGCATGTCTAAATTCTTGAGGGTGTTGTTTAGCGTAGTCATCTGAGTAGCTAAGGCCATAACTGGATCGATATCGAGAATTCCAGGTTGGTTATTCATCGATGCTCTCTTTGGTGCTGCAGCTCTCTCTATCGGCTACTGATAATTATTTGTAGTCATATTTTCCAGCAGTTAAAAAGCTTCCGCACATGATTTGGATAAAATGGCTCTGTTTGCTGCTACATCTAAAAGAGATCGAGTCTATCCATGTAATCCATTGTAAAAAGTTTCAAGTTGGACCCATTCTTCAACACCATGATTCGGACATTGTCGTAACAATTCTTTGAACCTTTCCCAAGCTTCATAAAGGGATTCTGTAACACCCATAAATTTTGTATGCTACCAAACTTATGAATTAATGTCATGATTATTGTTTTGTCGCGCAAAATTGTGAGTATTTGATAGAATTGATGTTTTGGACTTGCAATAAGGGGTATTGAGTGAAAACAATTATCACATTTTGAGAGCTACTACTTGGTACTAATTGGATTATAAATTTGAAATTTAGCCTAAAATAATTAAGAAAGGAGTGTGGTGGCTACATTGCATGGGTGCCACCACATTGCCCACTCAAACACTCAACCTACATGCATGAGCTCTTCACTCTAACTTGGAGAAACAAGTGAGTTGCAGCTCCTCATTTTGGAGCACGAAATTATCCCCTTCTCCCTCTGGTTTTTCTTCACTTTCAAAGGTTCAAGTGAGGTGGTTTTGAGAGCTTGAGTGGTTGAAGAAAATCGGTGCCATCAAAGTAGGGTTTTGTGCAACAAGTGCAAGGAGACAAGAAAAAGCCACTCAAGTTGCATCTCGAGTTGGATTCTCTTATTCAAGGTACTTTTATCTCCATCTCAAGGATCATGAGTGAGTTATAATGGATTAAAGTGTTAGGTTAGACACATTTTTCACGTTTTACACATAGTTGCTAAAATTCTGGAATTTATGAGCAACTTAGGGTTTTGTGTTCGCAATCTAATCTAATTGATCTCTAATGGGAAAACGTCCTTCTAAGAAGTTGTAATAGACTCAAAATGGAAAATAATGATTTCTGGATCGAAGTTTTTAGATGAGTATAACTCAAGTTACAGAATTTTAACGATAGGGTAAAAACAGGGGATAAATTCCGAAAATTAACTTAGGTAGGTTAAGGTTTTGTGTTCAAAGCTCAATCTAAACGAGCTCTAATAGCAAAATGTTCTTCTACAAAGTTGTAACAGACTAAAAATTAAAGAGCATGGCTGTTGAATCGAAGTTTTTGGATGAGTAGGACTCAAGTTACAGAATTTTGAAGATAGGGTAAAAATGAGAGATAAATTCCGAAAATTAACTTGTGATTATCATTGTGCCATAGGGTGTCAAACAATCGAGATTACTGCTCAAGTGCTATAATTTGTGCTAAGGAATTGAGGTAAGTAACTTTGTATGTGTTTTGCCTATTTGGGCCTACATCACAAGAGTTAGGGTTGTTTGCGCTATATTTGTTTGTGAATAACATAGTTAGCTAAATTCTAAAATTGTTGATTTGATTGGATAATGGTATGCTGGTTAGCTTAGGTGATTTTGAATTATTGAAATGTATTGGGTAATGACATGCTGAATATAATGTGTTGATGATGTTGTGTACATGAGAATTATGCATGGATAATATATTGTGTGATTATGAATTAATTGTTTTAGCATGCATCATGTGATTTTTGAAAAGAGAAATAAAAGGTTTTAAATTGCATTGTTTTCATGGGGAGGAAAGAAAAAGAGGTGAATGTGGAACGATGCACATCTAAAGGGGTGTGGTCGTTAAGCGGGACCATCTATAAAGGGGTGGGGCCGCTACAAATATAGTGAACAAGTAATGGCGTTCATCTAGAGGGGTGAGGTCATTACCGAACAACCACGGGCCTGTGGGGTGTAACCGTGGGAGAGCGTGGCGTGATGAACCATCGAAAGGGGTGGGCCCGCGCATAGTTCAAAATTCATGGACATGTGTGGCATAACCGGGAGCCTACGGGGCATTATACTGGTAATAAAGGAAGAATGGATGGATGAAAGAAAATTGCATGTTTTGTGTAAATCATAGCATTCATGTGCATATTATGTTGTTTGTTATTTACTGAACGTTAAGCTCATAAATTAAGTCTTGTGATGTAGGTAATGATGGTATTAGTGTGGAAGCTTGTGATGAACCCGAAGTTTGAAGATGAAGTTCTTTGGTGGAGCGTTTGGGTTGTTACGACCAAACCGACCCGAGGGGGGGTAGTCTTTGTGTTTAAAACTATTGGAAGTGAACACGTTAATAGTATTCTGTGTTTCAATTATGAACTACTTTTGGGTAAGATCTAGTTAAGCCAATGTCTTGTCTTTGAAACCTATGAATTTATTTTGATTGATTTTAAGTAATGTTTTGGTCAAATGTATGGTGCTCGTTTTATATATTAAGTCTTCCGCTGAAATTTCATCAAGTGTTTTAATTGGCAATGGTTTTCAAATCAAAGGAGAATTGTCACATAAAATAAAGGCATTTTGACTAAAAAAAAAAATATATATGGAAAATTTTGGGGTGTGACAGATTCAGTGTCCAGTTGTCTGAATATCATGATCTCCCCTCGCAGCTTTGCGTTCTTCACCGGTGGGAAATATTTTAGCAGAAACTTCTTGGCTAAATCCTCCCAAGAAGTTATAGAATTTTGTGGTAAAGAATTCAATCATGCTTTTGCCTTGTCTCAGAGTGCATACGGGAATAATTTTAATCGAGAGTCTCTCGATTGATGGCTGAATCTTCGAACGAATCGCATAAGGATGTGAACTCCTTAATGAATGCATTCGGTTCTTCGGTTGCTGAACCATTAAACGTACCGATGGTTTGAAACATTTGAAACATGATCAGCTTCAACTTGCACCTCACTTCATTGTTTTCCGGTCAAAAAATTTCATGATTTAACCGCTCCAAATCTGGAATTGCATAATCCCGAACTGGTCTTTCTTGTGCATGACCGTGGTTTGCTCGTTGGAATGCGTTTTGAGCCATTGGTTCTTCCTTCACCGCTCCGCTTTGATTTAAATTTTGGCATCTTCTCTCTCAAAGCGCTCTTTCAGGTTCGGGGTCATAAGGAATGAGCTTTCATTCCTCGTCGTTTTGCATAAGCACCTGAAAAATTAAAAAGAACCGTAAAAATTCTTTCTTTTTGAATTTTTATAATTTTTAAAGTTAGAGTTAGTTATATTCACAAATACTTCACAAAGAATTCTAAAAATCAAAAAATTTTGTTGTCCCCGGCAACGGCTCCAAAAACTTGTTGCTTGAAAATGTAATCGCTAAAACGCAAGTGCAAGTGTCGCAACGTAGTAATAAAAATATTGATCCCACGAAGACAAGTCAAATATCTAATTTAAAGAATAAATTGCAAAGTATCATAAAAAATAAAGAATAACATTAAAGGTTTGATTTTTATATCTATCTTCTACTCCTAGATTAAATAATTAATTAAAGTATCTAACTAATATCCTAAATTAAGCAGAAAAGTAAAGTTGGTGGTCGAATTGAGAATTCGTAAGAATCTCGACTAGGACTTTTCATAGATTGATTTACTTGAACTGCCCTCGGTGGGTACTGCCTTCTATGGTTGGGTTTAAAAACAAGTTCGATTTGACCGTACTAGGTTGGAATGAACATGATGAAAACACTCCTAGCTAAACTGTGTCACTCTATTTAACCACCTAATGATTTTAATACACGTCTTAGCAACACGCAAGGGCGTATTGTCGTGTTGTCCTAAATAAAATCAATGCAAAGCAATAATTTTTAGGTTTAACACTTAGCAAACACCCAATGGCGTATTGTCTTGATTGCTCGAGGGATAATCACAGCAAAACAAAGATATATAAATACTTATTAAAACGAGTTCTAAAAGATAGCATGAAATTTCATTAAGTAAATCAATGTATGAAAAATCCTAATTTTAACTCAAACAAAATAGTTCTACACTAACTATCAGGAGTTCATATAATTCACGGAAATTAAAACGAAAAGCAAAGGGAGAGAATTTTGGTCCTCGCAGTCGAAAGCCGTAGGTCGCACAGCCTCGTTCCCCCGCCGCCGTGATCGTCGTCGTTAACCTCTTCTTCGGATTCATGTTCCTTTATGTAGACTTCGTGGAGCTCGAGCAGATTTGAGAGGCTGTTACGATTTGGAGGAAGATTTGGATCAATTTGGAAAGTATTTGAGATTAGGAAGGATTTCCAAATCTTCAAAGATATTCTTGTTTCCAAATTTGAATTTGAGTTGATTCTTCCTTCTTTTTCGAGATTCTGCCAGCCTTTATCTTCATTAATCTTCTTCAATTGCATGGAAACAAAAATCTCGTGATAGTAAAAAATATACTAAATATAGGGCAAAATCATGTAAAAACAGCGTCACTTATGTTGTGGCATCGCTGCAGCATTATCCCTAAAAAGTCCGATTATTTCAGTTAAATCATTACTGATTCTTAGCAATTTGACCACTAAAATCTCGTGAATAATAAGTCTTTTGAGACTTAACAAGCATTAAACGAAACATGCCGAGAATGGTCTGGTTCTTTCTCTCGGTCACACCATTTTGTTGAGGAGTGTATGGTGTAGTTAGAAATCTCATTATGCCTGCTCTTTGCAATACTTCATGAAAGTCGTCGAAGTATATTTGCCACCTCTATCGGATCGTACAGCTTTGATGTGTCTACCACTTGCCTTCTCCACCATAACTTTGAACTTTTTCAACACTTCGAACGCCTCAGATTTTTCTTTCAGAAAATAGACCTAAGTTTTCCATGAGAAATCATCGATAAAGAAAATAAAATACCTTTTACCGCTAAAAGATTCGGGGTAATTGGTCCACATATCTCTGTATGAATCAACTCGAGAGGTTGCTTAGCTTAATACTCTACCTTCTTTTGAAACGAGGTTCTTGCATGCTTGTTGAGCACACAATCTTCACAAAAAATATCCTCGTGATCCCTTTTGGGTAGCTCATGCACCATATTCTTCTTTGATAACTCCTTTAGGCCACCATAATGTAGGTGACCAAAGCAAAGATGTCACAGTGATGTCTTGTCTTCTACGTCAACTCGCAAATATTTTTCTCGTATGCTTCAAAAATTAAGTTTGTACATGCGATTTCTTCTCATCTCGACTTGAGCAACCAAACGTCATTTCTTGTACTTCAAAATGTCTCATGCTTCTTTTGAAGTAGTTGCACTGGCGATCTTCTCAAAGCCTGACTCGTCAATGGCTCGAAACAACATTTATAGTGCCGCCTTATCTTTTGATTGTGCCTCTTTCAACTCCTTGTTTTGAGCTGCCGTATAATCCATGGTATTTGTTGGTTCTTCGAAACCTTCTTTGATCGCCTCCCATTCATCTTGAGAACCGAGAAGTGCTTTCATTTGAATGCTCTAGTTCTCGTAATTCACATTCTTTGACCGCCTCCAGTTCTCGTATAATCCATGGTACCGGTATTTGATCTGTCATATCGTCATTGGCAATATGTATTACTTCTAATTTGTGGAGTGCACCCAATGCACTCGGCTATATTGTTGTGACTTCGCATTTCATTGATGCAAATTGACAACTTAATAAACGCATTTTAGGTTTTCAGAGTTGTTAATACCCTCATAGTGGTATCATAATTTGTCGATACGTTGTTAGTATTCTACAAGAATACAACATAAGAGATATAATTTTTAGTATTACGTTAGATAATGCTTCCGCTAATGATGTTTGTGTTAATCAATTTAAAAAATATTATCATTTCGATAGTACTTAGTCTTCTCTTTTTCATATGCGGTGTGTTTACCATATTTTAAATTTGATTGTTAAAGATGACATGTAATTTGTATCACCGCATATTGATGCAATTAGATGTGCAATTTCTTTTATTTCTTTGTCAAACGCCCGACAACAAGAGTATCGAGAATTTTGTAAAGCGGCTAACTTCAAACCTAGAAAACTAAAAATCGATGTTTCAACTCGGTGGAACTCAACATATCTAATGTTAGAAAATGCTAGACTATATTGGAACATCATTTGTGATTTCATTAGTCAAAAGACACAATGTTTTACTTTAGATATACGTAGTTGTGAAATGACTAATTTATTTCTTGAATTTTTGCAACCAGTTTTTGAAGCCACCAAAGAATGCTCGGGAATTTATTACCCGACTACGCATCTTGTGCTTCCGTGGTTCGTAAGATTGACTTCTACTTTTGAAAGATATAAAAAAAATTGATGCATTTAATGAAATCGTAACTTCAATGAAATTTAAATTTCAGAAATATTGGCTTCAAGTACCTTCTATTTTTTCATTTGCTAGTATTATGCATCCGAAATATAAAATCAAGGGCACAAAGTTGATGCTTGATAAAATTTTGGAGAACCTAGGTTTCGCCCCCGTATGCAGTCCAAATACATTGCGTAGCGACCTTGCTACTTTGTTTGGTACTTACCAAACTAGATTTTCCGATGCATGAACTCATACTTCGTCTGATGTGGCATCGACATAGGGTGGTAGTTCTGGTTTCGGAATAGCGTTAAATCCTATGGATGCCATAGACGCCCAACTAGAAAGCGATGTGCATTCATATGCTTTCGATAAGAGTGAACTAGATGTGTATTTGGAGTCTCGAGTTCGAATTTCTCGAGACGAGGCATTCGACATATTGGGTTGGTGGAAATCCAACGCAGCCATGTATCCCGTGCTCTCGAACATGACACAAGATTTACTAACACCGCCTGTCTCAACTGTAGCTTCGGAGTCGGCTTTTAGTGCAGGTGGACGCGTGTACGAGATCGACGGGGAAGTCTGGCACCAGAGCTCGTGGAAGCACTCATTTGCATGAAGAACTAGAGCGACGCAGTCGTGAGGGACCAACAACGAGAGGACGCACTTGCAGAGGAGTTCAAGAACTTAGAATTTGAAGACTAGCTGCGATGTTGTACGTTAGGAGTTCAAGAATTTTTTACCTATTCTTGTACGCATGTACATTTGTGATTTCATGTAAACGGTAACAATTGTAATCGTTTGATATTTTGCACATGATTGACACTTAGATGGGTGTCAACCTAGTTGTGATGCATCTAAGGTGTAGTGATGCAAATGTCAACTTTGCTAATGTAAGCAACTTTCCATTTACGAGTTTTATGTTGATATTCTAAGTTATAACAGTTTCATTTGCTGGTTTTCCTTATTTCTATCTCTTCAGAAGGTCCAAATGGCACTTATTACAATCAGATGTTCAGTCAAAGTCAGATAAAAGTTCAGTTACTGTAGCAAATTATGGTAGTAAACATGCTAGTTTTATCCATTTTCCTCTTTCTTTTATCTAATCGTATCCAGTTATTTTAGTTAATTCAAATAAATAGTTTAAGAGAAAAAAATTATTTGGAATTTGGGCTATTTGTTTAAATGTTTAAAATAGTGTAGAGGATTGTCCAAAAAAACTCGTAAATGCCTTTAGAATTTCTAACACTAACTAATTCAAATCTTGCCTAACAATTGAGACACCATGTTGTTATTGCTTATTAACATCACCATCTAAAATGTTTCGTTTTTAGAGGATCTAAGAATATAATTGTCATGGCTGCTGGTGACAGATGAAGCTCAGGAATATAATCAAATGGAACAATTTTATCTGAAATAACAACAGTTTTTGGATCATTTTTATATTCCAAATTAACGCCTGTTCATTCATGTTGGCACCGAGAGAAATGAAAAATTCTTCAGCTTTCATTCCTTGTTTGACATTAAAACAACTTACAGATACAAGTGTAATTCATTTTTTTTGACATCCAGGGTCACAGGCTCTAGTTAGTTTTGTACTGGAGAAGGAACTACCTTCTGAATCATTTTCTTTAGTGGCTGAGGAGGTGTCAATTCATCAACTTCTTATGGACTGGTTTGATATATAAAATCATTTTCTATCGGTTTTAAAATAAATTTCTCCAGGATTCAGGAGATCTTCGTAAAGAAAGTGGGCGAGAAACCTTACAACGGGTTACAGAACTTGTAAATGAAACTCTTGCTAGTGATGTAAATTTTAGTGCTTCTATCCTCACGGAAGAAGATGTAGTTAAGGCTATTGACAATGGTAGATCTGAAGGCGGTCCTAATGGTCGACACTGGGTTTTGGACCCCATTGATGGAACTAAAGGGTAAGTTGAAGAATCTTAATGCATAAAGTCGTAGGCTATATGAAGTCCAAGTCTTTCGTATAACTTGCGCTTGATGTTGGTGTGTTCTTAGAAGTTTTGGAGAACCTAACGAGTAGTGTGCCTCTCATTTGTATCTCTCCTGGTCTTAGAATTTGTTTTCTCTGTTATCATTGCAAAGAAGTTCCATGGAGGGATCTAGATTGCTTTTTGAGCCATAAAACAGTTGCTTACTATCAGTTGCTTACTATGATGAGATAACTGAACAGGTTTGTAAGAGGGGATCAATATGCTATAGCACTGGCCTTGCTGGATGAAGGGAAAGTAGTTTTGGGAGTCCTCGCTTGTCCAAATCTTCCTTTGGCACCACTTAGTACTAGTCTTCTTCACTCACTGAAACTGGTTGCCTTTTTTTCTGCAAGAGTTGGTGCTGGTACATACATGCAATCCCTTACTTGTTCTTCTTCAATCAAGGTTGACATTTTAACTTAGATTTTGTAGCAATCACTTAAATTACCACTAAAATTTCCTTTTTGATTTCATATGACAACTAGTTAATTCAGTTTAAGTGCAATGTTTAATGATTTTCAACGTATTTGCTTCTAAATGTTCGCCAGGTAAATGTCACGGCTACTGAAAATCCTAAAGAAGCATCATTGTTTGAATCATACGAAGCAGCACATTCTACGCATGATTTATCGACCTCCATTGTTATGTATTCCCTTCTATTTGTCCACCAAATTCGTCTGCTTTCTTGTACTTGATGATTTATATATATCAACAGAAACTTGGTGTAAAAGCACCTCCAGTTAGAATCGATGG
This sequence comes from Begonia fuchsioides, assembly GCA_003255005.1. Lineage (NCBI taxonomy): Eukaryota > Viridiplantae > Streptophyta > Magnoliopsida > Cucurbitales > Begoniaceae > Begonia > Begonia fuchsioides. The sequence continues at coordinate 63,173 of QAOC01054305.1, read as the reverse complement.
CGAAATATGGGGCTCTTTCTAGAGGAGATGGAGCTGTGTATCTTCGTTTTCCCCATAAAGGATACCGAGAGAAAATATGGGACCATGCTGCCGGCTACAGTGTCGTGACAGGTATATTATCGTGGAGCCCACCTACCAGATGAATTTACCCAACATAATGGAATAATTCACTTGAAATATCAAAAATTCTCATCATTTGAAGCGTCATATTATCCATGAATATGGTCAAAATGTGGAGTGGTGGCAGAAGCAGCAGGCAACCCTCTAGATTTCTCCAAAGGAAGGTACCTGGACCTTCATGTGGGCATAGTCGTCACAAACCAGAAGTTGATGCCTTCACTTCTCAAGGCCGTTCAAGATTCCTTGGAGGAGAGAGCCTCGTCCTTGTAATTTTCTTATGTCACTGGATTCATCAGTAGAGTGATGTCAGCCATGAAACCAGAAATGCACCCCGAGTGCAGTTCCTTGATTCATTCAATCACAATAATTCCATCGATTTACTTGATTAAATGACAATATCCAAACTCCATTTTCTGCATGTTGATTAAACTACCTACCTGACCAAAATATTAGAAATTGATTGGCTTGCTGCTAGTTCCCAGCTGGAGACCTTGTCTTCGTACAGAGCATTTATTGCCGCAGTTGGAATAAGCACCTGAGGATGAAAATATGTCGAGTTCTCAACGCACAGCCATCAAACCCTTGGTCCGATAAGCTAGTCTCTCCCCATCTTCGACTGATTAGTGTGGATTGCTCGAAATCAGGGGCGGGGTTATAGAAACTGGAAGGAATAGCTTGCTTTGCACGTGAGAGACATTTACAATCAAACGCACAACCAACGATCAAAGAAATAAGAGCATCTTCGCATCACAGGTATGAAGAAACACCAGGCCTGGAAACTAGGCCAGTTACAAACTGGGAATACATAGATTTTCCAGTCTCCAACTAAACAGAGTAACAAGTATATACAATCTCCATCTACCTGTTTCTATCCAAATTACAGCTTGAGAAATTAATCATGGAGATTTTACATGCTATTGTTTTTCATACAGCCTCATGTATATCTATTTATTCTTTTTTCTTTTGTTTCATTAGTTAGTCTAGACTTATTTTCTTACCATGCATCTTCACGTGTCGTCGCGTAATTGAATTAATTCAAATAATAAATTATTATTTTTATTTTTATTCATTAAATGTATTTGAATTAATTAAATTACGCGACGACACGATAAGAGGTATTAATAAGAGGATAACTTTAAAATTATTTTTTTCTCATATTTTCATTCTTTCAAATAACATAGAATTATGCANCGGTCCAACCAAAGATACAAACCATATTTGAAGTTCGATGCTACAAAGAAGAATAAAATCAGATCATAACCGAGAATCACCAATCTGCAAAGACGGATACACAATACATAGTAGTGGTCGATACGGTACGGCAACTCAATTGTGAAGCTTGCCATAGAGTTGTGGATAGACCCTCTTCGTCCGATGAACCACAATCAAACTTAACATAGCAGCAACTACGCAAATTCCAGATAAAATGGCGCAAGTGAGGGAATAGCAAATCAACCCTTTACAAATGGGCGATTGTTCATTCAATTTACCCACATCATGGGCTTGTTGCTCCGCATAGTGATCATATATTCCACTAGCCAAGGCTCCAGAGAATATTAGAGAGCCAGCAGGATTAGCTAAAGTCAAGAAGTTGTACAAGGCTCCAAAGCTTTTCAGGCCGAAGAGCTCGGAGGCGGCAGCCGGAAGAATAGCCCAGTGGGCTCCATAGCCGAGGCCGGTCAGAACGGTGATCACGTAAATCTCACCCGGGAGTCCAATCGAGTAGTATAACAGCCCAATCGCCATCATGAGTTGAAAAACAGCCATTGCAGCTTGTCTCGGATATGCATATTTTCTGGGTAAATTACAAAGGAATCGATTCAATTGACATTCGAAAATTTGTTTTTTGATAGGATAATCATGCATTTACTCTTTTAAGTTTACACTATAGACAATGATTAAGATAAACAATGCACAATTAAAATAAGACATTGATTGGTGTCTTCGAGTAGACTCAAAAACTTGAGAGCTAGAAATTTTCACCTTACGATGATCTCGGAGAAGTAGCCTCCTCCGACGCGGCCGAGAAAGTTCCAGATGCTGATCATCGATACATAAATGCTTCTATCGGTGGAATATCCGAGCGATTGAACGATCTGACCCAGATTATCGATTATTGTTAAACCCGAACCAGATGCCAATAAAAGAGAGAAGAAGAGAAGCCAGAAGTCGGCCTTTCTTAATGCCTGCAATAAGGTGAAATCTTCGCCTCTTCGTGGGCCTTTTCGTGACCGGCCTTTGATCCTCACGGCTCCTTCTGCAGCCGCTTGAACCAGTTTAGCCTGCAACTGAGCCATTCTCTTGTGTCTTTCTAACGAAGAAAGCAAATCAACTTCCGACGATTTTTCATCTTCGACCTCACTAAGAACAATCTCATTTTCATGGGAGTTGGGCACATCCTGCTCCTCCTTCTGCAACTCCGAAATAAGGCTCTCCTCTTCAGGAGGTGTCGATTGTGAAAAGAAGACCAGAATAATTGGAATAATGATCGGAATCAGAATAAGAACGATCAAAACTATCGATAATAACGTCACTACTTTTTGATTGAGATGAAACAAATCCTGAAGAAGCAAAACTCCCATCATATACGCAGCCAGGAGGAGACAGACGATGTAAGTGAATAAAAAGCTCGATCCATCGGAGGGTCTGATTTGCTTGTGACCTCCAACCGGTCGCACGATGAACATTAATGCAATTGCAACCATTGTTGGACCGATGGCTACCATGAACAACAAAGATGCTTGATCTGGCGCGTTGACCATCATATAAATTTGCATCAAGATTGCGCCACTCAAACCGGCAAATCCTTTTAAGATCCCGACTATCGGACCCCGGCTCTTGGGGAAGTTTTGAATGCATGAAACTAAAGCAGCTGTGTTGAAGAAAGTCTCTCCATTTGTCCCGACATATATGCCAATACAGAGCTGGACATAGAGGACAATATTTGAGTAAAAAACAGAAAGCAAAATAATCCATCAAATGACATACAGTGTTGCCCATTGAAGTTTCTCCTACCCAGACTGTCAAAAACTGTAGTTTATCCATTTCATGAACGGAAATCCGACAAGGAGAACATTCTACAGCTTAATTTTCACGGAAGAATAGCTTAAAATCCATGCTCAATCAACTTTCGTTAGTTTCTTTCTCCTTAACATCGTTAAATAGAATCAAAGTTTTCAAGAATCAAGCTCATCCCCACAGAAACATAAAAATGGAGTCTAATCGAGAAAGAGAGAGAGAGCTTTGTGAGTAAAAACTGCTGAAACGCCAAAAGAAATCATGGATAGAGGAAAACTAACCACCCAGAGAGGCAGAGAAGGGAGACGACGAGTAATGATGAGCCAAACCAAGCCATAGCCGAAGAAATTATGAATAGCCCCAATCAGCGAAACCCCCCAAACGGGAAGAACCTCGCTCAAGCTCCCGGCCAAAAACCCGACGCTGTCCCCCAAATCCTTAGCGACGCCCAACATCGCAATCTGCCGCTGGTTGTACCCCATCCTGCTCTTAATCACCGGCGAAATACTCCCGAACAAGTACCCAATCCCAGCGCATGATTGAATCCACATTGCGCACACGAAAACCAGCCATCGGTTGTTGGCGAAATCCCTCAATTTTTCGCCCAATTGAAGCCCCATCTTAGAAACCAGTCAGAAGCATAAGATTTGCGCGGATTTGAAGTTTGTTTTTCTTAACTCTGCAGTTCGTTGGCTGAAAATGGGTGTTCTATCTGGCCGATTGAAGATGAAGATAGTGACTGATTTTTCGCTCGTCTTTATCGTTGCCACCAAATTACCGACGCATCAAAAGTTACTTTCTCAGAAACATCACAAATCATTCTGCTCCAATTTTGTGGATCTCGATGAAGAAATTATTCCGAAAGAATGACGTCAAATTCAGCAGAAATACCACGTGCACAAAATATTTTATATTATTAATAAACATGTCCTAAGTTAGTAATAAGGCAAATTTTATTGGACGCCCTGTAATTTTTAACACTTTGACTAAATTTTTTTTATCATTTAATATCTTAAATATTTGATAATTTGTATATCATATTTAGTCTAAAGTTGCAAATATTTTATTATATTTTTTTATGATAAATAATGAAATAATTCATGGAAAAAAATACATCGTATACAAATTTTAAAATTTGAAAATGAAAAAATAAAAACAGGAAGAAATTATGATAATGCTTGCATGATGTTTGTTTTTTTTATTATATTAACTAATAATTAATTTGTATTCTTTCAATTAGAAATTTTTCCTGAAATGGTTTCGCAACTTTAACGAAAAATAGTATAAGAGTTTATTTTGCAAAATTTAAAATTTTTTGACGAAGTACATATTTGTAATAAATTATTTTATTATTTGCAATAACAATATTATAATAAATTCAATAAACGGAAATTTTTTGAAAATTTTCCGTTTATTGTCGTGTATTGTGCAAATTGTATGTTAAACATTTCAAGTCATTTCAATAACATTTAATTAGTTAAACTTTTTTTTTTTTAAATTAAATAAAAAAATATTATATTTCAAGGCGTGATGCGAGCGACGGAGCAACACTGGGGTGGAGTGGAGCAGGGGGCAACGTGTGGGATAGGGCAACACCGGGTGGGGCGGAGGTGGGTCCGTCGAGTCACCTTCACCCAGCCTCCGGGTAAGAGTTAGTTTGTGAGTTTGCTTCTGCAAGAACTTTTTTTTACCAATTTAAAAGTTCTAGAAAAAAAGAAAGAGAGATTTGGGGAGAGTTGAATTTGAGAGTGTGATTTTTATAGAGGGTGTCTGAGAGATGACGTTAAACGATTTTTAACATATGATTTTACACTCAAATTATTAAACGTTCATTTTTGTGTAGGTGCTACTCGAAAATTATCAAACGTTTGGGGTATCGGGTGACGAAAAAATTCGATCAAAGTGTCACGTAAAGACTTTTAAAAAATACAAAATATGCAGGAAAATTTACCCTTAATAATAATAATAATAAATAATTATCAATCATAAATGTTCGATGACCCAAAAACACAATTCCTTGATGATTTAAAATACTACATCCGTTTCTCGCTGCCGATGCCCTCGAACACGCTTTCATGAATGTTCACCAGAAACACCACTTCCTCGGGTTTTTAGCAATTTAAACGTATTTTAGACAACTCAACTCACTCGCTTTCGCAGGGGCACATATCATAATTCCTCATACTGTCATGCATCAAGCCGTCAATGAAAAAGTGAATAAAAAGCATAGATTACCTAAAATAACTAGTTGCACTCGAGGAATATTTCGGATAACATCAGACAATTAACAATATATGATAGTGCAGCATGATTTTGTCCAAATAAATGATTGGCTATAAAGTAAGTGTCGCTTCAAATCACATGGGCAACGTGACAAGGTTTCTTGAATTACAAAAAATGAGGGGAGAAAATTCCAGAAAGGGTCCCTTTCGAAGCCTCGTCATCCTTGAGAGCCGGGCTTTCTCGCCGGAGTGGAGGGCTGTGATTTAGTCAATCGCTAGGGGTCATTTCGGTCAAGTTTTGGCTGGGCCTACCATTTAAAAAATACTGCAATGTGTTCCACACCCAGGTTCTATTATTGAGTTTATTCATTGCTTTTGTATTGCATTTGAAGCTACAGCCATTAATGTTTTTGTCCTTCTCTGTGTTTCATTACGAGTAGGATATATTTACCTCTCTTATAATAGATACTAACCAACACTGATTAGTATAATAAATATATTAATTATTTTTATAATATAAAATATTAATTATACTTATTATAATTTGAAACGTTAACCTATTTTATAATAAAATATTATAAAATAATAAGCCTAGTATTATTTAAAATAAAGTATCATGAATTAGGAGGGGACATGAGTAGGATTTGATATGAAGTAGATTGAAGAAGGGAGTTTGACAGTAGTGTGAACAAGGTTTACCCTTAATTCATACTCCTGATCTTAAATCGCAATTGTGATTAATTAGTTATCATATATAGCCCATCTTTAATCGTTCATGCCTCATATGGTGAGATGGTAATCCTAAATAATGCAAACATAAATAAATAAGTTTAAATCGTAATCAAGTAGGTCAACGTGGCCAAGTGGTTAAGGAGAGACTTGAAATCTGTTAGGTTCGAACCCTGCTGTCAACGTTTGACGTAATTGTTTCTTTTAGAGTTTCTTGCTAATCACCTCAACCATCTCTGATTTCATGGCTACATTGTTTTTCAGAATTCATCAAGAGAGACCTTGCCGCGATGAGAATTCTGTTTGAAAACATGCTCTCCAATGGCGCACTATTATTGCTCAACTAACCTTGCCAGTTATGTGAACAAAGGGTGGAGTAGTATGAGATGATCTCCTATTTTCTAAAAACCAACCAAAAATATCTGATAATCGAGCACAATCTGCCCAATTACGGTCCCAGAGGATCGGGAGATGACCACATATCTCAAAAAAAGCAACCTAAAATATCATTGATTGCAAATGGAGGATCAAAAAGTATGAGATGTTCTACAAACTGCATTGCTGTTATAAACCTTGCAATATCTCCTTTCCCTTGGCTGCTTTTTCCCGCTCACATTCCACCTTACCCCGCCTAATTCTACGCAGAAAATGCTTTAACTTAAGCAGTTCAAGTCAAATCTACAAATTGAATCTCCGAATTCAAATGCAGGACAGCTCCAGTTCATTAAAAAAGGTCAAACTAGCCAATCATCCAGGAACAAAATCGACAGTGAAACCTTAAAAAATTTTAGAACAAAAAATCCAGTCTTAAATAACTTAAATGATAAGATTATGTCTTTTCAAACCTCGTCCAACGTCACTCTTAAGCTGTAGCTGGTGCTTGGGCAGCCAGCCGCTTCCTTGCCTCCTCTATGATGGAGAGCTTAATACCCTTGCCCTTGGGAAGAGAAACCCATGGCTTTGAACCTTTGCCAATGGTATAGACATTGCCCAAGCGGGTAGCAAATTCATGACCAGTGGCATCCTGGATGTGGACGGTCTCGAATGTTCCCTTGTGCTTTTCCCTGTTCTTAATTACTCCAACTCTTCCCCTGTTTCTCCCTCCTGTCACCATCACAATGTTTCCTACGTCAAACTTGATGAAATCAGCAATCTTGTTTGACTCGAGGTCAAGCTTGATAGTGTCGTTGGCTTTGATTAGAGGGTCTGGATAGCGGATAGTTCGTCCATCGTACGTGTTCAGATATGGGATGCCTTTTTGTCCAAATTGAACCGACCGCACCTTGCAAAGCTTAAACTGCACCAAAAAGGTATACATCTACAAATTGTTAATGGAGGGACTACAGCAGAAGAGATTTAGTAGCTTCTTTCATAGGTAAAAAGGAGCCGATAAATGACCTTCGCCTCATCATCTCTGATGGAGTGGAGACGGAACCGACCCTTGGTGTCATAAAGAAGACGAAAGTTTTCATTTGTTTTGGGGATCGACACAACATCTGCAAGATAGCGTCAAAGAACAGTATTGATCATCCTATTACCAGCAATTCAGCAAAAAAACATAACTTCGCCAGTATAGACATAGAAAAACAAAATTTTGTAACAGAATCAAAAGTAATGTAAGTATGAAAATATACTGACCAACCACATAAAATATATAAATGCTTATTGGGGCAGCACAAATTTTAAGAAAAATGGTTGAGTGAGCATACCCATGAAACCTGAAGGATATGTTTTATCTGTCCTGACCTTTCCATCAACCAAAACATGTCGTTGCATCAGAATTGCAGTGACCTCTTGGTTAGTGAGAGCATATTTCAGTCGGTTTCGCAATATAAGAATCAGAGGCAAGCATTCCCTAGATTTGTGAGGCCCAGATGAAGGCTTAGGAGCCTGAAAAAGAACACTGACTGAAAAGTAGCCCAAAAAACGAATAAAAAAAATCAAAGAGATAAATTTGACTAACAAATGCACCGCCAAGTTTATCAAGCATCCAATGCTTCGGGGCATTGAGCCTCTTCAAATGCTTCTTCAATCCTCTAGCCTGTCAAACAAACAACCATTTAATTCAAATGACGCCAATTAAGATAGCATTTGTCAGAGCAAAGACTAAACGATAAACTCTCTTCCGTTCTCGTCCAAAACTATAGTGAGATGAAAATCTAAGAAAAGAACAACAGCTATTGAAGGTTCAATTACTTACAAAATTACAAAATTCCTGATTCACAGAGCATGATTAAAGAGGAAAATAAAAAAAATATGATGAAGCAGAAGAGAAAAAGAAAACAATGAGGAAGCAAATACCATAGTGATTCAGGATCTTAGAAACCAGCAGCGGAGCCAAGGATAGACGGTCTCGATATACCGCGAACTGCAGAGCAGGAACGGTGCGCGGCTCCGCACTTGTATGAAATTCCTGGATCAAAACCCTAGGTTTCATCTTCTACTTTTAAAACTTTGTTGGGCTTTCATTCCAGCCCACGATAAAACACAACCCACGCAAATAATTAACGACATGTCGTATACAATCTGCCGAAATTAATTATCCATGTCATCTTTATGTCCAAATGTTTTGTAATATAACTTTGAAAAGGATCGAACCAGCCGTGATCGGGCTATAGTTGAAACCGTGAGTTAAGATACTTGAAAGTTGGTCGAGAAGGTATGCACTGGTAATGAACAAAAATAGTGCATGGTTGTGTTGCATGAAACGAGGGGAAGAGAGAGAAATGGAGCAGAAGAGAAGAGCTGAGAGAAAAGGGGATTTTTTGAATTTAATACCGACAATTTTATCGAAAAATAAAGCAATCTTGAGTCTGCTCCAGTCGGCAAATACCGACGCTTCTGCCAGTTCTTTTATCGACTACCTTTCTGAAGCCATGTCAAGCAATCACTTGACTGCTACCACTACTTGTGAGTTCACCCAAACAATCAAAAACACCGGAAGATCATGAGCGTTGGATCGACATCGGACGATGGAGCACATCTGTTCCCATAACATTGGTCAGCTGCGAATAGAGGTTCTAGTAGTAAGAGATGATCTCATATCCACAATTGCAGACTTATCTGCACCCAATTTAATGGCCTCTTTGCTTGCTCTTATGAACCTCGCCACAGCCCCTTTGGCGTAGCTATTTGCTTCTTTCACGCTCATTTTGGAGCTCATTTCGTCCGGATAGCTACTCAGAAAGTGATCTCCGTTCAGCACCGCCGCTAATTGGACGATCTCGCTCTGAAATTCTGACAATCTATTGTCTTCTTTTGCCTCTGTTTTCCTCAACGGAACTACATCCGGCAAGATCTCTGCAACAATAGATTAGCATGTTTTAGTATATAAGTCCAATCTACATCAGGTCATGTTACATATCAGGTAATAAATTGGAAAAAACACACCTTGGAAAAAATGACAAATGATAAAAAATACAACAGTGAGTTTTGCTACTCAATTAAACAAAATTCTTCGCCAGATTCCTAATGTGGGGGCAAGGTTTTTAGCCAACTTGACCCGGCGGTAGTAATTCAAATGTGAAATATCGATAATTGAATAAAATATCATATTGGTCATTATTCAGCTCAAATATGCGAGGGGAGGAATGAGAGGAACTCGATCGATACCTGGGCAGTCTGTTCTTGGAGATGTTAATTCTCCGAAAATATGTTCGAAAGTGCCGGCCCATGCATCTCTGTGGGTTAGGAAATTAGAGGAGAGGTTGAAAACTTTCTTGATGGTAGCAGGGATAGAAGAATGCTCAAACTCAGAGGTTGGAGTAGGGCCATTTGGACCACTTATTACTGCAATCATAGTGGAAATCTTATTATATACTATTAAAGAGCAGAAGACAAAATATATAACTACATATTCTCCTACATACACGTAAAAAGTAGGGTTTTTTCGTATACTTAGACAAAGAATAGGTAGATCTTTGTTTGGAAAATTATTAGGATTGCAGTAGTTTTTCAAGATAACCGAAGAATGCATACACAATCCAATCCAAACCAAGCCAAACTAATTATCATGGATCAAAAATCTAAAACAAACTAAAGTCCAACCTACCAAAAAATGAAAAATACTGAACACATTCGAATACACTACAAGAACAGGAACTATAATTTGGACAGTTTTATTAATGGATCATTATTTATACATTCGTAACAAATATCGAAGTAAATTAAAGAAAACATTAAAAGGATAAATATTAAATCAAGTTAAGGATGATACACAAAAAATGTGTTTGACTAAAAATTGTCAACTCCAAACCAAATAAATTTAATTGACCTACCAGAATCAATAGATAAGATTTGAATATGTGTCGATTTGAGTTGTTTGGTAGATTTTTCGACTTCATTTATATAATACCACTAAAAAAATCACCTCATCTAACCAATGCAAAAGATAATATTAATAGAAAAACAAAAACCTAAAAATTGTTTGATTTGGCTTACCAGTCCCTTTCTTAATCCAAGGGGAGGCCATAATTGTTGGAACTCGGACACCAAGCCGATCGAACTTGAAGAAATAAGGAGCAGGGCCAGTATTTCCATCAGGGTTTGGAACATTCCCAAAAGGAGTCTTCTCATGATCATAAAAACCACCATGTTCATCGTAAGTAATGATAAAAAGCGTCTCATTCCACTGAGGACTTGCCCTCAAAGTCTCGTACACTTCTTTCACAAGCTTCTGCCCGTTTGCAACATCATGAGATGGATGATCGTCGTTTGCTGGAATTCCGATCAAATCAAAATATCGAGGCTCGATCACAGTCAAATTTGGGAGATTCCCATTTTTCGCATCTCTCTTGAACTTCAAATCATACAGATGAAACTTGGAAATGTACCTCAATTTTCTCAAATTTCTATAGAACAGGGTAGAAGGTATGGTTTGGAAGTAAATCCCAAAGTCCAGTCCGTTTTCGTCGAGAGACTCGAAGATAGTTTTCTGAGGGTAGCCGAGAGCCAATTGCTTTGTGACATGGCTGGTCGAGCCGTGAGATGTTGCAGAATAAACAAATAGCCGGTTGGGTTGAGTTGGACCAGGGATTGAAGAGAACCATCTGTCAAAAACTGCAAATTCTTTAACTAAAGCTTCGTATATGGGCACAGATTCAGGCTTGAACCCTTTCATCACTGTTTCTGAGAGGTCAGAAGACATTGATATTGCTTGCTCAACAAACCCAGACATTGAAGGTAAAGAGCCAGACCCAAATACCTGTAAAATCAAAATAATAATAAGTGTGATAGATTTAATATATGCGCACATACGTGTGATAGAATCTACCACACCGCAATTTACCAGACAGGGATGTCATTACAATTCCAAATCGACCCATTTTCAATAAAAATAACCTCGGCAGAGTATGATCCGAATAAGATTTTCTAGAAAAACACGAGCTCTGATACTATTTTTACTCCATTAATAAGCCATATGAGTATGACGTTTGATTTCACTTCAACCAATGCGTAATCAAGGTAATAGAATTCGATTCAATACATTTACAAACACTGGAATTCATGTTTTAGCCAGCTGATTTGCAGTAAGTTTAGATCATTAGTCATCTCAAAATACCCAACAATACCTGCTGAAGCACTTCTTCGAACGAGTGGCCCGGATCCGGATCTACAAACTCAGCATCATCAGTGAAGCAGACTGATTGAGGTGTTGGACTCTTGGTAGAAACCGGGTTACATTCATCGCCAGTGACCCCATTGATTAACGGGTTTACAGATTTCTTCATCCACCCAAGCATGTGATCGAACGACCGATTTTCCATCACTAAAACCACAATGGTCTTAATCGGTCGGTGGTCTTGCTGGTGAGCCGGCGTCGGAAGCCATGAGAGAAACAGCAAGAAAATGACGGAAAATGAAGCGTTCGATCTTCTTCTTCCTTCCCTGGCCGCCATTAATGAAGAAATAGATTTGCGAAGGAGAAAATGATATATAAACACATCCAAACTCACAGATTCTCTCAGATATTATAAGTCGAGAAAAGAGAGGACGAGAATCTTTGCTGAAATGGAACCACGCAGCAGCAATGCTGGGTTTTGCTCAAAACTCAGCAAATTTGGGATTATGGTCCAAAATAAGTAAGAAAATCGACAGAAGAGAAATAGAAATCGAACGTCACGTTATCGGAATTGGAGTCGCGAAATACCCGAGTAGTATGAAGGTGGAATCTTTGTCTTTTGCGGCAGTGAGGAATTTGGTTGTGTGCTTTGCGGAGCATCCACGTATCCTGCTCCACCTACTCATAATTTAGAGTTAGACTAGTGGACCAATCAACATCTTTTATTTTAACTCAACATTTTACCCAATAGTTCCTTTTCTAGACAATTACTTTTTTTGGTTGTGTTGCTTCCGATCATAAGATTTTAAAATACACGCTAATATATATCGTATTAATCACTAATTGATAAATCAGTATATATTTTAAAAAATTATAATAAAAAATAATCCTAATATTATTTAATTTCATTCATTTTTTTCACGTTATAGTTGTTTTGTTAATGAAGTGAACTTCTTTTAATAAAAACAAATTTAGAGAAGGTTTGTAAATTACCAAATAATTTAATTGCACGCTATTATTTCTCTGTTAGTATGAACAATAATGAATGATACAACGTGAAACTAAAATCTAAAATTAATATAAATTAGTGTTAAAATAAAAAATGCAACTCAATACATATTAAATTTTGTATTTTCTTTGGGGGAAGTATTTATCCCCATAGAAAGAACATAACATGCAAATTATATCCTCCCAAGTTATGATGCACAGAAAGACATACCGAAATTAAATATTATTCACATTATTTTAGTATTTTTTCACTCTGATATCCCACGTGACATTTAACTATCATACAATCATATTTATTAAGTTGCAGAAATCAACTCAATACATAGTGTAGTAGACGATTCAAGTATGTTTTGTAAACAAATTCTTGACCACCACATCAATCAACAGTCTGAAAACATTATCCACGAAATGTCTTCAAAACATCCTCAATCCTGGGTTTCAAACGGATGCAGTAAACAACGGGCATACGACCACATGCCACAACATTCAGCATTACACGTACGAGTTGCATTACTTAGTCTATGTAAATAATCAAACGAATCTAAACAGGGAGCAAAGGAAATCAAAAGGGTTCAAATTATAAGTTCTAATGAATGGCTTATGGCCCTCATCAACATGGGCTGCCTCAACAAGCACGACATCAAAATCCTAACATAAAAAATAATAAATGAACCTTGGTCTTTTAGGGGGACCACTCACCGACTCAAAACTGAAATCTAGCCACGCTTAGGCATAAGAATAGATAGGATGGTAACCATAATGAAATCTAATTTCCAGGGTACGTAGACGATAAACAATTTATAACCTCATCATAAATCTATAACGAAATTCAAATCATAAATGGCAGATTTATTCTCATACACAAAAATCTCCGAAAAGATGGAGATGCAAGAATACATGTAAGGTGGCAGAGTCAGACTCAGATTTCAATGTTGTTCCAAGATGAAACTTTGTGCGTGTATAATTATATCGGCCTGAGCCATGGCATTTTATTCTCTGCAACTAACTGTAATCATATAATTATACTGCAGATTTGAACAATATTAATTACCGGATCGTTTCAAGTATGCCAATACGCCAAAGCCAGCAACAAGAGCAGCACCAGCAGCAACAGTACTGTATGCAGAAGCCCATGCATCAGAATGTGCGTAATCTGTACGCCCTGAGCTAGATCCTTTTCTTTGATCCCGACTTCCAGAATAATCCAAATGCAATCGCAAACCCTGAACATAGTTTATCTGAATGTCAATTTTGCTAATAGAATGATTATCCGCACCTTCTGCGCGTCAAGTTAAGGAAGAAAATGGTGGCTAGATTTGGCAGGCAGATCTTTCGTACCTTCCATCCAGCCAACCTTGCATGGTCTACAGCTGCTGCCAGATCATTGTCTGATGCCAGGACAACTTTGTCATGATCTTCATCTTCATACTACAAAATATAGGTTGCTTTAGACTTTTGGGGAAAATTCACTGCAAAAGTGTTGATCGAGTTGATTTTTACCAAAATTTGAGGCAGATTGGTCTTGTCAATATCGTCGCCCACTCTCTGAAGAATTGCTGTTATGACATCTGTCAAACTCTGAGTTTCTACTCATCACAGAGCCGACTGTTAGTAAGAAGACCATGAATGCTGGAATAACACTAATTTCAATGAATTAGCACATATAAGTGAAAATAACAAGCTTCTCCCTTTTATTTCAGAAAATTTTGATACTAGCATTTGATGAAATAATCATCATTCATAAATTAGATGGATCACCATGCAGAACAAACGATTGTCTGGCAAATAAATATACAAAAGAGGCATACCACTGACAAATCGATGCATCCGGCCCTTCTTATCTTGAATTTTAAAGGCAAAAGTGTTGTGGAGTAGAGATGAAGGATATGGAAGAGATCTTCCAGTCACCTCAGTTCCCTCTGAAGGCAACTTCAAAGAACCTTCACTGTGACAAATAATAAAATATAAGAATCCACATCACAGAATTGGCTTCTCATTAGCTCTAAATCCTAGATATAACCTCCGTGTATCTTCGTCCCTGTCATTGGGAGTTAGGGACAAAGCAGAATCCCAAAACTTTTGCATCATTGAACTTGTGGTTTCATTACTAATGCCAGCAGTATTTCCAACCTATATTGTGAGATGAAAGAAACCAATAATATTTTACCTAAAAAGAAAAAAAATATTCTCAAAAAGACAACTATCAAAAGCCATTCTCAACATTATATATAAAACAAAAATCCTTACTATCTCCCCAAGCAATCTCCCCAAGCAGCTAACCAAAATGTTCCAGATAAAATCCGTAAAAATATCATTTTTACCAAAATCTTAAGATCATTTTACGAAGTTTCGGATTATGCTAACAGAAGAGACTGACATATGATGGACTTACAGTGGCCACAGCAGCATGAGTAATAAGTATCACATCCACTACCGCAACAATATTTCCATCTATATTTAATCACACCAAAGTATCAAATGGGAATTGCATTTATTAGATAACTTTTTTTCAAATGAGTAATTTCAACTCATAGAATAATATATACACCTCTATTCACAACAGGAAGGTGCAGGAATTTCCTGTCATGCATGGTATGCAGTGCATCGACTATGGATGTATCAACTGTGGCACACTCTGGATTTGGGGTCATGACCTGCAAAATTAAATTAGAGAATGCACAAGATTCAGGAGTTTCCAATAAATGTCTAATTAGGCCAGAATGATGAATAATCATGACTTTTTTATTCTTTTCTTTGTCTCCCTTTAGTTATCTGGTGTCTATTGTTCTGCCTCAATTTGCCACAAATGCATAGTAAAAATACGCACCTTTTCTACTGGAGTTGATTCCGGTGGAAGATTCTGAGCTATTACACGCATCAAAATATCCTTTGAACTGCAAGTTACATATCAAGGTATAAAAAATTCTATGACAGGGATATCAATGCTGAGTAAATATACAAAATTTTAGAGGTTTATGATAGCTGACAAGTAGATGTAATTCTAAGAGCTCACGTAAGGATTCCGCATGGTTTCTCGTCAACTGTCACAACTGCTGAGTTCACTCGATATTCAAGCATCTTTTTTGTGGTTGTTAAAACTGTTTCTGTCAGAGAAACAGTCACTATCCTGCAATATACATATATCATTTAAGGAAGCAGTGTTTGTATTGCAAAAAAAGGCTTACATTTCATATAACGGCTGACAAAACAAAATATTACCTACTTTGAATTTTCTGGGATAATTGTAGACAAAGATGGTTTGAACATTCGCTCACGAAGAGTCTCAAGAAATGTATTTGGACCTGCACATAAAATATCAAAGCATTACACTCTTTTTTCTATCACCCAATAACTAACACAATAAATAGAGAATTCTGAAAACCACGTCAAGACAGCATTCAATCAACCAGAGACAGATGACCCCCAACTTTTCTCCACGCCTTCAACTGCTGCAGCAATAGCCTTTCCCTTTTCTGCTGCCCTTTCCATACGTGCAATCGCATCATATAAACACTTTGTTATATCAAGTAAAGCAACAACCTCTCCATTCTCCACAACAGGCAAGTGTCTAAACTTTCCTGTAAATGGAAAGGCTCTGATTTGAATAAAAGGATATTCAAGAGCAACAATTTACAAGAAAATGTGGATATTCCTCAGAATTTTCACTAACCTTGAACCATCTTTTGAAGGGCTTCAACAGCAAGACTATCAGAAAGCACAAAGATAGGATTTCGAGTCATTACATTAGAAACAGGTGTTTCTGCAAGATTAATCTCTCGTGCAATAACTCTAGTAGCAATATCCTATAATTATAAGAAAGAGTCCCGATAAGAAATACATCAGTTAAAATTCTAAATAAATTCTCCAACAAAATGATTTGCCATGACAGGAAGACGAAGAAAAGCAAACTAGAGAACCTTATCTGTGAGAATGCCACAGAGTAATCCACTGGAATCAGTGAGTAATAATGCATCGACCTTTCGAGCAGCCATTTTATGGCATACTTCATAAACACTAGTAGTGTCAGATAGTGTAAGGGCCTTTGATAGCCGTAGTCGTTTTACAGTGCGCTCACCAGTTAGTCCCCTTTACCAAGAAAATATAAATTTGGAAAGTTATGCCAGTGCTACTAATAACTTGTAGCTCTAATATTAACATGCTAACAGTTAAGGTAGCCATCACCAAAATAAAAGTGTAAAATATACGTACATTGAACGAGAAGCAGATATAGAGTTCCGTGCCATAGCAGAGCCTAGATTTTCGGAATTTTTCTGTGTGACCTGAGATGAAATGTTTGTCGATGATAGGTTTCTTCTGGAAGAACCCTCTTGACTCTTCATCTTACCGACCGATGAAACGCTATCTGCTATCTACTATCTCCTCCTAATCCCTGAAACAGAAGCTTTATACAGTCACACGAGCACCTAGAGCTACAATGAATTTAAAAGAAGATAGCATGAACAGAAACGAAAACTCGGGACGATTCGAAGATTCTCTTTTCCTTTTGTTCTTTGAGAAATTGTAAATCCAGAACTATGACTATATCCCGTGTAACTTCACCGAAATTTAAGACTAAACACTAAACAGGAGACATCATGTCAAAGGAAACTCCGCCAACGGAAATGATATCAAACAAAGCTTGAGTTAGTCCTCCACGATCACAATCAGTAAGAATGAACTACACTACACAACCTTAAGAAGCAGAATGAGGGAATCAAATCGGGAATCAGATCGGGAATAGAGACTAGAATCCAGTAAGATGTGGATGCCGATGAAATAACAGAAGGTTATGAATCGGATCTTTGCGGCGGAGCTCCGACCGGTGGAAGACGGAGAGAGAGGAGAGAGAGAGGAACCCTAAAGAAAAGGGAGGGAAATAGGAATTTAGAAGGAAGAAGAACCGAAGACGGGCGAACCGGTAAAGCTCGTGAAGTTAACCGTCGTTAACCAAAATAACTGTGGTGTTTTTGGTCAGAAAAGTCCAAGAGCGAGTACGATATTCAGTTTGAATTTTTAGCTATAAGCCGACATGTAGTGTCCCGCGCAAACACACTGCTTTGACCCAAAGGTACCAGCATGACGATGATTTTTTAATGGTTAATCATCACATAACACCTTATATTTGTAAGTGTTTTTTAATGACACTCTAAAATTTTACTTATATCCATCAACACCTTAAAATATGAGTATTTTTCAAAATGCATTTTAATTTTTGATCTTATAAATATGTGATCGGTGCAATAAAATAGTAAATGTAAAATTTCAATTTTGATTCCTTAAAGCTCCCTAGTTTGAGTAGTTATGTGCCACAAATAGCACAATGTTTATTTCTAATTATGTGATATCTTTGAAAATGATTATATTTATATTTAGAGCAGAATGAAAAGGTAAGTCTAGTCTAGACTAGTCTTTATACTTAGACTTATGTCCAAAATTATCTTTTGGAATTAAACTATTTGTGTGTTAGATCCTACTAAGATAATATATAAATAAAAAAATTAACTAAAAAATAATGTTAAAATAATATAATCTATGTTCGAGTTTTTGTCATTATTGGTAATTTATCAGATCACATGTAAAATTGTCCATGTTGTGTCATGATAATATTCATTTTGTCTCATAAAGGAAAGATTATAATATATAATTACAACATAAGCTTTGGACAACATGTATAGTTGTACAAAAAAACATAATGTGTTGTCATAATCTTCATCCCACCCAAATAAATATCCTTTATGATTACTAAGCCCTCCTTCTTTGAAAGTTGACCGATTTACTACATCTCTAGTTGAAACTGCTCTCGAATCATCGAGACGAAACTCGATGCTCTAGGCATCGATTCTTTCGTCACGTGACTTAAAGTTATGATACAAGGAAGAATTCTTGTAAATCGTGTGGTGGAGGATTGCAGAAGGAGGAGAAGAAAAACAAGAAGCTCTTCCGTAAGATTGACGATGCTTCATCATATTCAAATGAAATATGATGGCCCTCAAACATGTGCTCAGGATTCTCCATTGATGGCCTTTTGCAAGCCGGTCAGTATGGTAGATATTCAAATGAAAAGACTGCAATAAATAGTGGTCTAATCTCGATTTACTGTAGTTTGAGTGTTGTAGTGGATTGGTGTCAAAGATAGTTTGACATCTGTGATAACAAATCAACTGCTTTCTTCGAAGATGATTGACTCTCCTCCATCAATGACGATAATTCTTTGAAGGAGCTCTGGGTCTTCAATTAGAGGGTTCTATTCTGGCAATCTAATTTATGTGGCAAGATGAGAAAATAATTTTGTAGGGAGAAAAGCAATTTAAATTCTCACAATTGTAATTACATCATTTTTAGAAATTTTAAAAAACAGATTCTGTTTTACAATGTTTTTCCTTGCATTGAGAATTACCAAGTACAGTTACAGAAGCTTGTTCTCCTCCTCAGTATTCCTAGTCAAGAAACGTTATCGAACATTACATTTTTGGGCGGATTGTAGAGTTCGGAACAGAATAACAGTACAAGATATATTTCCAATACCGAGAGTGGATGAATTATTGGATGAACTAATGGGAGCTATGGTTTTTAGCCAAATTGATTTTCGGGCTGGATATCATCACATACGTATGAATGCAGAGGATGTGGCGAATACTGTGTTTAGAATGCACGAAAGACATTATGATTTCTTAATAATGTCGTTTGGGCTCACAAATGCGCCTGCAACGTTTCAAGTCATTGTGGATAATGTTTCGAAAGCATTCTTAAGAAAAGTGTGGTTCTTTTTTATGATATCTTGACTGACAGTGAATTAAGACAGAAACACCAACTACACTTGCTACAAGTGTTGCAACTTGCTTGTAAAATTAAGTAAACGCAGCTTGGTCGGGGTTGAGTTGAGTATTTAGGCCATGTATTAAGTGCTGCATGAGTTGCTCCAGAAACCGCATCTTTTGCGAGAAGAAACCACATCTTTGCAGATAGGCAGGATTTGAGAAAGAAGATTGAGTCATAGCAAGATGAGTATCAGAAGTACAGATTACAAGGTGGTTTGATATTATGTGATGGAATAATTGTTCCCATTAACAAAGACTTACTACAAGTGTTGGACTGTCTATACTTAATTTGCGCACTATTAAACGATTGCAATCTCAATTCAGTTGGCTGGGTTTAAAAAAGAAGCTGAGAACTTTATTCAGACTTGTTTAGTTTGCCAGCAAATTAAGTATGAGACATGGAAAACTACTTGATTATTACAACCAGTACAAATTCTAGGAAATATTTGTGAGAGTTTTCAATGGATTTTGTTTGTGGAATGCCTTTGTCAAATGGGGTTTCTACAATTCTGGTGGTTGTCGATAGATTGTCGAAGCTGGCTCACTTTGTTCCTGTATCACCACATCATACAACATCAAAAGCTGACTCATTTTCTAGGGAAGACGAATGTAAATGATCGTGATCTGATTTTCTTGAGCAAATTCTGGAAAGAATGTATGCAATTAAGTGGTACAAAACTTTTAAAAAGCAGTTCTTATCATCGCAAACGGACGGACAAATGAAAGTCACTAACCGGATGTTAGAATAGTATTTGAGATGCTTTACAATGGAGAGACCGAGTTCATGGGAAGAAGTGATATGGCTGATAGAAACTTGTATTTGGTCGACGGAATCTTCGTTCAATGAGCTGCGGATTTTGAATTGATTATACTTCAATTAAAGGATAATTTGTAAAAATCTCATAAACGAATGAGGGTAAAGGCTGATAGAAAAAGAAGTGATAAAGGTTTTATGGTTGGAGACTTAGTGTCGGTTAAATTGCATCTTTAAAAGCCAAATTCAGTGAAGGGCAACCATATGGGAAATTGGCTAAACTTTTTTACGGGCCTTTTGTTTGTATTGGAGAAGTGGCATACAAATTGCAGCTGCTGGACAATGCAAAAATACATCCAGTATTTCACGTCTCTTTGATTAAGCCCTTACAGATCCCTCAGTTCACGTCTGCCAATGCCTGAAAACATATTGAAGACTATCCTTTGTTACAACATTTGGCGATTTTGAAGTCCAGATGGGTCAAAGTATTTCATGTCTTATTTGCTTGTGTGACCTTTATATTCAGGAAGTTAGAACATTGATATCTGTTGGAGAGCCAGATTCTTGAAAAAGATGGAGAGTTGCTGCATAAACTTGTCGCAAACAACACAGTGCTTGAAACACTAAGCTTTTACATGACATGACTGAGAAAAGTTAGAATTGAAGACAGTGAACTCATAGGGAGACATTGCCTCTCTTTGACTAATCTATGTGGATGGTTAGGTTTCATTTATTTCATTTCCAAAGTAACTTTGTTACTGTCATCTTGCAACTCTGAAGTGCTTCTCTTACACCAAGAAAAAACATAGCCGCCATCAATTTAATGGCTATTCTTTGTTCTTTTTTTTTTGACAGACTAGAATTGCCATCGTAGATAGAGGACTTGAACTTGTTGGCCNCATGTATAAATTCTTTTACCTTCTCTTTCGAATCAGAATTTTCAAATATATTAAAGATTATCCAACAAAAAACAGGCCAATAATAACTTTCAAGGGAAGAACTTTATTGGAGTCTTTTCTTTGGTTATACCGCCTTTTTACTTGAAAGAACGTATGAGTACCGACTCCCGAGTTACTCAGCAAATACTCCCTCCAAAAAGAACACCAATATTTTCTTTCTTCTTCTTTTTTTTTTGGTCCCTCATTTTGAGATTTTGATGGGACATGCTCTCTCTTCGGTTGTACCGTCTTTTTACTTGAAGAAACGTATGGGTATCGCCCCCCGAGTTACTCAGCAAGCACTTCCTAAAAAAAAACTTTTTTCATTTTTTTTTTTATATATTCCCCCCTAAACTTTAATACTGGCCTAATCTTAAGTCAAACTTTCTCGCTTACCTTTGTCTTTTCATCATCTAAGATAGAGTTTCCAAATCATACATACCCAACGTAAATATCTTGCTCTCAACATTAATACTTTTTGAGGAGGATTGTGTGGGAAAGAAATAATCGGGATATCCTAACCTGTTTCTTGGAAGATTAAAAATGATTTGGTTTTTGATAAACTAAGTTGCTGAAATTCAAAAATCTTAGACAAAGTCGAAAATATCTCATTCTCTTCACTGACTCTTTTTCCTTCATTTTGTTTTTACTAGTGTTTAACTACCCTCCCCAAACTCAAATCATACATTGTCCCCAATATCGACAAGGAAAAAGTAAAACAGTTAAAACACCAGTAAAAAAAAAATTACTCCCCTGGATTTTAGTGATGTTCCTCATCATCTGAATGAGGCGCTGAGGGATTGCCGAACATCTTTGGAAAGGCTGGAATTTGTTTCTTGGAGTTCTTCGGGATACTCTTTAAAGCTTCAAACAGCGCTCTGTCTCTCGCTGCAGCATAAGAGAAATAGGAATCTAAATTATCAGTAAGGCACTAGAGTTGTACCTCAAGCATACTGAGGCGAGATTCCATGAGCTGAACGGTCTGTGTTGTAGAGTTGGCGGCAGTGACAGATGCAGCAGCAGACTGTGAGGCATGTGTCTTTGCCGTGGCAGGCAGATTTTCACTCTCTTCTTGAGTGATTTGGGAGATTGTTAACGCGGTTATGAAACCTGTTGTATTTACCTGTTTATCCAATTCCGAAACTTGTACTCCTGCAGCTAAACACAATTCCGATACGAGAGAAGGAAATAATAATTGACTGCTGCATTTAATTGCAATTGCACAGAGAGTACTAAAAATCAGTAAGCCAACATCAATGTTTTTACCAGTAAGCAGACAATATAATAAAATGGCTCTCTCCTTAGTTACATGCTGACCATGGGATGATGGTGATAATTTGTATTTAATAAAATGATACCATACCTTTGCCTTGGAATTTAAACTTACTCTTGCTATAGAATAGGCTCTGGCTTTGGATATGTCTCATTCGGTCCCTGGTTTAGCAATATGCAGCAGGACATCTTGAAGAAATGCGGCTGAATCATCTAGCAGCAGATTTGTGTATTCATCGGAGATATCTGGGATCTCATAATATTTATTTATGATGTCAGGCTTGAAAGATATTATTTTCCCTCGAACAAGTATGTACTCCGGGTCGTTCTCGTCAAAATTTGCATAGAATTCTCGAACTAAATTTCCAATTGGAGCAACCGGTTTTTCACAGAATTTTTCCCATTTCCTACTATGTATAACACTTGAAATATATGCAGGAAAGTGAGAAAAGGTACCTTCTAATTGTTCAAAGCCCTTCTCCACAGCAAACGATCTTTTATGGAATTGCTGAAATTTTTGCTCGGCTTCTTCAGAGACAAATATGGGTGCCTCTTGCTGTCTCTTTAGTTTTCTTGCAGACATCTTGATTCTTCTCTTAGGTGTACCGGAAGATAAATTTTTGTCACCTGTTTTTTTCGAATCCACTTGCTCTTTTTCTTGCAGATTTTCAGGGGCAGTAGACTGCTGTTTTTCCTCCGTATTTTTGTGTGTTGATGGCTGCTGTGGAGTTTGCTCCTCGTCCTCTTCTTCTGGAATGGGTGTTAGGAAGGGGGTTTCTTTGGAGCGCTTACTGTTCTTGTCTTCTGGAGGTCCAGCCTTTTTGATTGTTGTTTGAATTTCTTTTATCTTCAGCAGAATGTCTGCAATCGCAGTTGATGGTGTTGTCATTTATGAGGAACTCGATTGTGCCCTTGCCTTTTTCCTTGGAATCAGTGGGATTTTATCATCATCACTTGAATTTTCGTCAATTAGATGCGGTGCGGTCGGCGTGTTTGGATGTTGGGGTGCAAGAGTTCGAGCCCGACTGCGCAGAACCCTCTGCGTTTTTGTTGCGATCGGGCCGACCTCCAGACTCGCACCTTCTCTTTCCCTTTTCCTTTGGTCATCACTGGAGTCGGCGTCGCACTGCTCGATGTTGAAGCCATGTATGCTGCGGGTGCTCTGCTGTGAAGAAGAAGATTGCAGCGACGGAAAATAATCTGCAATAGGAAAGAAAACCGCGAAGAATAGGGGCGAAATAGTCAGGAGATTTGGAAGTAGGTAAAAAAAATCTAACTTATTCTTAAACCCTAAATAGACTTGGTAAAAGTAAAATTGACTAAAAATTAAAAATCACCGAGGGTTGCCTCCCTTAAGCGCTTATTTTAAAGTCGACGGCCCAACTTTCCGCTGCAGCACCTCAAGCAGCGTCATTAACTAGCACGGACGAATTTTGCTCCTCGTGTAACACCCCACTTTTTTTCAAATGTAAAATAACATTATATGAATTTAATGCTTTATGTTTAAGGAATGAGATGTACTAAGACAAGATGAATATGGAGACGAATTGGAAACAATTTTGGTGTTTACCTAATTATGAGGTTTTAGGGTCATTACATGGAGTCGATTTCTTCTAATGAAATTTAGTAGACTAGTAGATGAAACTACAGCAACAAGAATTTATTGAATTGGAAAGGTATAGAGAAAGTTATAGATCTTCGAACCCAAGGGTTGGTAATAAATGTTGGGTTGGAATTTGGTAATGGAGTAGTTTCTGTGTTTCAATCATAACATGCCTTATAAGAGCATAAATGGCAAAGTATTTCTCTACAAAGTTGTAGTAGACGTCAAGATAAGAAGATTGATAGGTAGATCATTCCTATTAAACTTTCTAAGAGAAAGTTATGTTTATTTGAAGTTGGTGAAGCAAAACCGGACTACAGAATTAGGGATTTTGAATGATGTTTGGTACTTCGTATTTTTTATTATGTTAAACTCATAATTTAAAGTTTATGTCTTCTACAAAGTTGAACTAGATTCAATAGGAAAAATAATGGCTTTTGAATTATAGAAATCTAAATTGTATAACAAAAGTTATAAGTGACCAGTCTAACTACGAACAGTACCCCGTCGACACAATAGACGTGCGGTCGACACAAGTGGCTCCCAGGAATACTTTCAGTCGACACAATAGACAAGCGGTCGACATAGAATAACTTTTGGGAATTTCTTGTGTCGACATAAGTTGACCATGTGTCGACATAAGTTGAAAAGTCAGCAAAATCAGCAGAATTCTGATTGGTCAACATAAAAGGAATATGGATTTTATTTAATAAAGGGCATTAAGTGGGTCTTGGCTGACATGTTTCCCTCCCAGCCACGATCTTCCTCCCCTTTTCTCCCTAGGTTTTGTTTCTCTAAGCTCAAAGAAGAGTGAGATTCGTCGAAGAAGAGAGGTGTTGAGAAAGAAAAAGGATGAGTTTAGGCATCCTTGAGTGAGTGAGTGAGTTATTTCGAGAGAGGTGAAGTAGAAAATCTCAAGTAAATTCGTGAAGGCTGAAGTTCAAGGTATTATTCTATCCTTTAAGTTTCTTTTAAGTTCAGTAAGGATAATAGGATGATGTTGGTTGAAATGATGGATAAAAATGAAGGATTTCATGTAGATTGTTAGAAAAAAAGTCAATTATAAACAAAGTTAGGGTTTTCGAGATTCGGTCTAATTTTATTACGAATATGAGTTTATATCCTTCATAAGAGTTATAGTAGACATTTATAGTAATTCATAGCCGTTTGAATCACTCAAATTGGAGCTTTGTAGACAAAGTTATGGATGTTATAAGTT
Organism: Begonia fuchsioides; assembly: GCA_003255005.1. Lineage (NCBI taxonomy): Eukaryota > Viridiplantae > Streptophyta > Magnoliopsida > Cucurbitales > Begoniaceae > Begonia > Begonia fuchsioides. Next base: position 37,912 of record QAOC01054305.1, on the reverse strand, counting down.
AGTAGACAGAAACTGGGAGAGCACCGGTCGACATATTATCGACCGGTCGACACAAAATAACTCTCTGTAAATGATTCGGTCGACCGCATGAATAAGCAGTCGACACATTATGCTAAGTTAGGTCGACACATATAGGTTATTTCGACCGATTCTTGAGTTCCAGAAATGCATGCTCTCTGTTTTGTCGACATAGGTCGACCCCTGAAAGTTTATGTCGACCTAATCACTGTTCAAACAGTGAATGCCCTATATTTTGTCCACATAAGTTGACATACGTTAGTTTTCTGAAATTGATGTCTTCTAAGAAGTTATAGTAGACTCCTTAAGGAACAATTTGACACCTTAAATATCACGAATCAATCAATATAGAGGAAGTTATGAATTTTGGAAGTTATAGTGAAAATAGTTACTCATGGTATAAAACTTATTCGAATGGTTTGACAATATAGGTTCTTCAGCCTCTAGTGTGCATTGCCAAGTTGAAACCAAAGACATCAGAAATCAAGGTAAGTATGTGTTGCATGCGTTTGGCCTATTAGAGGTCTACATTGCAAAGATTATGTGTTTTTATGATTTTTTATTAATCATAAACTTGTTGGGGTGTAATGCACAATACACCGACCTCAAGTCATTTGAGGATTGTTTGTGTGCCTTGTATTGATTGATTGAAAGATTTCTGTGGGATTTTTATGGATATGTTTATATGACTTTTATGGACATGTTTAGATTTTCATGCATTAAGGATAGGATTGTATGTGACATGCTATGGATATCATGCATCATGTTTTCTACG
>QAOC01054305.1:0-36965 GCA_003255005.1 Begonia fuchsioides | reverse complement strand
TGAATTTTCCAGAAAATGTTTTACCCGCTGTGCATTGACTCTGAAATATTTTCCGGAAGCTTCGTTGAAAAGTTCAATCACTCCAAAGGTTGTGACATTTGATATTAAGAATGGTCCAGACCATCTTGATTTAAGCTTCCCGGGAAAAAGTTTTAGTCTTGAGTCATAAACCAGTACTTTCTGTCCAATTTTAAATGTTCTCTCTTGAATATTTTTGTCATGCCATTTCTTGACTTTTTCCTTATAAGCTGCAGCATTCTCGTAAGAATTTAATCGGAATTCGTCGAGCTCATTTAATTGCAACATCATTTTCTCTCCAGCAGCCTCTGCATCTAAATTTAATTTTGCAACCGCCCAATGAGCCTTGTGAATTAGCTCAACTGGGAGATGGCACGCCTTTCCAAAAACCAGTCTAAAAGGAGATGCTCCTATCGGTGTCTTGTATGCTGTACGGTATGCCCACAGCGCATCTGGCAGCTTAGATGACCAATCTTTCCTTCCAGGGTTTACTACTTTTTCCAGAATCTTTTTAATATCCCGATTCGATACCCCTGCTTGTCCATTTGCTTGAGGATGGTAAGCTGTAGTCACTTTATGCTTCACCCCATATTTAGCTAATAAGCTTTGAAATTGTCTATTGCAAAAATGACTTCCTCCATCGCTTATGATCGCTTTTGGAGTACCGAATCGGGTGAAGATATTTCGATGTAGAAAATTCGTAACAGTCACTGCTTCTACCCATTTCGAAACGTAGTCAACGGCCAACAAAATATACTGATTTCCGAATGACGAAGGGATTGGTCCCATGAAATCGATTCCCCAAACATCAAAAAGCTTGACTTCTAAAATATTTGTGAGTGACATCTCGTGTTTTCTTGATATGTTTCCGCACCGCTGACACCTATCACATGTTTTAACAAATTCATTAGCGTTCTTGAAGAGTGTAGGCCAGTATAAACCGGATTGCAAAACTTTTGAAGCTGTCCTTATTCCTCCGTAGTGCCCTCCGTATGGTGCTATGTGGCAGTGCTCCAATACAGATAAAAATTCATCATCTGGAATACACCTTCTTATAATCTGGTCTGGGCAATGTTTAAATAAATATGGCTCCTCCCAAAAATAGTTACGAGCATCATGTAAAAACTTTTTTCGCTGTTGATGAGAATAACCGAACGAAATAATTTTGCTGACCAAAAAGTTTACTATATCAGCATACCATGGAGCTGCAGAAATTTGAAACAATTGTTCATCCGGGAAATTCTCTACGATCGGTATGCTGTCTTTCAATTCTTTTTTGGTTTCCAACCTCGATAAATGGTCAGCAACTTGATTTTCTGTACCTTTTTTATCTCGGATCTCAATATCAAATTCTTGCAGTAAAAGGACCTACCGAATTAATCTTGGTTTGACATCTTTTTTTGTGACTAAATACTTTATAGCCGAGTGGTCCGTGTAAACTATAACCTTGGTACTGACAAGATATTGTCGGAATTTTTCAAAAGCAAAGACCACTGCTAGCAGCTCTTTTTCCGTAGTCGTATAATTAACTTTAGCTTCCAATAATGTTTTACTCGCGTAGTAGATCGAACAGAAAATTCTGTTCTTCCTTTGCCCCAGAACTGCACCCACAGCGTAGTTGCTGGCATCGCACATTAGTTCGAACGGTAGATTCCAATCTGGTGCTACAATAATAGGTGCTGAAATTAGCCTATTCTTTAATTCCGTGAATGCTGCAAGGCATGCTTCATCAAATACAAATGCCTTATTATTTTCTAGCAAAGAACATAGTGGTTTCGTGATCTTGGAAAAATCTTTTATAAATCGTCGATAAAAATCAGCATGTCCCAGAAAACTTCTTATACCCTTTACATTCGTCGGTGGAGGCAATTTTTTGATAATTTCAATTTTTGCTTTATCAACTTCAATTCCTTCTTTCGAGACCCGATGGCCAAGAACAATACCCTCGGTAACCATGAAGTGACACTTCTCCCAATTCAGCACAAGATCTGTTTCTAAGCAACGTTTGAGAACAACTTCTAAATTATTTAAACAGTCTTGAAAAGAGTTACCCATCACCGAGAAGTCGTCCATGAAGATCTCCAGAACTTGCTCCACCATATCCGAAAAGATTGACATCATGCATCGTTGAAAAGTGGCTGGAGCATTGCATAATCCGAAGGGCATTCTTCGAAATGCGAAAGTTCCATACGGGCAGGTGAAGGTAGTCTTTTCTTGATCTTCGGGCAAGATAGAAATCTGATTATATCCCGAGTAACCATCAAGAAAACAGTAGAACTCCTTCCCTGCTAATCGATCCAACATTTGATCAATAATGGCAGCGGGAAATGATCTTTACTTGTCATTTTATTTAACTTCCTATAATCGATGCAAACTCTCCATCCTGTAACGGTTCTTGTTGGTATTAATTCTTCGTTTTCATTTGTGACCACTGTAGTGCCGCCTTTCTTTGGAACACAATGTATAGGACTAACCCATGAGCTGTCGGAAATTGGATAAATAATCCATGCATCTAAGAGCTTGATAATTTCTTTTTTAACTACCTCTTTCATAGCCGGGTTAAGTCGCCTTTGCTGTTCAATTGACGGTTTGTAGTTTTCCTCCATAAGAATTTTGTGCATACATATACTCGGGCTTATTCCTTTAATGTCAGCTATCGACCAGCCAATTGCGCCCTTGAGTTGCTGCAGCATAGCTATTAAAGCAGCTTCCTGTTCTGTATTCAGTCTAGAAGATATAATTACCGGCATTGTATTCTGCTCTCCCATAAATATATATTTTAAGTGTTGCGGCAGCGGTTTCAGCTCAAGCTGCAGCGGCTCTTCTGCAGAATTTTTCAATAAGTCTTCTCCAGTTTTTTCTCTGTCCAGAAATTCAAATTTTGGTTTAATCCACACCTTTGATACTTGCTGTTTTTTTCTGATTCAGCCTCTTCTTCTGCTTCTTCTTCACTATCTGAATTTTTGAATGTTATAGAGCAGCATTCTTCTATAATATTGTAGCATTCTTCTTCTTCTTCTGGAAACTTCATCGATTTCAGCACATTAAATTTCACATTTTCTTCATTCGCCCTCATAGTAAGTTCCCTTTTTTCAACATCAATCAATGCTCGTCCAGTAGCTAAGAATGGTCTTCCCAAAATGATTGGCATATATCTATCAACTTCGCAATCCAAAATAATAAAATCTGCTGGAAAAATCAGCTTGTCAACTTTTACCAAAACATCTTCTATTTTTCCTTCCGGGTAGGCTATCGATCTGTCCGCCATCTGTAGAGTTACAGACGTGGGTCTTGCAGCACCAATGTTCAGCTTTCTAAAAATAGATAATGGCATTAAGTTAATACTTGCCCCGAGATCGCATAGTGCTTCTCCCAAATCGTGATTTCCTATAGTGCACGGTATAGTAAAACTTCCCGGATCCTTAAGCTTTGGTGGGATTTTATTTTGCAGAAAATAGCTGCATTCTTCTGTCATGGCTACGGTTTTGAATTCTCTCACTCTTCTTTTTCTTGATAAAATATCTTTCATAAACTTGGCATACTTCGGCATTTGCTCCATTGCCTCGATCAAAGGAATATTTATATGCAGCTGCTTCAGCACATTCAGAAATTTTTGAAATTGCTTATCTTTGTGCTGCTTCTTAAGCCTTTGTGGAAATGGTGGTGGTGGTCTTTCATGCGAAATAAACGGTGCATTCGGTGGCTTCTGCACTGCTGCACTAGATGCAGTGCCATTTAAAATTTCCCTGCTGGATGTTGCATTATTTAAAATTGTATGTGTACTTCTTCTGTAGGGGCATGTTCTGCATCTATTTCTTCCAACAGCTCTTTATTAATTAATTCTGGGTCCTTGACAGTCTCAACCTCTCGCCCATTCCTTAGCGTTATTGAATTACAATGCTCCTTGCCTTCCCGTTTTGGTACCTCCGTGTTGCTCGGTAAATTTCCATTTTGTCTGCCATTTAGTGCTTAGGCCATTTGTCCAATTTGTAGTTCAAGGTTACGTTGTGAAGCTATTTGATTCTGAATCAATGTAGATAAACCCTGAATTGTAGTTGATAACCCTTGGACTGTATTATCATTTTTTGCCATATATTCAGCTAAGTGTTGCTCCACGGATTTTGTAGGTTCAAAATTAGATTGTCGGGGTTGCTGAAAATTTGCTGCTTGATTATTTCCAGGCTGAGGTTGCTGGAATCCCTGATTATGTGTGCGGGATTGTTGCTGGTTCCAAGTAAATCCATTTCCTGGTTTCCATCCGGGATTGTACCAATTACTTCAGTTATTTCCAACAAAATTTACCGATTCCGGATTTCCTAGGCAATTGTCATATATGTGGCCTTCTCCGCAAAAAGAGAAAGCGATGCTCATTACTTGCTGATGTGGCTGCTGCTGTAGTGGTTCTTTTGGTAGATTCATTCCTTTTATTGCATTGGTCAACGACGTCATTTGTGCTGTAAGTGCACTCATTGAATCTAATTAAAAAATTCCAGCAGTTCGCCTCGGCACGGATCCTCTGTCATTAGTAGGCCACTGACAGTTATTAGTTGCAATATTTTCTAGAAGTTCGGATGCTTCCGTATATGTTTTTGATAAAATCGCTCCATTTGCAGATGCATCGAGAATTGCTCTTGTGTGCAAATTCAGTCCGTTATAAAATGTTTCGAGCTGGATCCAAGGTGATAATCCATGATTCGGGCACTGCCTTATAAGTTCCTTGAATCTTTCCCAAGCTTCAAAAAGAGATTCCAAATCATTCTGTTTGAAGGTCATAATTTCTTCGCGCATTTTTGCATTTTTGACTGGAGGGAAGTATTTGATCAGAAATTTTTTAGCAAGCTCTTCCCATGAGTTTACTGAATTACGCGGGATTGAATTGAGTCACGCTTTCGCTCGGTCGCGCAGCGTGTAAGGAAACAGTTTCATCCTTAGAATTTCACCGTGTGCGGTAGCTTCTGCAAATGTGTCGCACAACTGAGAGAATTCTACTAAGTGTGCATTCGGATCCTCGGTCGGCATTCCGCTGAAAGTGCCGATCGTTTGTAACATTTGAAACATGATCGGTTTTAGCTCGCATTTGGTTTGATTTGTTTCTGGATATACGATTCCAGCGTGTAATCCGTCCAGATTCGGAATGCCATAATCTCGTAGTGGATGTTCTGGTCTGATATGTTGCACAGGTTCTGGTTCGTTCTCCGCTCCATTGGGTGCTTCGAGCTCCATCTGCAATGATGCGTTTCGAGCGCGTCTTCTCCTTTGTCTGAAGGTTCTTTCGATTTCTGGGTCATAAGGAACAATGTCTCATTTCCTCCTTGTTGCATCAACCTGCAAAAGAAAAAGAGAAGTAATATCTTTTTTTAAAATTTTTAAATTTTTNATGGCGTTTTAGATCTCACTAATTTCGTTATAACTGTGGCGTCCAGATTATACACGATTAACAATTAAGATCTAGTTAAATTAATCAAATAGCTAACAACCGAGAAATCATAAACGAATACTTCCCAAATCCAACCTAATGAAAATTTAGCTCATGCTTGAAATAAAAAGAACGTAAATCTGTTTAGAGAACATAATCACAGCACTCTAAAAATAATAACGGAATCACCGTCACTTTCTTCAAAACCCCGGTGGCGTCCCGCAAGTTCTTGAATCGGCTCCGGTTTCTCCGTTCCGTGTACGACGTGGCTGAATCTTCTACGTTTTTCGTTCTCTCTACCTCCCTTTTCTCCTCTCTTTTCTGAATTGATCTTTTCCACTTTTTAAAAATGTGGCACCTAGTTTCTCTTTCCAAAACCGCAATTAGAATCCCTAGATTTGTGGGGATATTCTTCTCTTTCCAAAACCAACTTCGGGATCCCTTGATTTTTGGGATTTTCTTCTCCAAATCATATCTCTTTTTAGCTCTCATTTTCCATTGTTATCCAGCATAATTCCTGCATAAAAGGAAACAAATAGGGAAGATAAAAATAATCTCGGAATAACCGAGATTCTCGTGATTTCATTAACTACCCGCAGAGCGCTGCAGCACCAATTACAGCTTTCCGCATAAAATCCCACAATTATTTATTTATAGCTTAACAATTTTCATAAATTTGATGGACATAATTAAGTCTTTTTCAAGACTTAACAACAGACTAGAATTGTCATCGTAGATAGAGGACTTGAACTTGTTGGCCAGACACGTAAGAGATGAAAAGGCTTAAACTTGACCAACTTTCTGATGGAATGGAGGAAGCGAGGTGATTGTCTCTCGCAAACAACTTATTGCTACAGCTCAATGTTGCCTTGATCTTGAATACTCGTATGTCTATGTTTCTCATATCCCAAATAATGTTATGGAACATTTCTCCTTTTCGCCAACAATCTCTCTCCTTTTGGCCTTGTCCTGCCTGAAGCTTGTAATAGATCTTCCCCTTTGATGCGCCTCGGAGTCCATGGATGAAGAATCTATCATGGCCAGTTTCTAATGATTATTCGAGTATGTGCTTATAGATTTTAATTGAGAGACATTTTTCAAATTAGGAAAGTTTTAATTCTGAATTCACATGTTTTTTCTAATTAGTTGATTTTATTTCATGTAGTGTCGTAAACTATTCAAAGGCATGGACCGAATAACATCGGGGATATTTGATTATTGAATGTTATTTTTCAGAGTGAAGTTTTTGATAATTGATTCTCTTCCTTATTCATTCTTCAACAATTCTTTATTGGGATCGAAGAATAAAAACTCAATATCTTTGAGTAATTTCTCTCCAGTTTTGATAATTTAACTTTTTTATCATCTTCAATCCTCACGTTTCTGCAATTCTTTCTTTTTATTCCAATGCGTGTTGGAGCCTTGATCGTGAAGTTGGAGCTTCGTTCATGGGCCGTGACAAGCTTGGAAGATTTGCTTTACATCCTCCAAGCTTGTCACAGCCCATCAACAAAGTGTGAAGTGGATCTCTCAAAGCTTGAAAATTTCAATTTTGTCACGTGGGTCTTGCTTACATTGGGTCAAAATGTGAAGTGGATGCTATAGGGTCGTGTTAGGGACTATACTTCTGCAGTTTTGCAGGGGTGGTTGTGGTGGAGCTCGTAAACTTCTCCTAGTTTACCCTGAGCCTGCATTTGTGGTTGAGCCTCTTCTTAAGTTGGGCCCCCAATCCAATTTGGGCCTCACATCGCACATCTTAGGCCCATCCCTATCTCCTTACTCTCTTCTCCATTTCCTTTTCCACCAGCACTGGCGCTGGGATTACCTCTCCCTCTCCCCCTCTCTCTCAATGGCTGCTCTGGCTCGCTATGCGAGAAAATCACTAACCTCGTCGCCCGGAAACTACCAGTTTCTTCTTCGACGGGTGGCTACCGAAGCCTCGAAGACGATCGCTCCATCTCCGGATCGAGTCAAATGGGACTACCGAGGGCAGAGACAGATAATTCCGCTCGGACAGTGGCTCCCCAAAATTGCAGTGGACGCTTATGTCGCTCCCAACGTCGTCCTCGCTGGCCAGGTTACTGTCTACGACGGCGCCTCCGTGTGGGCCGGCTCGGTTCTCCGAGGAGACCTTAACAAGATCACTGTTGGATTTTGCTCCAATGTCCAGGAAAGGTGTGTAATCCATGCCGCTTGGTCGTCCCCAACAGGTTCGGATCTAGTAACTGTGGTTTTTATTCCAAAATTGAACATTTGATTGTGTTAATCGCTCTTCTGATTGGGATGCTGGACATGAAAGAGAAAATCTCTCATGTCGTTTGAATAGTTGGAGGTTAATCAAAACCTTCTGCGAGGTTCTTTAGTTGGGGAGTTGAAACTTTAGCTAATTTGATTTAGTTATAATTATGTTTCATCACCATATCATCATGTTCAGGAACTTGAAAAATATATTATGCAGTTATGGATGCTGAAAGCTTGGCTTTCCTGCTCTCTAGGTTGCTCATAATGTTTTCGATAGCAAATCTTTTAATCGAATAACAAGTACTTCAACTGATAAACGACCTTACTACATGATCTAGAGTTTTTTGGTGAACAAAAAACAGACGTATATCGATAAATTGAAAAATTCCCAACATCCAAGTGGTCTACGCAAGAGAAAGGCCAACGACTAATGTTTTGCCCTTCAGAAAAAAAGGTTAAAATGTCATCAACACAAAAGAGAAATGGAAAAAGTACTAGGGAAAATACTCCTAATCCATGACCTCTTCTTCAAAAACCTCTTGATTCATCTTCTAAGTACTCAGAAAAGAATTGAGGAATGAAGTTAGCCTCCTGATCTTTCCCACCACTTCATGCCATAAATGTTCTAATCGAATGCAGTATCACCTAGCCATAACCTAGAACACTAGGAAAATGGAATATTTTTCAAAGTATCCAGACCTATGGTTAGTCATTTGATTCCATCCAGCAAGAGGATGTGTTGAACTCTATTTTTAGCATTATAAATATTATTGTTTTTGTTCTGATACTGTAGTTCACATGGTGTTTTCTTATTAAAAATACTTGCAGTTTTAAGAAGAAGTTCTTTTTGTTATGCATGATTGTATATTATATTTGTTTCTCACTTAATTTAGCTTTAGTTTTTTAACAGGTTTGGTAATGTTAATACTGAGAACTTTTCCCATGTGGGTTAGACTGGTTTTTAAATATAATGCACATAATTATTTAATGTTGTTAAAAAAAATGCTATTCTACCTCTAAACCTACCTTTGGTTTTTGCTTGTTTTTAAAATCATTCACAGTCAAGTATATTATGTTGTCAGCTTATCTTATCCATGTTTGAGCTTGTCTTTGGAATTCATTTAGTATTTCTACAAATTTTAGGACTACCTGCCGAGACAAGCATAGAGAGGTTTGTGACTATTGGAGCAAACAGTCTCTTGAGGTCATGCACCATCGAGCCAGAGTGTATTATCGGTCAGCGATCAATTCTTATGGAAGGTTCACTGGTAGAGACCCACTCGATCCTTGAAGCTGGGTCTGTAGTTCCTCCAGGAAGAAGAATACCCACAGGTGAACTCTGGGCTGGAAATCCTGCCAGGTTTGTGAGAACCTTAACCCATGAAGAGACCTTAGAAATCCCTAAACTTGCCGTTGCAATTAACGATCTGAGCCGTGAACATTTTTCGGAGTTTCTCCCATACTCCACCGCCTACTTGGAGGTCGAGAAGTTCAAGAAGTCGCTGGGAATATCGGTTTAATGCTCTTTTTCACATCCCTGTGTATCAACTAAAGGGAGTTCTCTTTTTTATTTTCTGTATGGAAATAAGCACCTCGAAGATGAACATGTTTTTGAGATTGTTTCTATGAATCTTTGTTGACATTTGTAGATGTTTCGAGACTCTGAATGTGACTATAATTCTTCCTTGATGCTGTTGATTACTTTTTTTAGTTTTTGTGGGCTTATTGTTGCTAATATCAGATCANCATGTTTTTGAGATTGTTTCTATGAATCTTGTTGACATTAGTAGATGTTTCGAGACTCGGAATGTGACTATAATTCTTCCTTGATGCTGTTGATTACTTTTTTTAGTTTTTGTGGGTTTATTGTTACTAATATCAGATCATATGGTACTGATATGAGTAAATGTATGGTAACATGCATTAAGAGATTGAGATTAATGTCTTCGATGTACGATGTCATGTCAATTGTTTATTTGTTCGGTATTCTTATCAATGAAATGTCACTATTATCTTGCCTATGTGTTTGGACACTAATATAAATATATTTGCTCGATAGAGGCAAAATTGAAATTTCCGCACTCAGGTAAGATCAGTTGTCTTCAACAACTAATCAAATAAAGTTTGATGGATCCAAATTTTAGTTGTATTTTGACACCATTTCTATAAACAATGTATTCGTGAGCTTGGCGAGAGGGAATCAACCTGGAATAGATGAAAACAGACATGTCGCAAAGAGTGCGCAAACGTTCATTCTTCGAGAATAGATGAACACTGTCGAGAGATCTCTCAGGACCATAAGATCTTCGGGTATTTATCGAACAAGAGGTCGATATTGGGTGGGACTGTCTTTGTCAACAAAAGAAGCAAGTCTAGGAGCGTTGTTGAAAGAGGGAACTAGTGACTTAATCAATGATTGACACCTTACAACACCATTACAAAACCACAAGAGAAAGAGCGCTTGATTATTGGTTAAGTGTCGTGTTTAACTACTCTCTTTCCACGTTTTTCCTTTTTCTAATTCTATAAGTAAGCATGACAAAACATCATTTTGTCTTGTGAAAATAATGTTTTAGATTTAGACAAAAGTAAAAAGGAAAAAAGGAAAAAAATCAATCGCCAACACAAAACTGAGATCTCTCTCTATAACTTTTACCAAGAAAATTGAAATCACGAGAAGAGACTAAATCCTTCTTCAAGAAATGGGCGTCGAAGACGAGTTTTGAATGATGTCGTAATGTATTTTCGAAGCAAAAGGCGTCCCCCATTTGGTAAGTCGGCCACCTCGGTTTTTTTGGTAAGATTGAAAGTAAACCAAAAAAGAGTCATTTGAAGACTCCAAAAATATGTACATGCACGTCAACATAGTTTGGTAGCTCAGATGCTCATATCCAGGTTGCTTAATATACAAACCCAATTGTTTGTCTCAACCACTCCAATTTTTCTTTAAATTTCTCTTCCTTTCTTCTTCTATTTCTCATTCAGATTCGGCTCCATAATCAGCCCAAACGATCGGAAAATGCGTCAAGTGCAGATGCAGCAAGAGATAGTACTCAGGTGACGGAAACAAAGGGTGTTGGAACGGTTCAATCAAACCAAATCTCCTATCGAGGGTTTGGTCATTTGGTCTGATTGAGCCGTGCCAATATCAAATCTCTTGATATCAAGAAATTTGATGCTTGTTTTTTCTTTGTTATTTCACTTTCTTTGTATTTTTGATATTTTCTCCAGCAATTCCTAATTGTATTCTACCTTTCGAGTTTTCGTTGAGTTTGAATTGACCATGTAAGCCAACGCTGGAAATGCAAGGCTTGCCGATCCGGCTGACCAATATTGTCACGATAAATGTTGCTCAAGCACTTCACGAAAGCTTCGAACACTTTACATGAAATTTGAAGCAACATCGACCAGAAAGAAATGATGGGGCTGAGGCAAGGAAAAAACAGACAGTTAAAAAGCAAACACTTCCAGAAGTAGAAGCTCTGGATCACAAGCTTCTTAGCTATGGTAAATTACAGGGTCCAATAATTATCCGAGACAGATTCAATCTTAGAAAACACATGCACAAAATTCAACACGACTGACTACTTCCATCTTCGTTCGAAAATCTCGGATTACTACCGGAAATCGTAGAGATGTTATGGAATTCAATTGACTTTTAAAAGTTTCATATCTATTCAGGGGCAAATCTATAAACCACAGCTATCTTATATACTGATCCATCAACAATGATAACCATTCTATATATGCATCATAGATCTATCAGTCATATTCCTGGTACCATTGAGATTTTCTAAAGAAATCAACCCAAACCGTGGATCGTCCGGCTTTACTAGTACAATAATGTTTGTTTTGCATCAAATATCTGACCGTATTTTTTTTAGAGTTGACCCAAAATGTGAAAAACTTTACTCATAATAGATTTACTTTTCAGAAGATATGTGAAAAACAAATCTTATATACCGCATTGAGAGCTAAAGATGTATCAAATGAGCATAGATTTCAATGCAAACACAATCCTGATGAATGATCATTAAAAGACTAATTTTCCACAATTTACTCCCAGTGGAAAGGAAGAGTAGGAGGAGGTTCATTACCTACACCATCCAAACCGAGGTGAAACAGTCCACCGGAGAAATTCATGCCTCCATTTCCGACGCTGGAAACTAGAACGGAATCCATTGGATCCAAACGGGCGCTGTTGAAGCTCACGCCTAAGGGGTTCTGGTGAAGAACAGAGATCGAGGTTCTAGATGTCTGCATTTGAGGTGATGACAGAAGAGAGAGAGCACAGTCCGATTCTCGGACTGCCGTTGAGAACCCATCGTTTAAGTTGTTGGTCCTGTATTCACCATTTTTTGTGACGGCTATGGTATCGAGAGGCGATTGGCAGGCCGGAGCTTGAAATGTGAGTAGCTTCCCTTGTTTATACCGATCCGGGTAAGAGGCTGATCCGAGAAAAAGGTCGTGTTTGTGGAGGAAGTTGTGTGGAAGGTAACCTGGGTCCGACCAATCATGGAATGCCATGTTGGTCGAATGATGGATGTGGGAGCTCGAGAATGACAAAAGCTGGGTTCCTGCCAGTTCCAGAGGTCAGTTCCAACGGTGAAACACTTGGAATGATGGATGTTGCTCGAAGTGTTTAGTTTGCAAATTTGCTACTCAATCTTAGCGAATGTGTTGATTTCGACCAAATATTCGGAAAAGTTTATGTAACATGGGAAGATAGTTAAGATCCATGGCTTACCTTGATAATTGGAGAAAATTTTGGCTGACCCAGGAATGATCCCCGGTTGAGGTTTTCTTCTCCGGCGATTATGTCCGTCGAGTCGTTTTCTGCAGCTTCTCTTTCCTTCATCGAATTCTTCTAGACAGTGGAACCTGCAAAAAATGAAGAATCCTAGATAAACTACCAAGAAAACGAGTAATTTTTCGCCTTTTGTTACCGTAATCGTGCAAATTCGTTCAGAGAATATGAAAACAAGACATGGATCTTCTTGGGAGCAAAAACTATGGTTGGATTTTTAACCAAAAAAAACACATTGGAAAGAGTAAACCTCAGACTGACAAGCTAGATATCAAATACAATATCTGTAATTTGTAAAAACAGCCCTTGAAATGGAGTTTCAAAGCAATTTCTGCATGATTTGGGGATGAACTGACAGTACCTGCTACACTGCTGGCAAAATCTCTGCCTCTCTCCTCCAATGGAGACCTGAGGAGACTTGGAGTGGAGCTCACAGACCTTATGCCGCCGGTGATAATCCCGGGAACTACTCATGTCGGAAGCGCAGCCGTCAACGAGGCAACCCGTCGGCTGATTGGCGTTGCCACCACCTCTGGCCCTCTTGGACGATTTCACCCCTCCGCCATTAATGACCTGACCAAGCTTCAAATCTACAGAGAAATCCCCTCCTCCACTAGACCCACCCCCTGTATTCACATTCTTCGCCGCTTCTTGGTTGAGCCGAGTGAAATCCCAGTGAGAAGACGCCCTCCGACTCCAATCCATTGCTAAGCCCTCGCAGTTTCTGCTCTTATTTCATCAGATTGAGCAAAACCAGCCACAGAGAAAATTTTGGAAATAGCGAGATCGATTAACAATAATGCACAACCCCAAATCACTGACCCAGAAAGTGACTGAGCTGAAATAGAAATAGCAATGACAATCTAAGAACAAGGATCGATTTTTTTCCCTAAATATATGAACAGATCAGAAACAAACAACCGAGGAAAACTGCGGGATAACCCCAGTAACTTTGGAAACTGCAGCGAGGAAATTAAAAAAGAGGACAATCAAGAGAGAAGGAATGAAGAGAGGGAGACGTGAGAGTGGGCGTAGAGATTAGTGTTCTTTTATTCAACTGACATGGATTCCATTAAAACCAGAAAAAAAAGTAGGCAGTAAAAGAGGCAAAAGAACGAAAGGGCGAAATAAATAACAAATCAGGGCTGTAGGTCTAAAGCTACAGAGTCTGGTTCATCAATGGCGGAAACTGGGAAGCAAGGAAAATCTAGAAATAGATTTTAGAAAGTTTCTCATATTTTCTGCTCTTCAAGGATTCGATTCGAGAAACGAGAGAGAGAGGCTGGGGGTTGCTTTCAACTTTTTACAAGCTGAGATATTCAAGCAAGTACAAAAGATGGATGCTTGACGACATAGCCTGCGGCTTTGTGTTTCATAATTCTCGTGACGTCTTTCCCATTAAACTGAGACTCCATTGATGGAAAAGGTTTCGTTTTAAAATGGCGAACACATGATTTCCCAATATCTGTTAACTAGGGTTAACTGTTACTGCTCATGACTCTAGTTATTGAACAAAACCACCCATGAATTCCTTTCAACCAACACTGTGATCTTGAACTGGTTGAGCAAACCCTAATTGCCCCTGCAACAAAAGTCAAACCGAATTAGGATTAAAGGAGCAGCTCAACCGAAACAAAACCCGTCAGACACGTTTTTATTCTTGTTCCTTATACTGTATTTTTTTTCCGGGTTTTGAGTTAAATGTTGATTTTATGGTTCCCATTCCCTTGCATTTGTTTGGATGACAGAATATCGTCGATCAAATTTGCTCTTTTTAGAGTTTCAACATCGGTCTTATCTATTTTCAACGTGGATTACAAAGCTGTAGACTCGTCGGATTTATACTATGGAGCATAAGAATGGGTTGGAAGATACTCGGATTTGAATATTCGGGTCGGATTCGGCGACTCTTAGAATAGAAGATTGGTTTTAGGGGTCACCAACCTTACATCCGTAAACTCTGTGATGAATAGTAAGCCGTTGAAAGCCTCGGAAATGGAAGCTAAGCTCTGAACACAAAACCAAGCAAATTCTCTCACATGGCGCAGAGACAGACAGGCAAGAAACCCTAAAAAGACACAGTCAAATCTTTGAAATCTTATTCTCTCTCTAACTCCACTGTTTATCGCACTAACCCTTTCCACCCTAAGAAACCCACTCCCTCCATAGATTAAAACGTTG
Organism: Begonia fuchsioides; assembly: GCA_003255005.1. Classification (NCBI taxonomy): domain Eukaryota; kingdom Viridiplantae; phylum Streptophyta; class Magnoliopsida; order Cucurbitales; family Begoniaceae; genus Begonia; species Begonia fuchsioides. The sequence goes on along the minus strand of QAOC01054305.1, from coordinate 22,302 downwards.
AAAACTGAAATCGTAGATGGACGATAGACCCTAAGAGGCCGAAAATAATTTAAATCAAATACTACAAGAAAGATATTAAAACTTCCTCGTGTTTTTCAAATATATATTAATAAATTCTTTAAGCCACTTGCGATATAAATTTTGTTTTCTCTCTAGTAAAATTGTGATCCATTATAACTTTGACACGTAGTTGACCACGTATCTCGTAAAACAAAGGCATAAGTCGCATTCAACTTCCTCGTATATGTATTCCGGATTTGTTAAGAAATTGAGTATGGCAAAGCATAGCCTAACGATTGCGACATTGATCGATCATGGACTACGTTAACATCAAAATTCTAGTGTAGTTTTAAGACACTATCAAAAGTAGAAGAAAGCAGGTAAAAAATCTTCAGAAAAAAAAATTAATGAGTCAGAATTTTAGCACATATTAGAATTCATGCATATATGGTAATAAAGTATTAAAGCTGATCTCTCATCTGGTTGAGTGGGTGTAATCACTAGTACTCTAGTTAAAGCACAGTCGCTAGACACCGCTAATAATGTACTGAAAAATTCCTAACTCAGCTATAATTCACTCTGTTCGACAAAGATACTTGTCAATTGTTAGACCATACAACTTTCATTACGAAAAAAATGTTGTTGTAGCGTTTGGTGACACTAGACTCAATCCATCATGTGAAAAATATTACTTGCATTGCAAAAGTTCATCGTATTTATTCAAAAAAAGTCGAGCAGGATTTTTCCTGTTAAGTTGAAACCATGTCAGTGGCGAGTTTCAAAAGTTATTCTGAGAAACATTGATTTTGACTGCTCCATTCACATCTAAGTATGTGAAGTTTTAAAGATTAATTTTTTTATCATAATAATATTAAATTAAGGAAATGATAATTTGTTAATTACAAAAAGGAGACTAAATCGGGAGGAGAAGCATTAAAATCAACGACAACCAAAAAGGGAAGTAATTTCCAGTTGAGTATTCACAAATCACACTCATCTTTGGTCGCATGCAAAGCATATTATCCAAGGCATTGATCAAATCGAATTGTGTTGGGACCCCGGACTCCGTAGCGCAAAGACGGGTGCAAAATGCAAAGACCGGGTCATCAAGCATGCAGTTGCGATTGCAAGTGTATTACATACACGCCACCAAATAGATTTTGATGTTGATTCCATGAATTATTCAAAACACATGGTTTAATTCTATTGCCGTAGGCTCTGCTTTGTTACAATCTCTCTAAGTTAGGTTGGCGTTGGTTTAGTTTTTAAATCGTGTTAATTGTGCTTCAAAAATAATTAGATTGATAAAAATAAGCATGAAAGTTAAGCATATTCATTTCTTAAAGGGTAAAAGTTTAAAAAAAATGAACTAATTTGAAACAAGGTGCTGGATGATAGTGGCACCCAGTACATATTCAAGCTGAAACAATTACACTATTTTAAACTGAAACTTAACCCACCACGAAAGAGACCTAGTACCCACGATATACTCAGTACTCACGCTGTTTACAAATTGTAAAAATTTAAAAAACTAACAATAACTTCTCCAGTTCATGTTCTTCCACGTCTTCCAGCTAAGTCATCTTCCACTTTGCCCACGTCTTCTAGCTGAATCATCCTCTACTTTGCTCACGTCTTCCAGCTGCCAACCTCCATTTTTCCCACGATTAGAAACTGAATTAGCAGACAACATTCTCCCCCTTAATTCTAATTTCCAACAAATTCATCATTCCAAGCATGTTTCTCATTTCTTCAAATTTTACTCTGTCGAGGGCTTTGGTGACAATATCGGCTCGCTGCAGCTTTCCATAGATAAACTCAACCTTTATCATCTTCATTTCAATACTCTCTCATATGAAATGATAACGAGTATCTATGTGTTTACTCATACCATGAAAAATTGGATTTTTCATCAGCGATATCGCTGATTTGTTATCGACTCTAAGCTGAACTTTCACGACTTTCTTGATCGATTAACTCTCCAACAAGTCGACTTAACCATATTGCTTGACATGTTGCAGTTGAGGCTGCCATGAATGCGGCTTCGCACGACGAGAGAGCCACAATTTTCTGTTTCTGGGAACACGAGGTAATTGGATTTCCAGAAAAATAGAAAACTATCCCACTCATGCTCTTACAGTCATCAACATCTCCTGCAAGGTTGCTATCATTGTATATGATTATATTTTTGTCTTCAGTTCTGTTGTAGACAAGTCCCCAATTGATCGTTCATTTCACATAACGTAAAATTCATTTTACCGCCTGCATATGACTTTGTTTTGGAGATTCCATGTATGTGCTAACGATTCCCACCAAGTAAGCCAAATCCGGTCGAGTGTGTAACAGGTATCTGAGACAACCTATTACACACTGATATTCTGTCTCGTTTACTGAACTCCCTTCATCATTTTTCGTCAACTTCATTTTGTCCTCCATCGGATGAGAAACTGGATTACAGTCGGCCATCCCTGTGAGTTTCAGAATCCTTTTTGCGTATCCAGTTTGCTTCAGAGTGATTCCATCTTTGGCATTTGCACTTCAATTCTCAAATAGCAGTGAAGTAAACCGAGATCGCTCATATCAAACTCGTTCATCATTTGCTTTTTGAATCTTCCAATTTCAGCTTCCTTTGATCCTGTAACGATCAAATCATCCACATAAATGCCGATGATTATCAAATCATTGTTCTTCTTCCTCCGATAGACTGCTTGATCTTGGGTGCATCGTTTAAAATCCAGCTTCTTCCGTGCTTGATCGAGTCTCGTATTCCAAGCTCGAGGAGCTTGTTTCAATTCGTACAGCGCTTTGTACAATTTCTACACTTTGTCTTCTTCTCCTTTCTTCACGAATCCTTCAGGTTGTTTAACGTAGACTTCTTCCTGTAATACGCCATGTAAGAAAGCCGATTTTACATTTAAATGGTGTACCTTCCAATTTTGTTGAACTGCGATTGTGAGCAGTACTCGCACGGTCTCCATTCTTGCAACAAGTGTGAAAACTTCTTCATAATCTACCCAATGTTTTTGCACATAACCTTTCGCCACCAACCTAGCTTTGTGCTTCACAAGTTCACCTTCTAAGTTCTTCAATTTGTAGACCCACTTTAAACCAATGAGTTTCTGCCCCTTTGGTAAATTCATCAACACCCACGCTTCATTTAGCTCAATTGCTTCAATCTCCTATTTCATTGCGATTTTCCAATTTTCATCGTCTTTTGCATCTTTGAAAGTTTTTGGTTCTTCTTCAGTGAGTAGTAGCTGATCTGCATCGAACTCAATTTGTTGAGTTCGTGCATAAATATCAGATAGAAATCAATATCCTCTAGCTGGAGTTTCATCGGAGTTTGACTATTCTGATTGTCTTCTAGCTGAACTGCTGATCGGGGAGCTAATGGATGCTTTTCTATGATCACTTAAGTTTTCATCATCAGATGAGTGTGACAATGTTACTTGATCCATTGACATTTTAAAATCCACCCAATTTTTGAATGGTTCTGCTAGGTCAGAATCCTTCCAATTCCATGGTCGAATTTCATCAAAGACTACATCTCGACTAATTACGATCTTCTTCGTGAATGAGTTGAAGAGTATGTATCCTTTTGTTACAGGTTCTGCTCTCAGATGAACTGCACATACACATCGATCATCAAGTTTAGAAAGAAATTTGGTGGGTACCTTTGCGTAAGCTACACAGCCGAACAAGCGAATGTGTTGTAAGTTCGGTTTCCGATTCTTCCAAATTTCGTATGGTGTTGCGTCTGTTACAGCTCTGCTCGACAATCGATTAATGAGGTAAACTGAGTGTCGCACGGCTTCCCCCCACATATACGAAGGAACAGACATCATCTTCAACAATGCTCGCGTCATGTTGATCATCGTACGATTCCGTCTTTCTGCAACTCCATTATGTTGAGGTGAGTAAGGTGTTGTGAAATTCCTCTAAATTCCTTCATCATGACAGTATTGTGTGAACTTCAAAGACATAAATTCTCCACCACAATCTGTCCTGAAACATTTTACCTTCCCGGACTTTCATTTTCCGCCAAGACTCAAAAAATTTTGAAAGCTTCGAAGGCTTCGTTTTTTGCTTTCAAGAAATACACCCACATATAACGGCTATGATCATCAATCAACAGAAATACGAACGAGTTACCTCCCTGAGTTGGTGGATTAATGGGTCCACACAAATCATCGTGAATGAGTTCCAGCAGCTTGTTTGCTCGATATTGTGTCTCTGTTGGAAAAACAGTTCTGCTCTGTTTTGCGACTAAGCAATCTTCACATAGTCGATTTGGGCGTTCAATCCTTGGTACACCACGAACCAAGTCTTTCCTCACCATATCTTCGAGTGATTGAAAATTTTGGTGTCCCAATCTAGCATGCCATAGCCAAGCTTGATTTTCAAACTTCGCCGAGAGACAGATTTGATTAACGACTTGAAGCTTTGCTATGTAGAGTAAATTTTCTGATCGTTTTACCTTCATTATCAGATTGCCTTTGTCGTTGTATAGTTTTAGAATCTCGCCATGAAATTTTGTTTTATCTCCGCTTTCTATTAGTTGTCCCAAACTTAGGATGTTTGTGCGTAATGAAGGAATCTAGTAAACGTCAGAGATTGTCCGATGTTCACCATTTTTGCATTTCAAGACAATTCTTCCTTTTCCCTCGATTTTGATTGTAGAATTGTCGCCAAAACGCACTTGCTCATCATCCTTTGATCAAGCTATGCAACAAATGCTTTTCTCCCTGTCATGTGATTACTCGCTCCATTATCTATATACCAGATTTCATCTTCTTTGTTCTGTTGTAGCTTGGTGTCTTGTTCATTCAGGTAGAACAGATTACACACAATTTCTGTGTGTTATGTTTTCAGTAATACTAGTTCCTCCTCCTCAGCCAAGTTTGTTTCTTCCGTGCGTGGTTATTTTGGATTCTTGCTTTCTTATGCAAAATGTCCAAACTTCTGGCAATTGTAGCATTTAATATGTGATTTATCTTTTTTGGTGTTACCTTCAGCATCAGCATTTTGCCAGTGTGCATTTTTGCCTCTCTGACCTCCACCTCTTCCACAACCACGACCTCTACCTCTCTAATTTGAGGTATGTGGATGCGATCGTTTTTTTTTTATTTTGGTGATCGACATTTACAGTTTTCTGTTGATTTTGCCACTCGCTTGCGGAGAGTAACAATAACCTGATAACTCCGATGACATGGACGACGACGAAGGCATTCGCAGCGACGATCAGCCACCGCAGCTTTGAAAGGAAATCAAGATGTTGTCTTCCATGGAATTTTCTTGAGCGAGTTGCCGCCGGTGATCATGTAAACGATGTCAACTCCGATCTCCACCATGAGCTGCTGAGGAACCACCATCCAGAACCCGAGCTTCTCGCCAAACGCATGTTGCCCTAACTCGTGATACCGGTCGAACCTTCTTCAGGTGACGATCTCGTGCATCTCCACCATATGCCACAGCGTATAGAGAGTGATAATCCACGACAACACCATTACTGCAACCCCGGGGCCCCTTTAAGTCACCGCACAACGCCATAAAAATGCTGGATAAAACCCTAATTTTCTCATCGGAGCTTACATCCGAGCTAAGACATGGCCTAGGGGAGGCCCAGAACTCTGGCTCCGACCATGGCTGTGACATTGTGGAAAGTCGAGTACCACCACTTGTCGTTCCTGGATTTGGTGATCGGAAGCCAATCGTTCTCATCTTTCTCCGTCTTCGACGGCGGCGCGGCTTCTCCACGGCCTACATCCATCTGGTTCATTTGACGATTACTGAAACTAATCTCTGAGAGATTGCGGAGAAGATGAATGAAATCAGTTATGATTTGAATCTTAGAAGGATTTTTTATTTTCAAGTTGTTGGAAATTAGATTTTCCAAAGATTTTTTGGTCCTCTTTAATCTCACTGTTACCATACAAACGCATTGTTTATATTAATCAACATACGACAGTAACTAAAGATTTTAGTGTAAANAAATGGCAAAGTCATGATTTCCCAAGATCTGTTAACTAGGGTTAACTGTTACTGCTCATGACTCTAGTTATTGAACAAAACCACCCATGAATATTCCTTCCAACCAACACTGTCATCTTGAACTGGTTGAGCAAACCCTAATTGCCCCCGCAACAAAAGTCAAACCGAATTAGGATTAAAGGAGTAGCTCAACCGAAACAAAACCCGTCAGACACGTTTTTATTCTTGTTCCTTATACTGTATTTTTTTCCGGGTTTCGAGTTAAATGTTGATTTTATGGTTCCCATTCCCTTGCATTTGTTTGGATGACAGAATTTCGTCGATCAAATTTGATCTTGTTAGAGTTTCAACACCGGTCTTATCTATTTTCAACGTGGATTACACAGCTGTAGACTCGTCGGATTTATACTATGGAGCATAAGAATGGGTTGGAAGATACTCGGATTTGAATATTTGGGTCGGACTCGGCGACCCTTAGAATAGAAGATTGGTTTTAGGGGTCACCAACCCTACATCTGTAAACTCTGTGATGAATAGTAAGCCGTTGAAAGCCTCGAAATGGAAGCTAAGCTCTGAACATAAAACCAAGCAAATTCTCTCACAAGGCGCAGAGACAGACAGGCAAGAAACCCTAAAACTTGAGTCAATTCAATCTGACCATTAGGAATAGACCATTCAAGGTGTTGTTGAGTTTCTAGTTTTTAAAATTATATGTGAACTTGCACCATGCAAAATAAAAGATTAGCGAACTCCAATATAAACTACAACAAATTTAAGATTTGTTTCCGTGCAAGTATGTTTAGAATCTAGTTTCAACTTTACAAAAATTGACCCATAGGGTCTGGGTTGAGTCCATTGATTTGTCTTTCCATCCAAAATTTGTGAACAATCGCGAATTACGTTTAAGTCAATTCAATCTGGCTGATTAATTTTTAAAACTTGTGAACAAGAACTAATGAACCATAGAAATCGAAATTATACGTGAACCCAAACTAAAACCGACATAAAGTTATCTAAAGAATTTGGGTTCAGTTTTAATTTTATATTCAGGTTGATTTATACTAAAAAATAAACCTCTAGCTCCACTCCTTCCTGCATCTAGGCACAGTGCATGGAACAAAGCAAATGGTCGTATATCTAACTATATCATAAATATGGCACATTATTGTGTCCTAAAAACCCCATTGAATGGTCAAATTAAATATAACTATTTTATAAATATGATAAATTAAAATTTATTAAAAAATAATAATTTAATTATTTATATTTATTTTAATATTCTCTCTCATATATAGATCATTTTTTTTCTTATACGTGAGTTTTGGAATAAGATTTTATTTTGCTTTTATCGAGAATTAGACTTGCGATTTTTAATTATAATATTAAGACAAATTACTAACTATCTAAAAAGTCTAATCTTATAAATAAAAGATAATTTAATTATTTATATTTATTTTAATATTTTCTCTCGTATGTAAATTATTATTTTTTGTACTTACATGTGAGTTTTTTAATGAGATTTTTTTTTGCTTTTGCTTAAGATCGAACTTCCGACTTTTAACTCTAATATCATAAAAATGACCAATTGTTCTACCAAAAACCCAAATTATAAAGGAAAGATAATTTAATTATTAATATTTATTTTAACATTTCTCTTAATATGTAGATATAAAAAAATAACCTATATGAAGAATGTTAAAATAAATATAAATTATTAAATTATCTTTTTAAAAAAAATTTAAACTTTTAAGACAGCCGATAATTTATCAAACTACACAATACATTGATACAAGTACAAAACAACAAGAACCGTGATAAAAGAAACACAACAATATTTTTATGGTGGATCATAAAATTCAAAAATTACTTTAATTTGAAGATTTTTGACGTTAAGTAAATCTATGTTTCCTTTATTATGTATTTGAAGAAAATAAAATAAGATGATAAACATATAATTGCAAACAAAGAATGACACACACATGCTAAGAATCCATCAACTGGAAGTTAATCAACACCCGAATTCATTACACCAAATTAAACAACAAACTAATCGACCAAAGCCACTGAATCTACGCACAATGTTTAAGCAACCATGTTCGATTCAGAAACCCTAATGAAGCAAAAATAGGAGTGCACTAAACCTCTGTTTTCCCATGCTTCCAAATTACAAGTCACTTTTTCACTGTTCATTCCTTACAACTTATCACCTTACCTTCAAAATATACATCTAGTATTACCTGTTTCTAAATAGGACATTTTAAAACTCTATGCAATATGAAGTTCAAGCGAAGAGGCAGAGACAAGTGAAAAATCATGGTTACAAATCATAAAGCAGTACATTCCACCTAAACAAATCATGTCCAATCCTAACAAGAACCTGCTATTTCTAACCTACTTTTCATCCGGAAATTTTTCAAACACACTAACCAGAAACAAAATGTCACTCGTGAGATTTCACTGAAGATTGAAGCTTCGATCTTGAAATTTCAAGGCCGAGCGCCATTTGATGGGCATCAATCTGCTTTGTCAATAGGGAGTCGACTGTTTCTTCCATTCCCTCGAGTTCCTTCTCCGTTATCAGCTCGAGTTCTTCGAAATGCTTCATCTTGGAGTTCAATTTTTTCATCTATTCATAAGGAACATCAAATGGGTTAGCATCCAACTTTAACGTCTATAAACAGTGGGCAAGTATGACCAACCAACAAGTAATATATGTTCCAAATAATGTCCAGAAGTGCATCAATTTCATCTTTTGGAAGATGTACATAACATTCACATGAAAATAAATTAATTTCACATGAAAAAAAAATGAAAATTAAATAAAAACTCCATTTCTATTGCTTGAATAAATTCAATACCCATAGTTTATGCACTAATCATGCCATACCCTAGTATTTGTTTGCAGAGTTCTTGTTCGAGCCCTATTCATGCTCTATAAAGCAAGAGAGGAGAAAAGTAATAAATGAAAAAATTGGCATACCTGAGTTTCGATAATGGTTGCAACCAAATGCTCCATTTCTCTCTCTTCCTGCTCAGCCAATATTTTGGCATGTGCAGCCGTAACCCCTAGAGCTGTTGCTATTGCAGCTCTAATTCGCAAAATTGGAGGCATCCCATCCTTAGCAAGGGATGTTCCATTGTTTTCTTTAAAGAGAAGTATATTTAAATTAGTAATTCATGGCAACTCAATGATTGAACCACATCTAGCAAATCAAACAACATGCAACGCAATGTCAAACTTGCAGCCGATTCAATTCAAACAACAGGCAGTAGTTTTCATTTCCTATTTTCTACATACCTATGGGAGTCGAACTGTTTCTCACCGCTGAATCTTCCAAAGATGCATATCTGAACGAAAGACAGTCACATGAAATCGTGGCTATAACTAGAAAGAAAATGCTCTCGATAAATTCCTAAAGGAATCACCCTGAACAACAAACCTCTCAGCTTCACAATTCTTAGAGAAAGAGATCATGCCATTGTCCACGGAATAATCTTGACAATCAAATATTCTCCCTAGAACAAAAGTTTTGGTCACAAATTGCTGTAACTGTAGCATCTGCTGCAGCTTCCATGACACGTGGCCCAACCATTTTGGAAATTGATGCCACCTGATGAAGACAGTAATAAATGAAACAAGGATTCCAAGGCAAACATTTTTATGACATGATGATTATCCACAAAGTGATCATTTGATAACAATATGATTTTGTGGGAAATTCATAACATACACCCATAGGCCATATCTATGCATATAAGAAACAAAAAAGGGGAAAAAACTAAAAGAATAAGAAAAGACACATTCTCAGGGAACAGACAATTAATTTAATCCAAATAGTAAGATATAAAACTAAAAGACAATCTCTTGAGCAATAGGGCCATAAATCAAATAGCAAATTAATATTATCACAAAGATTTGCATTGAAGCACATGCTATACAACAACTATTTCCCCTATATGTCCGTCACGCATAACACAATTAGGCATGCAACATATGGCTGTTCAAACTTGCTCTTCGAACGGCGAGAAGTTGTCATTAGATGCTAAAATTGCTTATTTACCTGTTTCGTCAAAGAAGCACCAGCTTCAGAAATAGAAGTTATCCGCCTCCTTTTCGAAGGGCTTTGATTCAAAGCATCTCCATCGTCCTTTTGAGATACATTTTCCTGTTTGAAAGCCTCCTGATCAGTGGATGAAATCATCTCATTGTCCTTCACACTGCTTAAGTTGTTGTTAGAAAAATTATAACCATCCTCTCTACAGGCAGAGGGTAGCATTAACTCCCCTAAAGGGAGCTCAATTAGCTTTAGTATGCACTCCAGTTTTGTCTTAGTTTGAACTTCTTGAACTACGAGCTCCCAGACATCCCCGTGCTTCAAGACAGATTCCAAGAGAAGTAGAGTTTCTTCCTCAGTCCACACTGCTCCATGACTACCACTCTTTTCAACGTACTCATGGAGATTGAAATCATCCACAGACTTCTCTTCTCCGTATTTCCCATCAGAAACATGAAAAAATCACCCTGTTAATGTAAAAAGATAATTAGACGCCAAATTTTGATATTAAGCATAAACTATCAAGAAAAACAAAGCATACCTTGGTATATTTATAATAACTAGAACTGCACTCTTCCCCACAATTTCCACAATTCAACTTATTCTGCTTCATTAAATCACCAAAAACATCAGAATATGAGGCCAGTAAAGGCAATTTAAAACCATTCTCAAGCACAACTGGATTATCTTCAGCGGCAGGCGGTGCTGCAATAGGTTTCACAGAATTTGGCATCGCACCAACTCGTATCCCATTTGGAACTCCATTGTCGATCCTGATTCTTGTGGTTTCAGTGTTCTCCATGGCCATAGAACTTTCAGCACTCAAAGGAGCACCGTAGTTAATCAATCCCCACTTCTCCAGAAAAAGAAAAACCTTATGAAGTATATTACATCACCAACCAAAGACTTTCGAATCTCAGTGAACGTAAGCCTCCTTGATGGGTCTTCTCTGTACTTGTTGATGATGAAGTCTCTATATTCTTTATATATCCTTGGGGTTCTTGATATTGAGTTTCCATCGAAAAACTCACTCAGAGCTGATTTCTCATTTTCATGAATTTCGTCCCACAAAAACCAACCTATGAAATTGGACAGAGCAAAATTTAGCACAGTGTATCTTTTCAGGCTAGAAAAAACTAAAAAAAATCCAATTTGCATTACAATGTATCTTTCCACGTATTTATTCCCATGAAAATGAACATAAAACCTAGGTTAATTTGAAACCGTAGAACCATGTAGTTCCACTGACGCGAAACTGTGCGCATAGCATTCAAAATAAACCACTCAATCCTCCTAAAACATATCATTTTCCCACTTAGAAAGTTGAAATGAAATATTCAAGCAATAGTAGAAAAATTAGGCGTTTGGTTGAAAATATAAAAGATACCAAGTTAGAGGGCTGAGCAGCGAAAGACAAAAAATACAAGCCCCGAAAGAAAAATGAACAGGAAAAGTAAGAAGAGAATGAGCTTACTTGAGTGACCAGGAATCGTGTAAAGATCGATCTCTGGTTCGTCGGCCCCAGTGGAGCCGAAACTTGGATCCGCCATCACAAACTAATTGAGGAAGCCATCACAACATCCCCGAGTGAACGCCTATGCAAGTTATTTCTTCGAAACAAAAATCAAAAGTCCTTAAACTTCAATAAGCACCACGAAAATAAGCAAAACCCGATATGAAAAATTGAGAAATCGAACGAAAACACGATTTGAAAAACCCAGAGCAACTATAAGATAGTAATCTCTTACAATTTACCAGTGAAAAAAATTTAAAACTCGCCGTTAGGCTGCCAAGAAATCACAACATCGCCGGAGTGAGCGCGATCGAAGATTTGAACAGCTCACAAAGTAAAATCGTCGAGGCAGGCGGAACAGAGAGTGGGACCCCAAACCCAACTCTCAAGCGAGCAAAGAGCGAGGAAGATATAGGGCTTTCAAGAGGGAACTCGGCAATTCGCTCGGAGAATCCTGGACTCACCCGAAGCGTCTGGCTTTATTGAGGAATTGGGCCAAAACCCAGCCCAATCTCCATTGCCAAGAACCACGCCAAATCTTTATAATATGACATTTTCAAAAAATTAAAAAAAATGAAACATATTATAATTATTTTCTATTTATTTTCACTGATATAAAGGGACGGAGGTCAAAATGTAAATATTAGAAGTTAAAATAAAAAATTAATTGTAGCATTACTCTGAGAAAAAAAGTGAAGAGCACCAAAATAGTCGATTTAATAAATGTTCCACGATCACTTTGGCTTAACTTGTTTCACTAAACTTTTTAAGCAATGCAATTCAAGCCTTTAGATCATTAGCCAAGTAGCCTCTCGAGCAGTTGATTGAAAAGGTCTTGTTCTATCATTATTATATGAATATATTGTTTGACCGATTTACAATCTAAGAAGGTATGAGAGATGATTTAAGTTGATTAGTTTTTCCTCATATAGAGAGGCATAGCCATGAAGAATAAGAAATCTTGAAGCACACTTCAAAAACTCTTAAACTTTACTTCGTTCAAACCGAAAAAATAGTTTGTACAATGAAAAGTTTTGGGAAACATTAATCTTGGCTTCTCATGAAGATATGAGTAAGACACATCGGAATCTCAATGCGCAGCCCTGTTGAAATTGTCCCGACTGCTAATAATATATTCATACAAACATATGGCAAACAAATAGACTATTCACCGAAGTAAAATCTCAGCACATTCTTTCATAAATGGTGAGTAAACCATCTTCCACAATTTACTGCCTAAAAAGTATAATGAATGGAGTTTTTTAGAAATCACTGAATCTCAATGCTGACCTATTGATCGTGTTTGGAAATTATAATCCAATATCATAATATACGGGCAAGAGGAGAACCAAATGCTCAAAGGAAAAAGTTTCAACTAATGAAGCATTTAATTAATTGCTTATTTTTTCATGTCAAAATTTTCAAGAAGAAATCACAGTGGAGAGTCTGATTTATTCGTCAGAGACCTTGAAAAAAGTATAGGATAATATTATGTTGTTGATACCATCCATTCTAGCATCGGTTTCAAATTCAGGATCAATGTAAAAGAAAACCTGCACATTAAAGTAAAACCAACAGTCATATGTAAAATGTAAAAACCAATTGAAGAACAAAATTCTGAACAAGTCAAAAGAATCTTACAGGCATATCGATCTGCTCCCCAGGAAGAAGTCGTTGTTCCTCAAAGCAAAAGCATTGGATCTTATTGAAATAAACTGCAGCCTGAAAAATAGCTAAGTTGTTATTTTCATATCAAGAAATATTATGGAAAGCACAGACTTAAGTTTGGACATCATAAGTTTGAAAAAATAGTGAAGAGAAAATTAACGCTACCTTCATTGGGGTAACATTGTATGTTGACACACCAGTTATTGGGGTTGAACTTCTATTTTCAGCAGTGTAAAATGCAAGGGCACTTTCCCCTGGCTTTACCCTTACCTGCAAGGAGTTTCAGAATCAGGAAATAAATCAGAACGTCAATGCATGTCATAGTTTTTTTTTTATTACGTATGCTTGTATATCTACAATCTTAACTCCGCATTGTGAAATCGAAGAACTTTTTAGCAGTCTAGATTATTTGAAGATCATTCCTTCATTATCTGGGTAAGTAGGCAAAGAATGAATTCTCCATGAGAATATCACCTCTCTTTGTGTTGGAATAAATTTCCATGGCATTCCATCTGCAACATCAGCATTAAACTGCACCACAATCTCCCTGAAAAGTAACAACTGAAGTTTATTATGCCAATGAATTCACAAAAACAAAGAAAATTTAAATATTTTTATGTTGTATGACATCGACAACCTAGTATGTATTTTCTTTTTCAGATTTCATGCAAATCAAATTTTATTAGATAATTGGGAGGGCAGTAGCTTCTCAATACTGGAATGAATTACATGGAAAACAAACATGCTTGAAAGTTCACCTCGGATGAAAAACATTGCTATTGGAGACAAATAACTATTAAAGAAGCACCGAAATAACTATCAAAGAGGCTACTCCATATTGAAGAAACTTCAGCATAAACAGAGGAAGACATGTCAACATGGACTATCAAAGAAGAAAACATTAGTTTTAGAATTGACTATGCTATTTGTCTTTTTTTTTAGGACAATCCATGCCATGAACCACATTATAATTTTTTTTTACAATAACAATCTAAATATTTTGTAAGACAATTCTCGTTGACATGAGTCTTTAAAAGAAAACTCAAATCCATTCAAAGTTACGGATATTTGATAAAAAAAACTATTTGATTAAGTATTTGAGTCAGACTTTGACATCATCATTAACTCTGACTATTATTCTCCACCATTATCTTTCCATTGGAAAATAAAAGGTTTTGATGCACATCAGAAGCAGCTCAAATAGAAATACTATAAACTCAATGAAAAAGAAACTTGACAAAAAAACTCAGGCTACTTCAGCCATAGTGCAAGAGTATTACAAAAGGACAATCAAAGACTCATAATTTAAATCGTTGTAGTCAAAACATAACCTGCTCTAAGTAAAATATTTTGGACTTAAATGGAAAACAAGTTTCGTGAGTATTTGATACTAAACCTCGAAGTAAGAGTTCCATCTCTGGAATGACGAACAATCTTTTCTTCAACACTCTACAAATAAGAAAATCTTCATTTAGTGAAAATATTAAAGAAAATAAAACTAAAGATTATAAAATGACGAAAATTTTACATACTAAAACAGAGATTAATCAGACCTCACGCCTTTGAATAGTTCCACCGTAACCAGTAGCTTGACAGAATCTCCTGTACAAAGGTACAACCGCATAACTTGCACCCACCATAGCAAAAACCAATCCCCAGAGGTACAAAAGCATTTTTCGAGATTTTTGTTCTATAGAACTCTTGGAAGAGTAGCTATGATGGATAATGTGAATGGAAGATCTCCAAATTTGGTCGGGGGAGAAAGGTGAAAAAGGACGAGATCTGGAAAAAGAAGATCTTGTGGTGAACCGAACATGATATAAACCTCTCTTAGGTCCAACAGTGGCACCAACGATTTCATAACTTGACCTTCCTAAACCACTGACATTATACCTGAGCCAAAAATTTTTTTTTATAGATATGGAATGAACATTAACAAAACTAAAAAGTTATAGGGATATAAAATTCAACGAAAATAACCATATCATTAACACCTAAATCATTAACACCTAAAATTTATCAATATCTCATAGGCCATCTTCTGCTTTGTTAGAAATCAAGAGTTTCTACTCTTGTCATCCTTTTTCTTTGAAATTAATTTTTTTATGAATACAACTATCACAAAATTCAAGGCGATAAAAGAATAATAATACCATCATAAACAGTAAGATAAAAAAACCTCAAGAGAGTTTGGTTTAAGAGGAAGCACCTAGAGCCAAGCCAAGCAGCATTCACGTCCTTAAAGCAATTCCGAATATTGGTTCTTCTAGCAACTTTATACCATAACATTTCTGGGTAAAATTGGCAACACAAATATCAGAAACAGTGAGCAGAGAGCATGTATCAGCATCTGCAACAAAAATATAACTTTTACATTTGAACAAGCAATTGAATTGTCGCACACAATGAGATTAAAATTTTTGATTAAACTTTGTCACTTCTCCAGATGATTTTCCAGCCAATCACAAATATTTAGGTAACAGAAAAAAATTTAAGTCGTACAGTCTTATCAGCTTGTAAAAAACTCTTAAATTGTATGATAAAAATTTCTCACTGTAAGAGAAGCCGACCAGTTTAAACAATAAGTGAGAAACTTTACTAAACTCTCTTCTCTTGTCAACTAAACAAACTTTTCAATGGTCATCAAGAGATTTGCGATAAGAAAGGCTACAAACCTTGAAAACTAAAATCAGTTCGCGAAATGGGAAGCACTCAACCGAGAGAATCCGGACGAGAATCAACTCTTGATCCCTATATTCTCCAGAAACACCAGTCAGACTAGCTCATAAGTTATAGAGATCGGTGTCCAACTCGGAGAATCGGCACCAAAGGATTTAGTGTAGAAACGATCTTGCTTTGTTAAATATGTGGAATAAGACAATTCAATTTCTTAGTTTCCCCTTACAAACTTCGAAACACAAGTTCTCACAAAGACAAAATCGACGAGGAAGGCGGAACGAAGAGTGGAAGAACCCCAAACCCAGCTCTCAAGCGATCAAAGAGCGAGGACGATAGAGAGGGCTTCCAGGAGGAACTCGGCAACTCACCCGAATCGTCTGTATGTATTGAGGAATTGGGCCAAACACCCGGCTCAATCTCCATTGTAATGAACCGAGCCAAATTTTCACAATATGATATGAAAATAACTCAACTCGACAATATGATTTCAATACATACAGACGCGTGGAGTATGCTCAATTTGATTTTCCTCCACAGATCTTAAAGAAAAAATAACTTCTCAAACCCAGCACAAGAAATTCAGCAATAAATACCCAGGCCAACTATAGATAGTTATCTCGTACAAATTAACCAAGAGAAAAAGTCAAAACTCATGGTAGGCTACCCAGAAAACATATCATCGCCGAATGAAAGGATGCTTCAAGTTATTTCTTCGAAACCAAAATCAAGCCCTTAAGTTCAATAAGCAATAAGCAAAAGTCCCGTATGAAAAATTTTAAAAAGCGAACAAAATAACGATGAATTTACATGCATAATTCAATTTTCCGCGACAGACCTTAAAGAAAACAATTTCTCAAACCAGACACAAAAAATTCGGCAATAATTACCCAGAACACCTAGTAGCCTAGTTATTTCATACAATTAACCATGAAAAAAAATTCGAAAGTCATGGTTAGGCTGCCCAGAAAACACAGCATAACCGAGCCACCGCCGATTGAAGAGAAATTGATCACCTCACAAAAGAGTAAAACCAATGAGAAAGACGAAGCAAAGAGCGGAATCGCAAAACCTAACTCCCAAGCGAACAAAGATGGAAGATAAAGGGCTTCCACGAGGCACTATGCGACGTGTGGATATACTTATTTCCCAATATAAATTGGCAATTCGCTTAGTGAATCCTAAATCGGCCGGCCCAACACTTTACGGTTTTCTTAAACACGGGATCACCCTGGACTGGGTTTAACGGTCCAGTCCTGGTCCGGTCCCTGGCCGTAGAAACAAGTTGGAGTAGAGACGTGAGGATAATAAATGTTTTGTTTGTTTCGTGATTCAGAGGAGAAAGTGTCTCAAAAAGTTGCAAAAGATGCAAAAGACTGCTTCTCTTCTCTTCATAGTTTCTCTCTTAGTCCCAAAATCAACCAAATTCAGTCACATGCCTAACTTTCAGTCTAAAAATGGAGAATAAACCAGGCTATAAATCACGGATAAGGCGTATTCTAACATTTTTATCAGTTCAGATTTCAGAAAGAAGATTGACAGCAAACCAATTGATCTTTGAGATTTAAGTACAACATCATAGATTCAACTATCCATCATTTTTTAACCAGATCCGTACATTCTGATAGATGGTCTAACAGCTGGGTTTTTTAATCTACGAACAACACTAAATAAAGCAAGACATTGTGGATCTAATTCTTCTCCGTCCATCGAATGAAACTAATAAGACTGTTGGGAACCATTGAGGATAATCAAACCTTAGAGAGAGAGAGAGAGAGAACCTTAGAAAGAGTGAAGGCTGAAGGGGGGAATCAGTAACTGGAAGGGGGAGAGAAAACGCCGAAAGAATCAGAGAAAATTGAAGTGAGAAATAAGGGTGAACCGGTTAGGGTTTGAAAAATTAGAAATAAGAGAATCGGTTAGGGTTTCCTAACAAACCATGACTTGGACCGTGGCCGACTTTTCTTGTTCAAAACCGTGGCCTGTTTTAAATACCAAACTGGCCGGTCCAGTCCAGTCATGCGGTTTCGGGCCCCAACTTTAGTCAAAGATGTTGTTTTAGTAACATCTTAAACTTTGATGTGTATCAAGCCGGTTTGGTTATATTTGCAAATCCTGCCTGGGTGATTTAGCGTACGCCCTGGACTTCGACTATGGTGTCGTAGAAAATCAACGCAAGGAGATGAAAAGAAAAAGGGACGGCGAGGAAGCTATGGCTGTCGGAGTAGGAGAATTATATGGCAAACAACCAGCCAGTCCACCCGAATCTCATGTATCTAACTCCTATTTTGTGTTGCTTTTGCGGAACATGTATATCCTCAATTGTTTTGGTTCTAATATGTTAGTGTGAATGTAGGCTGAGAATCGATGGGCAGGAAAAACTATAGTCGACTTGTTTTCTGAGGAGTTCAAAGGGCGACCCCATGAGTATGATGTATTTCATATTCGCTCAGTTTATGTTTTTAGCTCGATCTTAAATTTTTTGATTTTCTACTCATTTTGGACTTGAGGCTTACCTCATAGGCATACTCTTGTGTTTGAAAACTGCCAAGGGTATGCTGCATGTGTAAGTCGAGCTGCAGATGAAGTGTGAAGGAGACGCAAGTTTTTATAAAACACAATATTTACACCTTATTTTGTTTCAGTAGTTTGATTATCACTTGAAGTTAGTCTGGGAAAGGAATGGAACTTCATTGTGGTGTCTCCTTGAACATTTAGGGTTTTTCTTGTTGTGGATGATTTTTTTAGTCACACGTTACAACTGTTAGGTAGAATCATTCGTCTGATTTGTGTTTAACGATGTTTGCTACCTGATTTCGTATTTCTGTTTTCACTTTACATGCTACCCCACCAGGAAACTATGAGATTGAAGAACCATCTTGAACTATATAGGTTAGTGCAGTCAAATGGGGAAGGATACAAGTTGATGGGGAGATGGTTCCTGTATCGTACATAGTTAAATCTTCTAAAAAAAAAAACTAAGCCACTTTCTGCACAGGTCTATTTCTTTATTCTCGTATATCTTTATAAATCTTGTGATATTGCTATTTTCAGTTCATCAGTTAGTTGTTGAACATCCACTATCGCATTACAATGTATGTATTTATTCCCATGAAAATGAACATAAAAACTATGATAATATGAAAGACTAGCGCCATGTAGTTCCATTGACGTGAAACTGTGAGCATAGCATTCAAAATAAACTACTCATTCCTCTTAAAACATATCATTTTCCCACTTAGAAAGTTGAAATGAAATATTCAAGCAATAATAGAAAAATTAGGAGTTGGATGAAAATATAAAAGGTTGAAAATATAAAAGATGCCAAGTTAGAGGGCAGAGCAGCGAAAGATTAAAAATACAAGCCCCGGAAGAAAAATGAACAGGAAAAGTAAGAAGAGAATGAGCTTACTTGAGAGACCAGGAATCGTGTAAAGATCGATCTCTGGTTCGTCAGCCCCAGTGGAGTCGAAACTTGGATCCGCCATTACAAACTATCTGAGGAAGCCATCACAACATCCCCGAGTGAACGCCTATGCCTCAAGTTATTTCTTCGAAACAAAAATTAATTATACTTAAATAAGTACCACGAAAATAAGCAAAACCCGATATGAAAAATTGAGAAATGGAACGAAATCACGATTTGAAAAACCGAGAGCAACTATAAGATAGTAATCTCTTACAATTTACCAGTGAAAAAACCGTAAAACTCGCCGGTAGGCTGCCAAGAAATCACAACATCGCCGAGTAAGCGCGATCGAAGATAAATTGATAAGCTCACAGAGTAAAATCGACGAGGCAGCGGAAAAGAGTGCGGAACCCTAAACCCAACTCTCAAGCGAGCAAAAGAGCGAGGAAGCCATAGGGCTTTCAAGAGGAACTCGGCAATTCGCTCGGGGAATCCTGGACTCACTCGAAGCGTCTGGCTTTATTGAGGCATTGGGCCAAAAACCCGGCCCATATCCATTGCCATGAACCATGCCAAATCTTTATATTTTCAAAGATTAAAAAAAAAATGAAACATATTTTAATTATTTTCTATTTATTATTTCACTGATATGAAGGGACGAAAATCAGGTTAAAATGTAAATATTAGAAGTTAATATAAAAAATTAATTGTAGCATTACTAGAAGAAAAAAAGTTGAAGATGCACTATTATATGAATATATTGTTTGACCGATTTACAATGTGAGAAGGTGCGTACATGATTTAAGTTGATTAGTTTTTTCGTGAATTTATTAAATCTAACTTTAAATCCACCGGATTATCGATTTGACCAAAAAACTTAAGTTAGTTTCGCTTCGAGTGCACATTTGATTTCGGAAAATTCAAAACGATAGATTATCGATGTAACCGAAAATTTCATGATTCTATCCCGCTGTTTAATACCATGTAATTCAAGGAATTAATTTCTCAGTGCTGAGGAGTGATAGCAGATGATGGTTTAGATGCATGTCCGAGGCCCAAATTTATCATCTTTTCAGATTTTTCAAATAAACTGGGCTAGTTGAACTTGTTTGTTTGATCTCGCACAAAATGCTCAATTAAGAACAATAATTTATGGCTTTTGCTGTGTCTTGAATAATTACAGCCTAAACCCTAAACTTTGTTGGGTCCATCTTAAAAATCTTCAACTTATTTTAATAACGAACTCCAATCTTTATTTTTTAAAACCTAGAATCTCTTCTAAAAATAATCGAACCTTAAACTACTTTGCGCACTTTGAACAAGTTAGACTCGGGTAAATTCTAATAAGGTTATAAATTATCAATCTGGTCCTTTTTGGCTCGTATTAATTATAAATGTAGGCAATAAATCTAACCAACCAAAGCTTGTTCAAACTTAGCCTAAACCAACTAAAACCAAAGTGGAATCAAACCGGAAAAATCAATTTGAACTTCATTTTGTCAATATGGTAAAAAATCATGCTTAAGTTGAGAATGCCACAAAAAATTTAAAGTTTAATTTGATAACTTTGATCCAATGCATGCACAAGAAATCGATAAAAAATTTGCCACTGATGAAATGGAAATGCCAGCCTGCAGCAAAAGCCCGTCAAAAGGATGGAAAAAATGAGAAGGAAGAGTGTTCATTTCTTCAGCTAGGGCTGCCAAATAGCGAGAGCATAGCCATGAAGAATAAGAAATCTTGAAGCACACTTCAAAAACTCTTAAACTTTACTTCGTTCAAACCGAAAAAATAGTTTGTACAATGAAAAGTTTTGGGAAACATTAATCTTGGCTTCTCATGAAGATATGAGTAAGACACATCGGAATCTCAATGCGCAGCCCTGTTGAAATTATCCCGACTGCTAATAATATATTCATACAAACATATGGCAAACAAAATAGACTATTCACCGAAGTAAAATCTCAGCACATTCTTTCATAAATGGTGAGTAAACCACACCACCTTCACAATTTACTGCCTAAAAAGAATAATGAATGGAGTTTTTTCGAAATCAATGAATCTCAATGCTGACCTATTGATCGTGTTTGGAAATTATAATCCAATATCATAATATACAGGCAAGAGGAGAACCAAATGCTCAAAGGAAAAAGTTTCAACTAATGAAGCATTTAATTAATTGATTATTTTTTCATGTCAAAATTTTCGAGAAGAAATCACAGTGGAGAGTCTGATTTATTCGTGAGAGACATTGAAAAAAGTATAGGATAATATTATGTTGTTGATACCATCCATTCTAGCATCGGTTTCAAATTCAGGATCAATGTAAAAGAAAACCTGCACATTAAAGTAAAACCAACAGTCATATGTAAAATGTAAAAACCAATTGAAGAACAAAATTCTGAACAAGTCAAAAGAATCTTACAGGCATATCGATCTGCTCCCCAGGAAGAAGTCGTTGTTCCTCAAAGCAAAAGCATTGGATCTTATTGAAATAAACTGCAGCCTGAAAAATAGCTAAGTTGTTATTTTCATATCAAGAAATATTATGGAAAGCACAGACTTAAGTTTGGACATCATAAGTTTGAAAAAATAGTGAAGAGAAAATTAACGCTACCTTTATTGGGGTAACATTGTATGTTGACACACCAGTTATTGGGGTTGAACTTTTATTTTCAGCAGTATAAAATGCGAGGGCAGTTTCCCCTGGCTTTACCCTTACCTGCAAGGAGTTTCAGAATCAGGAAATAAATCAGAACGTCAATGCATGTCATAGTTTTTTTTTATTTTGTATGCTTGTATATCTACAATCTTAACTCCGCATTGTGAAATCGAAGAACTTTTTAGCAGTCTAGATTATTTGAAGATCATTCCTTCATTATCTGGGTAAGTAGGCAACGAATGAATTCTCCATGAGAATATCACCTCTCTTTGTGTTGGAATAAATTTCTATGGCATTCCATCTGCAACATCAGCATTAAACTGCACCA
>QAOC01054302.1:6431-32326 GCA_003255005.1 Begonia fuchsioides | reverse complement strand
TCCCCAAAGTGTCTCCCGTGCTATTTTCTGTTTCCCTCATACTAAAATCCTCCAAATCTGGCTGTGAGTTCTTATTTCACGTCTTGAAGTATTGGCTATTCATGTCACTCCCAAGTCTGCCCAATTAAAAGTTGTGCATGCATCTATCCTCTGTCCTTCAGCTGAGCACCTGAATTTTGACAGTTCTGTCGACCAATTTTCAATCCCTCGTATCTTTTATTCTACCCGTGTTTTTTTCCCTCTAACCAAGTGCAATTCATTCCTCTTTCGTTGAAATTGGTTTCTACCAAATTTCATCTTCTCAGGTCACCGACATTCGGAGTTGTGCAGACGTCTCTCCCACCTAATGCTCTGCCAATTGGTAATTTTGTCTGTTTGGGCCTCTAAATGTGTCCCGTGCCATTTTATGATCCACACGTGCTTTCACTCTGAAATTTCGACCAAGCCCAGACCGTCCCTTAAAGTTTAAGTCCACCAAATATTAGCCCAAACGCACGTGTATATTTGTGGCCTTAACCAGTTTCCTCCCCTGTTTCTGCCAACATTCTTTGTTCTCGGCAGATTGTTAATTTTCCTTTGTCCTCTATTCTCCCGACACCTCTCCTATCCCCGAGCGTGTCAGAATCCCTCATGCAAAACCCCATGCAAAAGCATGCAAAATAACTAAAATGTATCTAGCCGAGAAACCCTCTCAGGTTCTCCTAAAATGTAACGTAAAAATTAACGTAAAATTATACTAAAAAAATGCAATAAAATTCCTTCACTTCATTGAAGTGTCGATGAGTTGAGTCGTGGGACATTTGGTCACGTTTGCATGTGACTTTAACTCACCATTCAACGTCAACTTCAACAGGGTTCATGTGCGGGCTTGATTCCAGGAGGCTCGGTTCTTGGTAGTAAGTCCAACTTTTCTCCATGCCAATTAATCACGTGTTTTGGCCTTGTTTGATCCTCTAAAGTTGGTTTAGAAATGTATAGTTCATCAATTAATTTTCCTGCAAAATTAACAAATATGTTAGAAAATTCCCAAGCCCGACTTTTCTCCATGCCAATTAATCCCGTGTTTTGGCCTTGTTTGATCCTCTAAAGTTGGTTTAGAAATGTATAGTTCATCAATTAATTTTCCTGCAAAATTAACAAATATGTCATCCTCCCCGGATTCTTGAGGATTTGACCTCAAATCCAAGGGGAAGTCAGCTCCATCTTGTTCATCTTCATCATAGCCAGCAAATGGAGAAAGATCTTGTACATCATATGTGGTAAAAGTCCATAATTGCCGGGTAACTCGAGTTTGCATGTACTTGGGTTGAATTCATCACCCCAAAAATTCTTCATGCTTGAGACCTTCTTAAAAGTTAGCCATCCATGGACAATTTCTATTGGTGTTTCATAAGATTCTATGCATTTCACAACAACATCATTCTTTCCTCAGCCAAAGTAATCACTAATCTGGTTTATACTATGCCACCACATAACTAGTTCAACATGAGTTTCACTATCCCAATTATAATCCATAGTGTTCCCATAATAATCAGTAATGTATTCTTCCAAGTATTCATGGAATCTAATATGCATAAGTACTGTAAAATCTTTGGAGCTATTAGTTAGCAAGAAAGGAACTACTAACCAATCGTGGCGGGTGCACGCCTATTGTGATTTCCAAAAGTAATCATTCTTTTCATGCACGGTGTTTTCTCTATTCACTCCTTTAGGGCACCAAGACTTCACATTATCACCACATGTTAGAAGGATGAGAAGTTGTAAACCATTTAACCAAAAAAAAAAAGTTGATAACCCAAATTCGTCCATGTGTTTCTTCCCAAACTAAACGTTCATCCCAAGATAAAAATAATATCCAAAACATAAGGTTGGTTGAAAACTTTTCCATCTTAAAATAGAGAATAAACC
Organism: Begonia fuchsioides; assembly: GCA_003255005.1. Lineage (NCBI taxonomy): Eukaryota > Viridiplantae > Streptophyta > Magnoliopsida > Cucurbitales > Begoniaceae > Begonia > Begonia fuchsioides. The sequence goes on along the minus strand of QAOC01054302.1, from coordinate 30,418 downwards.
ACGCACTTGTATACTTCTCCTTGTTCCCAATGACATGATCAATCATAATCTTATTCCAAGGAAGCAAAACAGTTTTAAAGGCCGTTGTACCAATTTCAAGATCACGAGTATTTAGTATCTCATCACACCAACCTTTTGTATCCAATGACCATGGTTCATGTAGACAAAATGTATCGAAATTCAAAAAGCTTCTAAAATCATCATGTGTAATTCCAAATAAGTTGTCCCTCGTTAATTTCTCAATTTTGCAACTAAGCAAAGCAAGTTCATAATTTTGCTAGAAAAGTTCCTTAGCTCCAAAATTTGCATGCTCGAAAACAACCACGAAATTCTTCTTCAAAAAGTTCACGTCAACATCACTAAAATGTCCACTATTTACCACGCCAATCTCATGAAGATAATTAAGCACTTTGTTAAATGGATCATACCTTTTGGCCACAACCTTGTTCGGTTTGACCATTTCATCCTCTCGGTCTACTTGGATACAATGGTATTCAATTACAAGCTCTTCAAAATCATTTGTCCATTCCATGCAAGGATGAGAAGGTTGCTGTAAATATTGGATCTACATACCCGAAGGGTTGGTTCTTTGTCGTTCGAGCCATAGGGTGGGCGATCCCGGCTTGTTGGAGCTCTATCTTTATTGAGGTTCCTTCTTCAATACTTGCTGCCAACGGAAGATCCACAATCTTTTCTTCTTGGTTAGGCTCGTGATGGGGCTCCAAGATAGCACAAGAGTTTTCAGATTCCTTGGAGGAGTGATTATCCTCAATACCGACAATTTCTTCCACTTGTTCGGCTTCTTTTTCAACAACCGGTTTAACTTCTTCTTCTTTCTTTTGAGGCATAAACAAATTGGTTTTGGCCAAGCTCTCCTGCTTAATAAGTTCATCCTTGGCCACTTGAGCCGGTTCAAGAGGAACTAATTTGAATGATCGTCCGTTGAATTTGAAAGAATATTGATTTGAAAAACCATCATGCTTAACTCTCCGATCGAATTGCCATGGTCTCCCGAGTAATAAGTGGCTTGCACTCATGGGAACCACATCACACATCCCCTTATCTTTGTAACTTCCAATAGAGAAATCAATGCATACTTGCTCGGTAACCTTGAGGTCTTCCTCATCATTGATCCAACGTAATTTATAAGGCCTCGGATGCAAACTAGTTTTCAACTTAAGTTTATCAACTAAATCCCGAGATGCTTCGTTGGTGAAACTACACCATCAATAATAAGTGAGCATACCTTTTCTTGGATCAAACACCTACTATGAAAGATGTTCTCTCATTGGATTTCCTCTTCTCGAGCTTGAGTACTAAGCACTCTTCGGATAACTAATGACAGATGTGTTTCTTCAACACCGGGTTCCAATTTTGGTTGATGGCTGGAACCACTTCTAAAGGCCATTCTTCAAACTTAAAATCACATAAAAATAGATGTAAAGAGAAAGGTGGGGAGGTATTTATGGCTCTGATACCAAATGACACGGAATGGAGGGGGTTTAGATTTAGGAAGTGGGAGAATTGGGTTAGGTTAAATGGAAAAACGATAATCCGATAATTCCAGAATCGGGACTGGAATTTGGACTACAATAACTCGACGATGCGATCGAGTTTAGGGCTGAAAGTTTTTAGTGGAACTCTAGGAGGAATATAGGTGATAGTCCTCCAAAAATGAAGGAAATCCTGTGGATGGATCGGTCGAAATGTAATGGAACAGTAATGGCATTTTTGGTGGTGGCCGGAAATCTGCCGGTGGAAAGAACTAAAACCAAATGAAAAATATTGATGGAAGGAAGAGCTTGTGACCTTCAACCTCACCCTAAGTCCTTGAAGAAGGCTGGAGTATTGAAGCACCAAGAAATCTCCAGCTCGGAGGGAGAACTCCTTTGAGATAACCTACGGTGGCCGGTAGAGCCGGCAAATGAGCGAGCTGGCTCGCCAGCTCGCTCGGCCGGCTCGAATTTTTGTTGAGCCGAGCCAGGCTTGGACTGGAACAGTACCGAGCCTGGCTCGAGCGAGCCTCCCGGTCGAGCCCGAGCCGAGCCCGCCTAAAGAGGCTCGCGAGCCCGACGAGGCTCGACGTCGCGCCTCGTCGCGCCTTCGTCGCCGCTCGTCGTCGTCGCTCGTCGGTCGTCTTCGCCATCGCCTCTCGCTCGCTCATCGCCTCATCGTCGTCGTCGTCGTCTTCGCCAGGTGTCACCATCCATGAACAATTTCTATTGGTGTTTCATAAGATTCTATGCATTTCACAACAACATCATCCTTTCCTCAGCCAAAGTAATCATTAATACGGTTTATACTATGCCACCACATAACTTGTTCAACATTAGTTTCACTATCCCAATTATAATCCATAGTGTTCCCATAATAATCAGCAATGTATTCTTCCAAGTATTCATGGGATCTAATATGCATAAGTACTGTAAAATCTTTGGAGCTATTAGTTAGCAAGAAAGGAACTACTAACCAATCGTGGCGGGTGCACGCCTATTGTGATTTCCAAAAGTAATCATTCTTTTCATGCACGGTGTTTTCTCTATTCACTCCTTTAGGGCACCAAGACTTCACATTATCACCACATGTTAGAAGGATGAGAAGTTGTAAACCATTTAACCACCAAAAGAAGTTGGTAACCCAAATTCGTCCATGTGTTTCTTCCCAAACTAAACGTTCATCCCAAGATAAAAATAAGATCCAAAACATAAGGTTGGTTGAAAAATTTTCCATCTTAAAATAGAGAATAAACCCCGTACTTGTATACTTCTCCTTGTTCTCAATGACATGATCAATCATAATCTTATTCCAAGGAAGCAAAACAGTTGTAAAGGCCGTTGTACCAACTTTAAGATCACGAGTATTTAGTATCTCATCACACCAACCTTTTGTATCCAATGATCATGGTTCATGTAGACAAAATGTATCGAAATTCAAAAAGCTTCTAAAAACATCATGTGCAATTCGAAATAAGTTGTCCCTCATTAATTTCTCAATTTTGCAACTAAGAAAAGCATAATTTTGCAAGAAAAGTTCCTTTGTAACATCCCGTTTTTTTTGTAACATAAAAAGCTTTTCATTGAAAATTCTTTTATCAAACATATTCATATATTTATACTTACAAAGCGGAAGCTAACATTTCAAATCACACTTATAAATAGTTAAACATAGGTCATATTTTCAAAATATAAAACTTTACAAACACTACATATTTGTAATTCAAAATAACCTTTTTACAAATTCTCTTCAAAACACGTGTCTTTTAGTGAGCTTACTCCACCGGTCAAAATCTCGCTTAACAACGACAAGGCTCCACGGAAGACACTCTCCTCCTCTTTCATATTTAATCCTCATGTGATATTTCTTCAACATTCAAGTCATCACCTACATTGCAAAGTCTAACTAATGAGCTTAAAGCTCAGTAAGTAGTGCAAATAAAACATGCATGATGTAATGAATGATATGATTTAAAACCATGTAGCTCATTTCATTTTCGTGGTGTGGATCCGCCCCCCATATGACGACCATCCACAAAACTTGATTGTTTACGTAACGTATATCGTTAGGAGATAACAACCTACCGTCAATCCCCATTGGGCTCACGGTAACATGGACCCATAGCCATTGCCGAGGGCGTCTTTACTCTCCTGTATCGTAGATGTCTTCATCGAATCAATAGAGATATTGCGAGGAAGAATGTAGGCATCAAAGACCCCCTTGGGCAACCTAACACCCAATCCATCGTCCCCCTATGATTCACTTATTATAATTCATAGTCTTCATGCATGACAATTCATTTTCGTTGTCCTTCGTAGAAAACATGATGCATGATCTCCATAACATGTCACATACAATCCTATCCTTAATGCAAGAAAATCTAACTAATCCAAAAAAAAGTCATATACACATATCAATAAAGGAATCTCATAGAAACTTATCAATCCATCAATACAAAGCACACAAACAATCATCAAATGACTTGAGGTTGGTGTATTGTGCATTACACCCCAACCAGTTTATCATCAATCATAAAAATATATAACCTTTGCAATGTAGACCTCTAATAGGCCAAACGCATACAACACATACTTACTTTGATTTCTGATGTCTTTTGTTTCAACTTGGCAATGCACACTAGAAGCTTGAGGACTTATATTGCCAAACCATTCTAATAAGTTTTTATACCATGAGTAACTATTTTTACTATAACTTCCAAAATTCATAACTTCCTCTATATTGATCCATTCCTGATACTTAAGGTGTCAAATGTTTCCTTAAGGAGTCTACTATAACTTCTTAGAAGACACCAAATTCAGAAAACTAACGTATGTCGACTTATGTGGACAAAAAAGAGGGCATTCACTGTTTGAATCAGGTTTGGGTCGACATAAACTTTCTGGGGTCGACCCATGTCACAAAACAGAGACTGTGTGCTCTTATCGGTCGACCCAAACTACAAGGGGTCGACCCAAACTCTCCCCAGTTGCCGTACACTAACTTACGACGTCCATAACTTTTCCTACATAGCTCCGAATCGAGTAATTCTAAGGGCTATAAATTACTCTAAAAGTCTAATTTAACTCTTAGACATAAACTCAAATTCGTGCTACAATTTTACCGAATCTACAAAACCCTAACTTTGTTCATAATCAAACGATTTTCTAACAACCTACATGAAATCCTTCATTTTTATTCATCAATTCAACCAATATCATCATATTATCCTTACTGAACCTAAACAAAACTTAGAGGATAGAATAATACCTTGAACTTCAGCCTTCACGAATTTACTTGGGATTTTCTACTTCACCTCTCTTGAAATAACTCACTCACTCACTCAAGGACGCCTAAACTCACCCTTTTTCTTTCTCAACACCTCTCTTCTTTGACAAATCTCACTCTCCTTTGAGCTTAGAGCAACAAAATGGGAGAAAATGTAAGAGAGTTCGTGGCTGGGAGAAAGATATGGCAGCCCATGCCTTTTAAGTTCTTTATTAACCATAAACAATATTTCCTTCAAGTCCCCAAATGAAAACTCTACATGTTTTGGCTGACCATGCCTTTTACTTTCTTAATTAAACAAAATCAACCTTCTCTTTACGTCCACCGATCGGATTTCCCTACGTTTTGGTTGACTTTTCAACGGCATGTATGAGAATGTGTTGACCGCACATCTATTGTGTCGACCGAAAGCATTCCCAGAGAACAACTTGTGTCGACCGCACGTCTATTGTGTCAACCGAAAGCGTTCCAGAGAGCAACTTGTGTCGACTGCTCGGTCGTGGGGTCTGATGTACAATGGAACTCCACTCCATTGGGCCGAGAGTTTTATGCTAACCTGGTTGTTCATTTTGTAGGAAAAATAACCTCGGAGTCACCCACGGAGAACGACAAAGAAAAGCCAAAGACGTCCATCACATGGCTGGACACAACCTTGACCGCACACGCCGGGCCGGAAATGGTCGCCCATGCCGCGGGACGCATGACCCTGACCGCACACGCCGGACCGATGACCACGGCGTTCACCTTGACCGCACACGCTGGGCCGGACATGGCGGCCCTGATGTGCAACCCGAGCACATCATGGATCAAGCCCCGACCAACCCAACGAGCCCACCCGATTTTTCTAACTTAGTTGCTCATTTTGCAGGACTCTTAGCCTCGGAAACACCTTCCGAGCATGATCGGGAACGGCCCAAGCACTCCATTACTTGGTGCTCGGCCATTCCCACACCCAGCAGCCCGGCCCGCGACACAGCCGAGACGTGTGACGCACCCGGACACGGCGCACCCGGCAGCCCGGCCCACGACGCAACTGAGGCTTGTGACCGAGACACGCCCCGCGCCCGACGGACGCTCCACGACCCTGACCCGACGACCATCCAAACTTCGGTCGTCGGCCTATCTGAAGTCCACTAGGGCTTCGGCCCAGTAATAAGTGGCCAGCGTGAGAGAACGCACGGTCCGAACCCCTTGGATCGCGCGGTCTTCCACGGAGTCCAAGTCCTCGGCCAACCCAACGCCGAGCCCGGCCACCTTAGTTTATTTTCAGCCTTTAGAAGACTTAGTGAAGAAAGCAAGAAGTCTAAAGACAAAGGACGCTGAATGCACCATTGGAAGCCCACGATGGCCGAGCCTCTCACGAGACACGGCCCACTATCGGCCCATTCGAAGACTTAGCCAAATTCTATCGGCCAAACTTACTTAATCTTTAAGTATGTTGGTTGTTTGGTTAAGATAAGGAAGAAGATCAAGTTTGGCACGAGCATATCTTTGTGATGACCGTAGATCACCCATCGGACGCACGAGCATGGCCGATCACCGAACCACCAGCGATTAACAAGGGATTTTCATGCACCAAATCCTTGGAGCAGCTGTTAAATCTTCAGAGGATCTTCAATCAACGGATTTCCTCAACAAACTCACGGATCCCTTGAAGCTCACCCATGACCGACCGCCGGCTCAACCCATCTAGACGTGCCCGCGCACCAACTCGAGTCATCACCGGTCCATCAAAGAACCAGACCGTGCGCTACCTTTTGTTGACCACCAAAGAGACTTTAGAAGCCCCGGATCCAGATTGGCTCGAGCCAATCCTTCATTTGTTCGGAGCTCCGCCCATACCGACGCACCCTCTCGGTCAATCGGTCAACCCCAAGACAACCTCGGTCGACTTTCGAACCAAGCCGCGAGGAACATGCATGAATTGTATCCTCCGACCAAGAATCACGGACATGGACTTCTCCAAAGTCAACATGAAGTGTTTGATCAATCTAAAGGCCGAAAGCTTCCTTCTTCTTAGATAGTTAGTTCAATTTTATGTCTTTAAGTATTGTATTCGATTTCCGTTTTCAATAGAGAGAATTTTAGTAAAATTGTGCATTGCACCTTCTTCCCGAAAGGATCGAAGCTCCATCTCGATAATTCCCCTCCGGTGAGTTATATTCGGCCGAGTGTTATCAACCCTCGAGTGTTCATCGGTGAGTCATATCCGAGAAGACATTCAAGGTCTACCGAATTCAATACTTTGATCGCTCAAGTATTGAATTGCCTTCATCCATACCTTCACCATCTTCATCCCCGAGCCTTCAAATTCCTCCACAAACCGATCCCTGTCCATAAATTCACTACCGAGTCATCTTCACATTCTATCGAACCATTCCATATTTTCCACCACCAAATACCCTCATTCCTACCACGTTACGCTTCCGCAAACCCCATCCTAAATTGGCCCGAGCCAATTTCCCGATCGCCGTACACCAGGCCCATGGCACCACGACCACGGCGCGCACCATCATCGGACCTATCGGGCCAAGCAACGCGGCCCACGCGAGTCTCGGCCATCTTCAATAAGTGGCCGAGCGCCACATTTCCCTTCAGAAATTAGAGACTTAGAGAATGAAGAAGATCAAGCCTAAACATCAAGAGGACGGATTTACAGCCCAAGACCCAGCCGAGGTCGAGGCCCATGCAACGCTCAAGGAATCCCAATGCATCCTTCAAATTCTTCTGTGTCAAATCTTCATGGATAAGATCCCTTAGCTGGAAAATAACAACCAAGAAGATTTGGAGAGATTCGCACGCACAAAATCCCATAAATCTCGGAGATACGTAGCCACGGCCGAGCGCACCCGCCAGCGCGCCCGCCAGCGAGCATGGCAGCGCGCCTGGCAGCACACAACACCCGCCAGCGCACCCGATAGCGCACCCACCAGCCCGGCGCATTCGAACCACGACGCACCTACGGGATCTCCGTGCCAAATCATCCTAGACGTCCAATTTATCCGATGGCTTGAGATTACTAGTTCTCTAAATTTTCGTTTTAGTTTTTGTCTACTTAAAGAACATTAGACCTACTTGTTACTTAGAGAATTTTTATATCAAAATTGTGTTTACACACCTTCAACCTTTTGGAAGAAGCTCTCAACGTCGTTTTCCTTCTCCGGTGAGTCATATCCGGCCAAGCTTCGACAACCCTTGCGTGTACGATCGGTGAGTCACATCCGAGTGCACACGAGGTCTATTGATTCCGATACTTCGATTGCTCGAGTATCCGAATTATTCCATCTCCCCTTTCATCTCCAATTCCTCCATAAAATCATCTCATTCCCGAGCTTTCAAACCTCCTCCACCATACCATTACCGCCGCCGATACACAATCCCGTGTACCGGCATCATCCGTACCCTACAAGACACTCATAGCCTCACCATTCCGATCAAGACGTGTCGTGAATCTTCGAGCCATCCAAACTCAAGATCCATTGCACATCAATTGGTATCAGAGCAAAAGTTCCTATTTGCAGCATCGAGTCTCGATTTTTACACGTAAAAATCAAAACTTGCGCATGATGAAACGAAGCGAAGCCGTTCACGAACCCGCCTGCGACAACGCCATCACGAGCGATCAAACGCTACACCCGGTCCACCCGAGCACCACCCTAGCATCCATGAACAAGTGGCCGATCAAAATCATCAAATGAACGAGCGAATAGCGGCGAATGAACGATTGATGCAAGCCATTTTACAAAGGTTGGATGCCTTGACCAACCCAACAAGTGCCGCCGCCGCCCGCACCACGATCGATCCGAAGACCGGGTGCCGGGAATCGCCGAGCCAATCGACATGACTCGGACGGATCCGATGACGAATTTTACGAGGACCATCATGTGGACCGAGAGGATGAACGACGCCTCCCGAAGGTAAACATCCCATCCTTTAGTGGTACCGCAAACAGAGACGTATATCTTGAGTGGGTTGAAAAGGTAGATGCAATTTTCAACCTTTACGATTATTCCGAAAAACTCAAGGTTCAATTAGCATCATTGGAATTTACGGGATACGCTATTCTTTGGTGGAATTTCCATCGAGCTCAACTCCGGAAAGATAGACAACCCGAAGTCTCGACATGGGACACTATGAAGGCCCACATGCGCACACGGTTTTTGCCTAATTACTATCGGCAAGAACTATTTTTGAAACTACAAGGGCACCTCACCGAATTTGAGACCATCCGAATTCAATGTGAACTAGATGAGCCGCAAGAGCACCTAATAGCTCGGTTCATTAGAGGACTCCAACGTGACATTGGAGATATTGTGGAGTTACAGCCCCATGATTCTTTTGACTCGCTTATTCAAATGACTCTAAGAGTCGAGAGACAAGTCAAATGGAAGGGCAAGCTCGCGGATACAAGAACAATCTCGCGCGCGCCCGCGTTTTACCGCCCGGCCGAGGAGATAGTAAGCGAGGATGAGTCTGTGAGCCCGCCCGAGGACACGGCCACACCCGACGAGGTACCCGGCCCAATTGAACACGGTCAAGACGAGTGTCGACCGCAAGATGGGACTTGGCTCATGGTCCGACTGGTCCTCTCCTCCCAACCACAACCGGAAGCATACCAACGCGAGAACCTCTTCCATAGCCGATGTTTGGTTAAGGAAAGAGTGTGTTCTTTAATCATTGATGGTGGGAGTTGCACCAACGTAGCTTCCTGAGAGCTAGTGGAGAAATTGTCCTTGCCAACCACCGACCACCCGACACCATACAAGCTCCGATGGATCACGGACAAGGAGGACGTCCGAGTATCCAAGCAAACTCGGGTTGAATTCAAGATTGACCACTACAAAGATTCGGTGTTATGCGATGTAGTTCCGATGAATGCCACTCATCTCTTGCTCGGAAGACCATGGCAATATGATCGCCATGTAATACACGATGGGCGCGCCAATCATTACACCCTCATGATGAATGGCCAAAAGGTGATTTTGACGCCCATGACTCCGGAGCAAGTAGCCAAGGATGAGGCCATCAAAAGAGAGGCAAGGGTCAAGAAGGCCTTGCTTGTAAACCGGAAAGGGCTCGATCGGTGTATAGCCCGGAATGACACGATAGTCATGCTCGTGTATCGGGAGCATGACCGAGGCGAAGACACGCTTATTCTGGACGTGGTCAAACCTTTGATCGAGCGGTACCGAGACGTATTCCCGGAAGAACTCCCCTCGGAATTGCCTCCATACCGAGGGATAGAACATCAAATTGACTTTCAACCGGGAACCACCTTGCCCAACCGACCCCCTTATCGGCTCAACCCGGAAGAAAGCAAGGAATTACAACGCCAAGTCCAAGAGCTCCTCGAGAAGGGTTACATCAAGGAATCCTTAAGCCCGTGTGCGGTTCCGGCCCTCCTAGTGCCTAAAAAGGATGGCACGCACCGCATGTGCATCGATAGCCAAGCGGTCAATGACATCACGATCAAGTACCGATTTCCTATACCTCGGCTTGATGATCTTTTGGATGAACTTAGCAGGGCTAAGCTCTTTTCCCGAATTAACCTTAAGAGCGGATATCACCAAATTCGCATGAAGGAAGGCGACGAATGGAAGACCGCTTTCAAAACAAAGTATGGATTGTTTGAATGGCTAGTTATGCCTTTCGGTCTCACGAATGCCCCGAGTACGTTCATGAGACTCATGAACCATGTCCTTTGAGCCTTCCTTGGCAAGTTTATCATCGTTTATTTTGATGATATCCTTGTGTATAGCACGGACACCTCGAGCCATTTGGAGCACTTGGAACAACTCTTCATCACGTTGCGGCAAGCCCGATTATATGGAAATCAAGCCAAGTGCGCGTTTGCTCAAGAGCGTATTCACTTCCTCGGATTTATATTATCCAAGAATGGCGTGGAAGTAGATGAAGAAAAGGTGAAGGCCATCCGAGAATGGCCAAACCCGAAGGGAGTCACGGACGTGAGGAGCTTCCACGGATTAGCAAATTTTTACCGACGGTTCATTAAGGGTTTTAGCACCATCATGGCCCCCTTGACCAAACTCACGAAGAAAGGTATGGAATTTAAGTGGTCAAAACCATGTCAAGAAAGTTTTGATCATATTAAACGTCGCCTTTGTGAAGCGCCCATATTAGCTCTCCCAGATTTCAATAAAGCTTTCGAAGTGGAGTGCGATGCATCCGGTACGGGGCATCGGGGCGGTTTTAATGCAAGAGGGCCGACCCGTGGCCTATTTTAGCGAGAAACTCAAAGGTGCGACTTTAAATTATTCCACTTATGATAAAGAGTTATATTCGCTTATTAGGGCTATTGCGGTATGGCAACATTACTTATTACCACGAGAGTTTATTATACATACCGATCACCAAGCCCTCAAGTTTATCAAAAGCCAAGGGAAACTTAATCGGAGGCATGCTAAATGGATCAAATTTTTAGAAAGGTACCCTTATATTATCAAGTATAAAAAAGGGGATACTAATGTTGTGGCCGATGCTTTGTCAAGGAGAAGCATATTATTTATCGAAAATGCGGGTGAGATTTTTCGGGTTTGAATGGGTCAAACAATTCTATAAGGAAGACCCCGATTTCGGTACACACTTTGAAGCCGCGTCCAAAGGGGAGCTATCGGGTTACCATATTACCGATTGCTACCTCTTACGAGGAGGGCGTTTATGTGTCCCTAAAGGGAGCCTACAGGTGTCCCTCATCACCGAGGCACACGGTGGCGGCCTTGCGGGACACTTTGGGGAGAAGAAAACGTGGGAGATGCTCAAGGAGCATTTTTATTGGCCACACTTGTTCCGGGACGTGCACCACTTCGTACAAAGGTGTATCGTGTGCAAAAAGGCCAAAAATTGAACTTTGGCTCAAGGACTATATCAACCATTACCGGTGCCAGACCATCCATGGCAAGCCGTGAGCATGGATTTTGTCGTCGGTCTCCCTCGGACAAGCAACCGCAAGGACTCGGTCATGGTTGTGGTGGATCGATTTTCCAAGATGGCACATTTCATTCCTTGCCATACAACCAATGACGCCACTTACATCGCAGATCTTTTCTTCAAGGAGGTAGTTAAGCTACACGGAGTACCACATTCTATTGTCTCCGACCGTGATGGTAAGTTTATAAGTACTTTTTGGAGAACTTTGTGGGCAAGGCTCGGAACCAAGCTTTTATTTAGCACGGCCTTTCACCCACAAACCGATGGGCAAACGGAAGTGGTCAATAGATCACTAGGGGCTCTATTGAGGAGTGTGATCAAGAAGGGAACCACCACATGGGAATCCAAGTTACCCTTCGTAGAATTTGCCTATAATCAGTGCAAGCACAACACTACGGGGATGACCCCTTTTGAAGTGGCTTACGGGTTTAACCCCTCAACACCATAGGATTTATTACCATTACCTACCCAGGAACTTGACAATCCCGATGGGCTTAATAAGGCTGAAGTAATCCGAAGAATGCACGAGAGGGTCAAGAAGACTATCGAGCGAAAAAACGAGACCTATGCCGCTTCGGCCAATAAGAAAAGAAAGGAGAAACTTTTCCAAGTGGGGGATCGTGTTTGGATCAAGACACGGCACTTTAAGAAAAAGCACGCCAAGTTACTTCCAAGGGCCGAGGGACTGTTTCGAGTGGCTGAAAAGATTGGTCCAAACGCATACAAAGTGATTCTTCCCGGCAAACCCGACGTGCTAATCACGGCCAATGTACAAGATCTATCCCCTTATTTAGACGATGAAGATCACGAGGGGAAACCCGAGGATGGAGATTTGGGGGCAAATCCTCAAATACCTCGGGAGGATGATGTACAATGGGACTCCACTCCATTGGGCCGAGAGTTTTATGCTAACCTAGTTGTTCATTTTGTAGGAAAAATAACCTCGGAGTCACCCACGGAGAACGACCAAGAAAAGCCAAAGACGTCCATCATATGGCTGGACACAACCTTGACCGCACACACCAGGCCGGACATGGCGGCCCATGACGCGGGACGCACGACCTTGACCGCACATGCCGGGCCGGACATGACGGCCCTTGCTGCGGGACGCACGACCTTGACCGCACACGCCGGGCCGGACATGGCGGCCCATGCCGCGGGACGCATGACCCTGACCGCACACGCCGGGCCGACGACCACGGCAGCATCCGTACCCGACAAGACACTCATAGCCGCACCATTCCGATCAAGACGTGTCTTGAATCTTTGAGCCATCCAAACTCGAGATCCATTGAACATCAGGGTCGACCCAAAGTGTCAATTGTGTCGACCATTTCTAAGTCCTGGGGTCGACCAAAACTATAATTGTGTTGACCCCTCTTAAATCATGGGGTCGACCGAAACTATACTAAAGAACTGTTTTGTGTCGACCGCTCCTCAATCTTGGGGTCGACTGAAATATACAAATGTGTCGACCCCTCCAAATTCCTGGGGTCGACCTAAAATACACACTTGTGTCGACCCCTCCGAAATCCTGGGGTCAAACGAAAGGTTACATTGTGTTGACCCCTCCTCGATCCTGGGATCGACCAAAACTTACATTGTGTCGACCCCTCTTTGATCCTGGGGTCGACCGGAAGTTCCAATTTGCCGTTAAACATTATTCTCTTTATCGCCTTCAACCTACTAATTCACTAATATCCACCCAACATTTATGAAATAACTCTTAAACATTTTTATCTTAAAATCGCAAATTCTAAAATCAAAATGAGGGTTGTTACATCCTTAGCTTCAAAATTTGCATGCTCAAAAACAACCACGAAATTCTTCTTCAAAAAGTTCACGTCAACATCACTAAAATGTCCACTATCTATCCAGCCAATCTCATGAAGATAATTAAGCACTTGGTTAAATGGATCATACCTTTTGGCCACAACCTTGTTCGGTTTGACCTTTTCATCCTCTCGGTCTACTTGGATACAATGGTATTCCATTGCAAGATCTTCAAAATCATTTGTCCATTCCATGCAAGGATGAGAGGTTGCTGTAAATATTGGATCTACATACCCGAAGGGTTGGTTCACGGTCGTTCGAGACATAGGGTGGGCGATCCTGGCTTGTTGGAGCTCTATCTTTATTGAGGTTCCTTCTTCAATACTTGCTGCCAACGGAAGATCCACAATCTTTTCTTCTTGGTTAGGCTCGTGATGGGGCTCTAAGATAGCACAAGAGTTTTCAGATTCCTTGGAGGAGTGATTATCCTCAATACCGACAATTTCTTCCACTTGTTCGGCTTCTTTTTCAACAACCGGTTTAACTTCTTCTTCTTTCTTTTGAGGCATAAAAAAATTGGTTTTGGCCAAGCTCTCCTTCTTAATAAGTTCCTCCTTGGCTACTTGAGCCGGTTCGAGAGGAACTAATTTGAATGATCGTCCGTTGAATTTGAAGGAATATTGATTTGAAAAACCATCATGCATAACTCTCCGATCGAATTTCCATGGTCTCCCGAGTAATAAGTGGCTTGCACTCATGGGAACCACATCACACATCACCTTATCTTTGTAACTTCCAATAGAGAAATCAATGCATACTTGCTCGGTAACCTTGAGGTCTTCCTCATCATTGATCCAACGTAATTTCTAAGGCCTCAGATGCAAACTAGTTTTCAACTTAAGTTTATCAACTAAATCCCGAGATGCTTCGTTAGTGCAACTACCACCATCAATAATAAGTGAGCATACCTTTTCTTGGATCAAACACCTACTATGAAAGATGTTCTCTCATTGGAGTTCCTCTTCTTGAGCTTGAGTACTAAGCACTCTTCGGATAACTAATGACAGATGTGTTTCTTCAACACCGGGTTCCAATTTTGGTTGATGGTTGGAACCACTTCTCAAGGCCATTCTTCAATCTTAAAATCACATAAAAACAGATGTAAAGAGGAAAGTGGGGAGGGATTTATGGCTCTGATAAAAAATGATACGGAATGGAGGGGGTTTAGATTTAGGAAGTGGGAGAATCGGGTTAGGTTATATGGAAAAACGATAATCCGATAATTCCAGAACCGGGACTGGAATTTGGACTGCAATAACTCGACGATGCGATCGATTTTAGGGCTCAAATTTTTAGTGGAATTCTGGGAAGAAGATAGGTGATATTCCTCCAAAAATGAAGGAAATCACGTGGATGGATCGGTCGGAATGTAATAGAACAGTAACGGCATTTTTGGTGGTAGCCGGAAATCTGCCGGCGGAAAGAACTAAAACCAAACGAAAAATATTGATGAAAGGAAGAGCTTGTGACCTTCAACCTCACCCTAAAGTCCTTGAAGAAGGCTGGAGTATTGAAGCACCAAGAAATCTCCAGCTCGGAGGGAGGATTCCTTTGAGATAACCTACAGTGGCCAGAGATGCGCCGGCTGCCGGTTTGAAGTTGGAAATGCCCGTGAGAGGGAGATGCTCAAAGCAACTTTAATTCAAATTCCAAATTGAAATTACAAGCAAGCATTGGGGGAGGTTTTATCAGCTGAAAAGAGAGGAAAAAAATGAGGGAAAATTATGAGCCAAAGTCATGCAACATGCATGCTGGAAATGAAAATAAAGGAGGGAAAATTAGACCAATGAGAATGCAAGAATGTGATGGCCACGTGATCTTGCACCCCTTCAGCCAATTCGCCCTTCTTTCTTTGCCCAAAATACCCTTCTTTCAGCCAAGTATCCCTCATGCAAGACCCCATGCAAAAGCATGCAAAATAACTAAAATGTATCTAGCCGAGAAACCCTCTCGGGTTCTCCTAAAATGTAACCTAAAAATTAACGTAAAAATATACTAAAAAATGCAATAAAATTCCTTCACTCCATTGAAGTGTTGATGAGTTGAGTCGTGGGACATTTGGTCACGTTTGCATGCGACTTTAACTCACCATGCAACGTGAACTTCAACGGGGTTCATGTGTGGGCTTGATTCCGGGAGGCTCGGTTCTTGGTTGTAAGTCCACCTTTTCTCCATGCCAATTAATCACGTGTTTTGGCCTTGTTTGATCCTCTAAAGTTGGTTTAGAAATGTAGTTCATCAATTAATTTTTCTGCAAAATTAAGAAATATGTTAGAAAATTCCGGAGCTCGGGCTCGGGTGATTTCTCCATTCGGTATGCCAATCCGTGGCATGTCATCCTCCCCGGATTCTTGAGGATTTGACCTCAAATCCAAGGGGAAGTCAGCTCCATCTTGTTCATCTTCATCATAGCCAGCAAATGGAGAAAGCTCTTGTACATCATATATTCCCCGGTAATGGTCCAAGTGTCTTTGAAAAACTTTGAGGTATATCCATCGGGCATGAGAGACTTATCATTGTCAATGTCGAAAAGAGCTTGCTGAATTTCAGCGATTGTAATTGGATCCGTGAGTAGTTTACGATCAGAATCCGAGAGAAGAGGACCATTACAGATGATATTAGGTTCGGGATTAGGAAGGGCACAAGGGCAGCCGAGGAGATTCTTGTAGTATTGCACGAATTCCTCGTGGACTTGGTCCATTGAATCCGAGAGGAGGCGATTTTGCTTAGTGATGGAAGGAATGAAGTTTCTCTTGTGATTCTTCTTGACAATCGCATGGAAGAATTTGGAGCACTTGTCACTTTCTAGAATGTCTTTGCTTTTGGCTTTTTGTTGATAAAAATGCTTTTCAGCCGAGGCAAGGAGAGAAGCTTGCTTCCTCAATTCAGGGATTTTTCCAGCCAAATCTCTATTACCGGGAAAAGAGTCCAAAAGGGATTGGGCATCCTTGAGCTCGGATTTAGCGCGATCGACTCTAGAGGAGATATGAGAGAAATGCTTGAGGTTTAACTCCTTGAGCATAGGTTTCAAACGGAGAAGTTTGGCCTTAAGCTGAAACTGATAGGAGCCTCTCGAAGGGAGACACCAAGAATCATTAACAATTTGAAGGAAATTTGGGTGACAGTCCACATGTTGAAGAATTTCCAGTTTGATTTCTTTCAGGGAGAAAAGCTGTGAATATGCACCAGACAAGGGGAGTGATCGGAGAGGCCTGGAGGGAGGAAGAGGGAGGTGGAATTGGGCAGGGAGCATTGCCAAAGATCATCCACGAAGGCCCTATCTAGCTTGGACCAGACCTTGTTATTGGACCAAGTGAATTTTAGCCCGGAGGAGGGGAGATCCGAGAGGCCAAGATTTAAGCAGCATTCCCTGAAATCAAAGCATTCCCTAGGATTGGCAGCAACCCCACCAATTCTCTCATAAGGGCTCAAAATGAAGTTAAAATCCCCCATGATAAGCCAAGGATGACTAAAAATAGCCCTGGCCCGAGAAAGGTTTTTCCAGAGAAGTTTGCTATCCGAGATGGAGTGGATCTTTAACTTTAGCCCTAAAAATGTCCTTTTTAGAGGAGGTGGGACAATTGTCTGTGACTTTGGAAGTTTGAACTGGATCTTTAACTTTTAATCGGCTAGAGATTCTGGTGAATGGAATGCTGGAATCAAGAATGGAGTCTAGGGATTTGGAGTCAAAACAATCTTTATCATCCGATGAGATAAAGGAAGAAGATTGTCCAACAAAAGAGCAATCAGGATGGGGGAGACCTTTGAATTATTTGATAGTATCCGAGTCATCATCGTATGTTCCAATCTCAACATTAGTCCGGGGAGGGAGGGGGTGAATGGGGGTCGAAGCTCACTTTATAAGGAGCAGGGGCAGGTGGGACCGGGGGTCTAGGTTATGCTTGCAGGACTCGAGATTATGACCTATGGTAGAGCAGGAGGTGCAGAAATCAAGTTCAGTTTCATAATGAACCGCTTGAGAGATGATATTTCCTTTTGAAGTGCTTATTTTTATCTCCCTAATCAACTCTTTCAAAATGTCCACTTCAATTAGAACCCTCGCATAACCAAGCCGGCCTAAGGACTTGGTTAGATGATCCGTCATCAATGGTTTGCCGATTCTTGATGAGATTTTTCTGAGGGACTTTTCAGACCAACACTCTAGGGGGAGATTGTAGAAAGTAACCCAGATGGGAATGATGCTTATTTCATCAATCCCAAAATCAAACCAAGGGGGCAGTTTCTTAAGGAGAAGTGGTTGGCCATAGATGGAGTAAGGGCCTCGGCATATGACATTTTCCCGATCCATGTCCGATTGAAAAATGAATCAAATCCATCTGTTAGTGTTGGGAATGACTTTGACATTTTATTTCCAACCATCAACAATACGTTTAAGGCCTTCTTTACCCGGGTGCCTATGTGGGAAATATCCAACTAGAGTATAGCCTAGGTTGCTCTCTACATCCAGAAGGTTGTCGGCCGAGAGGGGGATGACATCAACCATGTTAGGATCAAAAGATAATTGGTGTCCTTGACCTTGATTGCGGTTATTTTTAACCATATCTCCGTAGGAAATGGATGGGTTTCGTGTTGTGGCCTCTCTCTCAGGCATATTCTCAAACAGGATGTGGGCAGATTTTTTGGTGATGGGAGGAAAAGTTTTTTCAGGGGTGGCTGAAGGGGATTCACCTGCAATTAATCCAGGCCTACTTATCACAATATTTTTGGCCACAATATTATGCATTTCTGTCAAATTCAGTGAAGAACCAGAGGGAAGAGCGACAACGATACGTGCCTTACCTTCAGCCGGAGAAACAGAGGGCGACGGTTCTCCGGTGCAAGGGAAGTTACAATCGGGAGGTAGGCCGTGATGTGAAACCCGAGCACATCACGGATCAAGCCCCGACCAGCCCAACGAGCCCACCCAATTTTTCTAACTTATTTCCTCATTTGGCAGGTCACTTAGCCTTGGAAACACCTTCCGAGCATGATCGGGAACGGCCCAAGCACTCCATCACTTGGTGCCCGACCATTCCCGGCCACGACGCACCCGGCAGCCCGACCCATGATGCAGCAGAGGCTCGTGACCGAGACACGCCCCGCGCCAAACGGGTGCCCCACGACCCCGACCCGACGACCACCAAAGCCTCGATCGTCGGCCTAGCCGAAGTCCACTAGGGCTTCGGCCCAGCAGAATAAGTGGCCAGCGTGAGGGAACGCACGGTCCGATCCCCTTGGATCACGCGCTCTCCCACGGAGCTCGACTCCTCGGCCCACCCAACGCCGAGCCCGGCCACCTTAGTTTATTTTCAGCATTTAGAAGACTTAGTGAAGAAAGCAAGAAGTCTAAAGACAAAGAACGTTGAATGCACCATTGGAAGCCCAAGATGGCCGAGTCTCTCACAAGACACGACCCACTATCGGCCCAATCGAAGACCTTAGCCAAATTCTATCGGCCAACTTACTTAAATCCTTAAGTATTTTGGTTATTTGGTCAAGGAAAGAAAGAGGTTCAGATTCGCACGAGCATATCTTCTTGATGACCAAAGATCCTCCATCGGACGCACGAACAAGGCCGATCACCGAACCAACAGCGAACCACAAGGGATTCTCATGCACAAAATCCGTGAACCAGCTGTTGAATTCTCAGAGGATCTTCAATCAACAGCTTTGCTCAACAAACTAACGGATCCCTTGAAGCTCACACATGCATGCCCGCTTGTTCGGCCCATTTGAACGTGCCCAGGCACACAGTCGAGTCATCATCGAACCATCAAAGAACCAGACCGTGCGCTACATCAAGTTGATCACCGAGGAGACTTTAGAAGCCCCGGATCCAGATTGGCTCGAGCCAATCTCTCATTCGTTCGGAGCTCCACTCATCCGACTCACCCTCTCGGTCAATCGGTCAACAACAAGACAACCTCGGTCGAGTTTCGAACCAACCGCGAGGAACCCGCATGAATCGGATCCACCGGCGAAGAATCACACACATGGACTTCTCCAAAGTCAACATGAAGCGTGTGATCAATCCAAAGGCCGAAAGCTTCCTTCTTCTTAGATAGTTAGTTCAACTTTATGTCTTTAAGTATTGTAATCAATTTCCGTTTTCAATAGAGAGAATTTTAGTAAAAATTGTGCATTGCACCTTCTTCCCGAAAAGATCAAAGCTCCCTCCGATATTTCCCCTCCGGTGAGTCATATCCGGCCGAGTTATATCAACCCTCGAGTGTTCATCGGTGCGTCATATCCGAGAAGACATTCAAGGTCTACCGAATTCAATACTTTGATCGCTCAAGTATTGAATTGCCTTCATTCATTACCTTACACCATCTTCATCCCCGAGCCTTCAAACTCCTCCACAAGCCGATCCCGGTCCATACATTCACCACCGAGTCATCTCCACATTCTACCAAGCCACCCACTATTTTCCACCACCAAACACCCTCATTCCTATCACATTACGCTTCCGCAAACCCCATCCTAAATTGGCCCGAGCCAATTTCCCGATCGCCGTACACGCGACTTCCCTGGTTACGTGAAAAGCGACAAGTCCGATAAAGTTTGTGCGATCTTGGTTCCCGCTGCACACCAGGCAGAAGGCCATCAACGGCAGTAGCACGGGTAGACACTTCAGGCTGGGAAGCATTACCAGCAGGGCGAAACAGAGACGCCTTTGATTTCAGTTTTTTTTCCATTAAAATATCTGAGATGCAGATGGTGGAAGGATTTATATTCGAAGATGAGGGGGAAAATCAGCAAAAGTTTTAGATATAGAAGCCCGGAGATGAAATCCGGCCGCCGTCAACGGCTAACCGGAGTTGGAAATGGCTAGATTTCACTGGAAATGGCTATATTCTGTTGGTAACGGCTATAATCAGACAGCGATTTTCTGGGACCGAGGTACACAAAATGGGGACGATTTTTGGCTAGAAGCAGACGACGGCGGACCAGAATCGGACGGGAAAGTGACAAAAACAGAATGCAGGGGAGTTTCGATTTAGGGCACAGGCAACCAGAATCGGGGTTTCAATCAGCGAGACCAACTAGCGAGAGACAGGGAAGGAAAGGAAATAAGTCTGACAACGACCAGGAGCCGTCTCCGGCGAGATTCGAAGACCACTGTCCGGCCGAGGCAAAATATCGTCTCACAACGACTGGGAGCGAAACCGAGAGTCAACAAAAAAGAAAATAGGTTCAGCGTGGAGAGGAGAGCGAGACGAAACCAGATCTGGTGGAGCAATTCAACGAAAATTAATGAGAAGAAAAGAAAATGGGAAAGAAGACAGCGTCAAGGCACTGGAACAGACGAAAAACAGGTGAAAACAATTCAGCCGAAAGTCGCCAGATCCAGGGAGAAAATTCTCTCTCCTGACCCTGACTGAGAGCACTTTCTTTTTTTTTTTGTTTAAGGTAAATATATTAAAGCAAAAAATAGAAACAATAGAGTGAAGCCAAGAGCCCGGGCCGGGGGGAATCTACAAGCCAGAATGACCACCCCGGAAAACCCGAGAAGAAAGCAAGGGAGATCAAAGACCTGAATGGAGAGCCAACATGCTAACTAACCAATTCACAAAAGGCCCGAGAATTATGAGATAAGCCCTCACAACCAGAAAAGTCAGCAAATAACATAAGTCAAACTCAAACAGAAAAGCAGCATGAATAAAAATGATCAACTCAACCCAGTTGACATCAAGTAGGGCGCCTCGGGGAGGAAACAAAAAAGAAGATGAACAACTAGGGATCAAGCTGGAGGCACGGCAGCAGCAGCCATGGACGAGCGGTGAAAAAGGGAGTCAGCAGATCTGAGCAGGAAGGAGGCCCGCAGCAGCATCCGAATAAGGGAGAAGCAGCAAAATGGCAGCAGATCCGATCAGAGCTTTGGCAGCATAGGAGGAAGAGCAGCGAGTAGAATGGCAAATAGCTTCGAGGGAAGCTTGGCAGACTGGAGAAACCAGGAGAGACAACAAGCCTTAAGCAGCATGAAGGAGGATAAGCAGGCCCTGCAAGAAAACAGCAAATAAATGGAGTGAGCTAGTCATGCCTGGGAGGAATGAATCTGATCAGCCATCTTGGGGTGGAGAGCAAAAAGCATCTTGAAGACTGCTTTTTGACTTTTCTAGAGATGTGCTCGGCTGACCAAGACTTTCCCTCAAAAGCTTTGACATTTCTGGCATTCCATATATAGTAAACCGTGGTGGCAAGAATGATTTTCATTAAGTTTGCTTTTCTATGATCGATTTTGTTTTCATTTTTTGTCCATTTGAGAGCACTATTTAATGTGCTTAGAGATCTTTGAATGCTGAATTTGGATTTGATGATAGACCAGACCAAGGTGAAGAGGGGGCAAGAGAAGAAAAGATAATGGTTTGATTCGGTTTGAGAAGAGCATAGACAACAAAGATCTGATATTCCTAAGAAGCTTAATTGGTCTTTTGTTTTGAGTCTCGAATGAGCTTCTAGCCAGAGAGTGAAATAGTGATAAGGAATAACACATTTGGACCAAAAAAGAGGAGCCCACGATCTTGGAGGGCCCGGAGGTCTGATGGAGTGGTAAAGATGGGATAGACCGTGAACATTTGATTTTTCCTTCCAAGCATCAATTAAGGCCTTCTTTTTTCAATAGTGGAGAAGTTTTCGAGAAGAGAAGAATGGGTATGGATGAGGCTTTTCATGAAGGGGGAAATACTATAGCCTGGGATCCAACTCCAAAAAATCTGAGCCTTTTAAATAAATATGATGAATCCATTTGGCCCATAATGATTCCTTGTTAGCTTGAATTTTCCAAATTGCTTTCGCATGAAAGGCTTTATTCCAAGAGTCAAGATCCCGAAGACCGAGACCGCCCTCCATCTTAGGCAGGCAGATAGTGGACCAGGCAATAACCGCTTGCCCGAACCCCAAAGGAAGTTCCTCCAAATTTGGATAGCTTTTAGCTTGATCGAGGCGGGGAGGTTGAAAATAGACATCCAGTAACATTCCACTCCTTGAAGAACCGATCTAAGAAGCTCGAGCCGGCCAGCATGAGTTAGGGAGGAGGCATTCCAACCAATGATATTGTCTGTAAGTTTCCTAATGAATGGGAGGAAATGACTTGAATGCAGATTCCCAGCCAAGAGGGGGATACCTAGATATTTGAAGCCAAAATCAGATATGCAGTCTAGGAGAATTTTGACTGAAGTGGGATCACCTCTCGCTAGAAGCATAAGATCATCCTCATAAATCAAGCGGGTGATATCTAGGTTCTCACACATAGGATGATAATTGAAATGAGAGTTGTGAGTTCTAGATTTTATTAATCTTGAGAGGTATTCAAGGCATATGACGAAAAGATATGGGGATAGAGGGTCCCCCTATCTAAGACCATTGCCACCCTTAAAAAACACGAAAATGCCACCGTTAATGGAGATGGAGTAGGAGGTCGTGGAGAAGCATTCATAGAGCCATTTAACAAAGATGAGAGGGAAACCTAAATCTGCTAGAACATTCCTAAGGAAAGACCAATTAACCGAGTCGAAGGCTCTGGAGAGATCAGCTTTGATGATACATCTCGGGGAGGCCTTTTTTTCATTATATTTTCTCATGAGCTCTTGCATCAAAAGGATGAGGCCCATGTCCCTGGAACAAGTGGCCAAGGATGAGGCCATCAAAAGAGAGGCAAGGGTCAAAAAGACTTTGCTTATGAACCGGAAGGGGCTCAATCGGTGCATAGTCCGAAGTGACCCGATAGTCATACTCGTGTATCGGGAGCATGACTGAGACGAAGAGATACTTATTCCGGACGTGATCAAGCCCCTAATCGAGCGGTACCGAGATGTTTTCCCGGAGGAACTCCCCTCGGAGTTACCTCCATACCGAGGGATAGAACATGAAATTGACTTTCAACCCGGAACCACCTTGCCCAACTGATGTGCCACGGATTAGCACATCTAGAAGCGGAAGGCTCTAGCACCATGGACTTGGTCTCGGGTTTCTAAGCCAAGGCCGAGTCAATATTTTGTCTAACAAATGTGCTAATTTTGTAGGTGCCAACATGCAAAGGATGATCCAACCATCCTTGGTGATAATAGGACCGTTTTTGGTTTCGGCCCAGGATGACCTCCGGGGCTTGTGCGGCTGTTTCAAACGCCTTCCGAACCTGATTTAGCCAAGCACGCTTCTACAAAAATGTGGCCAACATCCTAAGGTTTCCAGAACGTAGCGGATCATAAAATTTAGACAACAATTTCCCAGCCAACGAATGCCATTACAGAGGCATCCAGAAGATGGAGCGGCCCGAGAGCATCCAACCCATGGTGGCCGATCCATGGCCATGTTTGGCCCCAACGGAAAGGAAGGCTCAATTACATCATTGTCCACCATTGGAGCAGCAGCTAGCAGCCCAAGGAAGTGCCCAACCCTTGGTCCAAGAAGGATGCAAATGATCA
>QAOC01054277.1:0-57313 GCA_003255005.1 Begonia fuchsioides | reverse complement strand
CCCATATTCCTTTTCGCACTCATTTTTAGAGTCTCTTAGAAAGTTTCGTAGAAGTTTCGTAGCTAAGAAATGTTTGCAGAATATTCAATTGGAGATTGAATATCCTAAAGTTTCGTAGCTAAACCAATCAAAATATGATCCAATCCTATTAAAACCGGTTAAAAAAGTAGATCCGTTAAAAATTCGGCAAAAAATCCAATAATCAAATCCTAATTTTTTTAACGGTCGTTGACCCGATAAGGACCCGATAAGGACCCGATAAGGAGTGAGTCGGGTCAAGATTTTCCCTTATCGGGTCGGGTCGTTATCGGGTCAACTTTTTTCCTCCTATTGGGTTCGGGTCGGGTCAAGATTTTCCCTGACCCGACTCGAATTGACCCGCGCCCAGCCCTAAGAGGGAGTTCGAGATGAGTGACCTTGGGTTACTCTCCTTCTATCTCGGGATTGAAGTGGAGCAAGAAGAAAATCGGATCACTCTGAAACAATCAACTTATGCAAAGAAGGTATTGAAACAGTTTGGGATGGCAGAGTTCACTCCGACGAAATTTCCTATGGAGCAGAAAGCTCAGTTGCATAAGGATCTAGAAGGGGAACCTATGGATGCTACAGATTATCAGCGTATCATCGGTTGTCTAAGGTTCTTACTTCATACAAGACCTGATCTTTCCTATGCGGTTGGAGTGGCCAGCAGGTTTATGAAGAGGCCTACAATGATGCATCATAAGGCGGTGAAACAGATCCTGAGATACTTGAAAGGTACAATTTATTGTGGGCTTGTGTATGTCAAAGGCGTAGGAGAAGAAGTGATCACGGGTTATAGCGACAACAATATGGCTGGAGATCTGGATGATCGAAAGAGCACGGGTGGCATGGCATTTTACGTCAACGAAAATCTTGTGACGTGGAATTCGCAAAAGCAAAAAACGGTGGCTTTATCATCCTGTGAGGCTGAGTTCATGGCGGCTACGGCGGCGGCTTGTCAAGCGTTGTGGCTAAGGAGTTTGTTAGGGGAGCTAACTAAAGAAAAGCCAAAGCCGGTGAAACTATTTGTTGATAACAAGTCAGCTATTGCCTTGATGAAGAATCCGGTGTTCCATGGACGCAGCAAGCACATTGACATACGATACCACTTTATTCGAGACTGTGTCGAAAGCGGGGAGATCACTGTTGAGTTTGTGAGCACAGAGGAGCAAAAGGCTGATGCACTGACAAAGGCATTGCCAGGAGTAAAACTGGTGATAATGCGTCACATTTTGGGCGTACGTGAGCTTGGACCACGTCAGGATTAAGGGGGAGTTTGTTGGCATTAATCCTTGCGTGGAATCAATTCCCATCAAACGTGCGTTGGGAGAAGTTGAAGAGTTTCCTAACTTTAAGTCAAATCGTAACAGTTTCTAGCTTTAATAGGGAAAAACACCAAAAGTCTTTACTTTGTTTTTTTTATTAATAGTCTTGTAATCCCTCATTTCCAGAACGCGAACATCTTCACTTTCCCTTTTGTTTTCCTTCTTCCGGCAATCATTCCTGTGTAGAACGAGCTTCGATTTAGGAGAGGAATCGTTTCCCTCAAAGCTAACTAGTGACGTCGTGGGCCCACTTTGAAATTCTTCGGCCTTACTAATAAGTCACCACGAGGAAGAACAATGAATTCCATCCAGGCGTACACGTGTAGGTGCATAACTCACCCACACGGGGAACCGACAGCACAGTACTGCTGCTAGCTAAGAAAGAAAAGGCGAGATAAAACAGTTTTCCCGAGAAACAAACAAATTCTAGAGAGAGAAGTTGTTGAAACCGAAACTACGACTTCAAAATGGTTGCGTTTTGAATTTCATGAAAATTTTCCTGCGTGACGCATTCTCGTTCCTCCATCTTCTGCGCTCACTGTGAGTATGCGCACGTGTGCATCTTCCTCGCCATTTTGACCTAAAATTTTCTTAACGAATGACGTAAAAAACTTATCTTTGATGGACTAAACTGAGAAAATCGACCATGAAAATGAAGCTCTCGGGTTTTCAAATCGATGTCGGTCGAAAGAATCAAATCCCACGACATGGAAGATGATTCTTTGAAGAGAGAGAGAGAGACAGAGATAGAGAGAGAGTTTGTCAGGTTTGAAAAAAAGGAGAACGTTTTGAGAAAAGAGACAAACGGAGTCTGGTATCTGAAAACACAATCCCCGAGGACGGAAAAACAAGGGAAAATCCGAGAAAACTGCAGAAAGCAGGCAGTTTCTTCGTTAATAACCACTCCCCTCCTGCTTTTCTTTTCTCTTTCTTGTTTTTGTTTCGGGGTTTTAACCACACGAGCGGTTCTAGATTTCCACGTCCGGGTTTGGACAGAAAGCAGATACCTGCATTGGGGAATGTAGAAGAGAGAGAAGCTAGAGAGAGAGATTGAGAGCCCATGTCTGATAACTCAGAATCATGAACCTATTATGGCAGGTGAAGAGCGATAGAGAGAGATAGAGAGAGAGAGAGGGATCAGTGACTGTCCATAGTCCAAATAAGAAAACGGACGCACTTGATTTTGTTGCCATGTATGGCTAGCCGAGAGGTGTATTTATACCTTCTGTTTTAATGGGTTTTCATCTCACTCTGGTTTAGCAGAATTATCCACCCTAATATCCATTTTTTAACTTCTTGTTAAGAAACCACCATTTTTTGGGGTTTTCGAATTGGCAGAGTTTCTCTCTCCTTCTCGAAATGAGTTTACAGGGCTGGATGAGTGATGGCAATGGTTTCTCTGCAAACCCCACGCCCCCGCCTCCTCGTCATTATCAGTTTTTCCCTACAAATCCTCTCGCTGATATCGAACCAGCAAATCCCAAACTAGGGTTCGAGAATTTAAGCCCGCCATTGGAGCAGAACCAGGAAGCTTGCGGGCTTCAACAATGGCGGAGCGTAGAGATCGAAAAAGACAACAATGGAGCTGAACAAAGAGAGCATTCGAAGATTTGTAGCAGAGGACATTGGAAACCAGCTGAAGATTCGAAGCTAAGAGATCTTGTTGCGCAGCACGGCCCGCAGAACTGGAACTTGATCGCTGAACATCTTCAGGGAAGAACAGGTCAAAACAACACAAACAGTTCTTCATTTTATTATTTAAATAATAAGTTAAAAGTCTTTTTTTGTCAAATCATACTGTTTCCTTCAGAAACTATATTAGATAACCAATTATTACAAGAAATTTGCATTATAACTTTACGTACTCGCTACATTATTCTTTATTTTTTATATAATTTCAATTTTTCTCTCTTCGTTTCAAAGATCAATAATCTGAAAAAAAGAGTTAATGGAAAATTCCTATATAGAAACGACGTATAATTGTGAATTTTTTGTTCGATGCTACATATTTGGTAAGCGATCCGTAATAGGAGTCAATCCATCGATATAGTCGAGGCTCTTTTTCGATACGGTCGAGGTTTTTTACGTAACGTATTTTTTTCTTTTATCCGTGATTTTTTATACTAACTCATTTGCAAATGAGACAATAAAGTAAAGGTTAGGGTTTTTTTTTGGTAAAATCTAGGGAAAAGTTGCAGACTAAGATGGTTTAATCAGCTTGACCCAAAGATAAACAAGAGCGCATTTACAAGAGAAGAGGAAGAAAAGCTGATTAATTCTCAGAAACTGTATGGGTGCAAATGGGCAATTATTGCCAGGCTATTTCCTGGAAGAACTGATAATGCTGTGAAGAATCACTGGCATGTTGTAATGGCCAGAAAGCAGAGAGAGAAATCTGAAATTCACAGAAGAAGAAGGCTTTCTTCTTCGTCTCAGAATATCCTCGAGGGTTTTGACTTGGATTTGCAGAGGCAGATGAGTGAATCGGCCCTGATTTCAACCCCCATTGATGATCCTTCTGCTTCGAATCTCGCTGAACTTTCCCTCTCCTCCTGGCTTTTACCCTCTCCTCCGCCACTGGGTAAGAGCCTTTCTCTATCTTCAACTTTCACGTTGATTGTTTTATCCTTGTACAGTAGTTGTTTTCTTACCTAGTTTCAATGGAGATTGCGTTATTTGCAGAAAAAGAGTTTCCGATACTGGGAAATGGCTTTGGCAAGGATTCAAACTCAGATGAGGCCGCCGGCAACTCAGTCGGAACCGCCGTTGCTTCGGCCGGAAACTCTGTTGGTGGGATTTCAAAAATCGACGAGCCCTTCATTGATTTTCTTGGAGTTGGAGCTTCTTGAAATTCAAATGAATGATTTTTTCAAAAAATACATGGATACACAGTCAGTTCTCACAAGGAAAGAGACGAGGCTAGAGAAGAAAGGAAGATGAGAGAGAGAGATGGTAATTAGTTATAAACTATGATGTGCAGTAACTCTAAACAATGTCCGAGGGTTTTTTATCACCAATGCTCTTCGTGTTCTAGTTTTTCCTGTCCTTTTTTTCTCTTATTTTCTATCTCCATTCAATCAAATTTATAGATTTACAACATATAGGTACACAAGTATATATATATTATATAGACACATATATACATACTTATGTATCTGTATGTATAATGTATGCATATATTGTTGGGAATTGAAGTTCCTCTTGCAAGATGGAATTATCCGTGTTCGCAATATCTATGGCATGCGAGTTATATGTTACATGTAAAATAATTTATTATAAACAAAAATGACTTTTGTTATGATATAATAATAATAATAATAATATGTAATAAAAAATCTTATTTTAATATTAAAATAAATCTAAAAGATTTACGAAAATATAATTTTCTCCAACGCTTGAGAAATTCTATTGCTCAGTGATTGATATTTCTTTTGACCTTTCAAACTTATAATCTTCTCTGTCAACTCTCCTCACATCGAATAATCACGTATGATTGTGATGAACAAATCTATTTACTTAATTTGGAAGAGATCATATTCTCAGTGCATGAGACGATCTATATGAATTTAGGTAATGTTTTTCAAAATAAAATTGGGGGATTTAATGAAAACTAAAAATTGATATGCTCTCAGTCTCAATCGAATATTTCAACTTTTATGTTTTCTTTTTGGCATTTTTCGTTATTCAATTTTAATTGTCAGATTGGAATTAAAAGAAAATATCTTTGTAAAAGTATTGCAAATCTCTTACATTTAAAATTTAAAATTTAATTTTATAAATTACTTTAACATTTAAAATATTCAAAAAATCTACTGACCTTCAAAATTAAATTGAAGTTGATTCTGTGATATATTTTAATATTTAAAATATTTTTAAAATTTAATCTTAATTTCATAATTTAAATTTAATTTGATTTTGATTTAAAATTTACAATCTAATTTTATAAATTAGTTTAATATTTAAAATATTTACAAAATTTATAAATTTATTTTAAAATACTGTAGAAATAGTTATTTAAGAAATACTGATAGCACGTGGAAACTATCGGAAAATGCGAAGATAATGTAAGAATGGAACATCTGTCAGTTCGTTATTGGTTGTAATGTTCCGTGGCTTTCCCTACTTGCTTTCTGTTATTTAACTTACCACCACTTCCTTCTGCATTGATTTCTGGAGCTTTCTTTTAACATCACTGTCCATGCACCTTTCTCTCTCTCTCTCCTCCCTCTTTTTCTCTCTCTAACTCTCCCTCTCTCTCTACTCTATCTCTGTAACCATCCCTCTCCCTTTATTTCAAACTCTCTCTCTGTAACCCTCCCTCTCTCAGTCTGCAACTTGCTTACTCTCCTTCTCTCTCTACATATTCTATGAAATTCATAGGCGACAGAAATTACAGTGCGTTTGTGACGGACTGGAAGTATTAAACCCCATGCTTTCAGAAATATTGAATGATAAGAAACATGATAGGATCTGGTTAATGAGAGACATACAAAACAAGCCTAATCAATGGCGAAACTACAAATATGAATATTGAAAGCTTTATCTCGTAGCTGCTTATTTCTTTCTCTTTCATGTTCTTCTTGAAACCTGGCCAAAACAATGTTTTAGAAACACGAAAAAAAGTTGTTTTCCGACAGAGATATGAGTTTACGACATGGGTTTTTTGACCTAATTCTGCATCCATTAATACTGGATCTTAAACACCAAGAATAGTTGCAGAAAACGAGTTTCAAAAACACAGGTAGAAGAGAGAGAGAGAGAGAGCTCGAAAATTCTCTCCTGCTTCTAAAATCAGGAGCTTTCACGATGAACACTCAAAACACGCACTCGTTAAAACAGTTTACACACTTAGCATAATTATCATCGACAGTAATTTAAAGTAAAGCACGTTGACCAATGAGTTCTTAGAAATGCTGAAAACATTAGTTTATTCAGAAAAAGTTCAAAACAGTTTAGCAAATAATCAAAAAATGCTCAAGATAATAATATTTATTTAATAAAAATAGTAATAAATGATGGAATTAGGGATGAAAAAGGGAGTTTAATTACCAAAAAATAGCTTCCACCATAATGCAAGGTTTGCTCTAAGAATCCAAAGTCGTTCACCGGAAGTGGAACTCCAGACGAATGAACCAGAACTGCATCTTCTCCGAACATTGAATTCACTTTAAGAGGTCCTTTTGGAACTTCTGCTGCAACTCCATTGATATAAACCAGCATTAACCCTGAAAAATCATGAAGAAAATACGTCTTATTTCTTTAATCATCAGATTTGGAAAGAACTAATAATTTATTTAGATTTAGTTGATTTTCCTTCTCTACTGCTGATTAAACACACGGTGGACAGGCAGAAAGATGAAGAAATAAACAGAAACAGAAGCTGGATGGGAAAATTTATTTTTTCTCTGTTCAAGACTCTCCTGAATCTGCCTCTGACGCCGGCGAGACCTCGACCAGCGATTCTGAAACCAGTAGAAGACGTTCGCGTCGCTGACGGAGCCAAAATTCTCGAGCAACTTTCTGATTTTCACTCTCTTCTTTAGGAGGATTTACCATTCCGCTGTTGAAGATGGAGTCGAGAATAAGGATTTGCCCAAGGCTTCGGGGTCCACCTTGACCTAATTGGCTCGACCCTCTCCGAGCCATGGCTCGGGCTGTTCGGGTCGTCTTGGGTAGGATCTTCCATCGCTGTAAAAGATGGAAGAAGACGATGAAATATAATCCGCTCTCAGGAAGTATTTAATATATATATATATATATATAAATCCAATTCTTGAAATATTATTTGCCTATCAAGCTTATTATTTTCTAATTTTACTAAAATATTATTTCCATATTATTCAATCAAGAGAAAAAAAAAATTACATGCACATTTGGGATCTCTACATTCGTTCAAGAGTTCTTGCGGATCCTTCAAAGTAAACCTGTCTTGGAAATGTTACATTAGATCATTTATGCGTTAAATAATAATAATAATAATAATTATTATTATTGGGTATTACTAGTTAGTGAAATATGCTATATAAGATTAAAAATTCACTCATTTTTATTTTACAAAATAAAACCATTATCCATTAAAATAAATGTCACGCGTGTGCGTTGTCCTGGTGCAGGAGTTGTTATCCCCAATGTTGTGGTAGCTCCTTAGGATATTAAGTAAAAGCCTCATATCTTTGGGCCGCTGAGTCACCGTGATTTAACATTCTCACAAACTGTCGGGTCAGGGTGTAAGGGCACTGAGAGCGGGTGATTTCGACTTTTGAGTACAAGATCCCTGTCGGTTTCTCTGCGTGACAAAATAAAATACAATATAATGTTAAAAAGTATACTTTACACATATAATATTAAATAAGTATATAGTTTGGTAGGTTACCACTTACGTTACCTTCAAAAGGTTTTCCAAAGCTTTGGATTCTAGCCATAAATGGAATTCTTTTTATTTTTCTCGAGAAAGCGACTCTCCCCCTAACCGAATCTTTCTATTTTCGAGTTATTTATTTCATTTCATCTTAATTTAATTAATTAAAGTGCGTGACACATGATTTCATAGTGCAAACTATAATATATGTTGGATTGTTTATAATAATGGTGTTGTAACGCGCATTTTCATCCACAATTATGTGACAACAATTTTCTTATTTTGCTTATCTATCACAATTTATACAAGCGTGGGTGTCCAATGTCTTATGCATTTTTGGTATAGCTATTGCAGCCACTGAAGCAGCTATTGGACCAGCTATTGTTTCCTCAATTTATCGTAACAGAAAATCAACTCGCATTAATCAATCGAATTTNTTTTCTTATTTTGCTTATCTATCACAATTTATACAAGCGTGGGTGTCCAATGTCTTATGCATTTTTGGTATAGCTATTGCAGCCACTGAAGCAGCTATTGGACCAGCTATTGTTTCCTCAATTTATCGTAACAGAAAATCAACTCGCATTAATCAATCGAATTTGTTAAATAAGCAGTCTTCATTAGATAAATGATGATATTCATCAAGTTGAATTCTCTTTTTAGCCGTAGAATAGAATAGAATAATGACAAAAACGTAAGAAATTAAAATATCTTGGCCCTATAGCATGATTCAATCTCATAGTAAGTTTAGGTTGATCAGAGCATTTTTTTTTTTAATGAGGAATGCATAGTTTATATTTTATAAGTAGAGTTAAGACTGACGTTAATATGTCAAATAAAGACTATTAAAATAAAAATAATAAATAATTATTTATAATTTTAATAATTTTCAATTATATGGCACGTTCATGTGTGTTTTAGTAAGAGTAATGATATGTTTATTCTCTTATTCTATTATTTTGAAATACTTATTGACTTGTCAATTAATTATTGGTTAAATTAAAATGCATATAATGTAATTAATTATAAATAATTATTTATTATTTTATTGCACTAATCATTAATTGACACGTCAAGAATATATTTGAAGATAATAGAATAAGAGACTAAACTGCTACTCATCTTTCAATTATATGATATATTTTTCTACAAAAAATCTAATAATTATCACATTAGAGCTTCCCCTACTCCAAACCGATAGGAACTCACTTTTAGCAGGTGGACTACAACTATGTGTCACACGAGTAATATTATTAGGGGTGGGCGGATCCGATCCATATCCGACGATCCGATCCAATCCAATCGGATTCGGTCGGATCAGATCCAGTATTCAGTAGAGTAATACCTTATTTGATCCGACTTTCGGATCGGATTGGCTATCAGATTTGAAGCCTCCGATACAATCCGAATGTCGGATTCTCTGAGTCCGATTAAATATCCTCAAATTTCAATTGGGGTTTCACTTTCAACTTTCAAGCTCTCTATCAATTTTGTGCAATCTCGTCCCCGCATTCGCGACGAACCACCGAACGACGAAAAACCTCGTCAGACGAAATTCGACGATGAACAACCGGACGTACAACCGCCAACTAACCCCGACTCCGAGCACCGTCGACGACTAACCCCGAAGAACAGACGACGCACCCCCACCCCAACACCGGCTACCGAAAATCCGACGAACAACCGCCACCGTCTGCCTCTCTCTGGAACATAGTTTTAGACTTATTAGATTGGATCCCTCTCTTTGGAAAATGCTTGGAAATTTGGATGCATTGGATCAGGATTTATTGACGAATCCGATCCGATAAATTTAAATGAATTCGGATCGGATCGGATCGGATTCGGATGAAGTTCTGGAGCCGATCGAAAACTCCAATCCGACAATTGTAGGATCAGTTTGGATCGGCAACAATCCGATCCAATCCGATCCGACGCCCACCCCTGAATATTATGTTGACATTCTAATTTTATTACACATAACGGGTCGACCATAGTCTATGGCAACAGCAATATTGCATTAAAATTTCTAATTTTACACTATAATATGACTTACGTAACGTGGTGTCAACGACTAGCTTATGTGTTATTTGGTCGTTGATCTACATAATCTATTATTTCAAATGCTTATGTTATGTAATATTCGATTTACACGGATCACCAAAAAAGTAACACATAATTGACATATTAGAACGAAAATTATAGCGTAAATGTAACATGATCCATAGACATTTTTGAACGTGTGAGAACAAGACAGAAGAACCATATAAGATGAAAACACATCTCTCTCTAGAATTTGGTTTGAAGGGAGTGAGGTTGAGCCAGTGAGGCTTCAAAGCGTGAAGAGGCCCAGTTTGGAGTTTGATCATCAACTCTCAGTGTCTTTGAAGCTGAAACTCGTCTCTGCAACTCGTCTTCTTCGACCATTTTTGCATCCCTGCAATGCTTCCTCGGAGCCCCCGAACCATTGCCATTTCCATTTTCAGAGAACCATTTATTCTTCTTCTTCACAAAACAACCCTCTCCCGTCTCCACCATTTCAGAAAACTCGTTTATCAATGGCGGACCGGTCGTAGGAGACCCGCTCGTGGAGGGGTCATCAATGGCGGAATCCATGGACTTACGGAGAGATTTTTCGGGTCTTGATTTGAGGAGAGTGGGATTTGAAATACAAGGTTCTAGAGCTGAGATGAGTGGATGATTTGCTGAATCTGAGGGTTTATTCCTCCGTTTACCTGCACCCACCGGAACGTTTCTCATCGTCCCGCCGGCCGTCCAATATCGGTGGCAGTTCTTGCAAAAATGTCTTGGTTGATTCACGTTGTAGTTGTTGAAGTAGCAGAACTTAGTCTCGTAGCTATTGCATCGCGGACATGGAACCGCCATGGCTGGTTTCTTCGAGATCTTGTCGTCTTCTCTGATATCAACCCCAGTCTCTTTATTTTTCTGCAAATTTGAAAGGAGTGGTGAAGAATCTACAGATTTATGTACAAACTTCACAAGAAAAATTGCCAAATCCGAAGGCTCAAAAACTTCCTAAGGCACGACATCCTGAAAACGGATACGTAGATTTGAGGATTAAACTATTGTTTTGAGGTTTAGAAGAAAGTCAACCGAGGCAAAAACAGCTGAGTTTCATTCTGCCCTTAATCTAACTTATATCGTTCGTATATTTTCTCCCGGCCGGTCATCTAATTTCACGGCAGTCGGCGGCTCGAATCAGACGGAAGTTTGATCAACCGGCGGCTCGAGTACGAAGAACAGAAATAGGGAAGAGGAGAGAGAAAGAGATATAACCTTGACTTCCATGGACGTAGCAATTGCAGAAAAAGGAATGGTTCTTCCAAATAGCTTGATGGCTGAGTCTCTGGTTTTCGCACCAATCAACCCATCGTCTTCTTCCTCTTCTTCTTCCCTGGCTCTCATCTTCTGAAAATATTCAACTCTTATTCTTTAGAGTTTTCGAAGCTCCATCAACACCAGCTCAGAACAACTTTTAATCAACAGCGATGAAGTTGCAGAAGGAATCAAGTTCATATACGAAAATCTCTCTCTCTCTAGATATTTCTTCGTTCCAGGATAAAAAACCCGTCATCCTGCTTTGAAGTTGCAGAGATTGTTTATATGTTCGATTGATTTTGGAGAAGGCAGCTGGAATATCCTTGCCAGTAGTCAAGGTTACAGAGTACAAAAAAGCTTCATTTTTTAAAAGATATCTCTTTTATATTTCAATTAAATTTAAAAATAATACATCAATTCCAAATAAGTATCGATTTAATATTCGTGAAAATTAAGATATTAATTAAAAAAGATTTAAAAATGGAATATGTGGGACCCACTATTTTATTAATGCTTAATAGAGAGAAAAGTCGAGTGCTCTTATAACGAGGTGGGCAGGGATCTCTTTTTTCGCCGCCTTCTCAGCTTGGCTCACATTTTTTTAGTTAAATAAATAATTAAACTCTAATAAAATAAATTTAATTGTAATTATAATTTATCATTTTTTATTAAATTAATTATTTAGTGAACGTGCAAAGGCATAAGATCTGCGACATGATATTATCCTTCTCCAAATAAGCTCATTTTATTTATTATTTTCATGTTGTCACGTATCCTAATTGTGTGACATTATAAGTTTTAATAAATGAAACATTTTTTTTTAATTTGAGAGTAAATCAATTATTTTCTTTATGTGTAAAATATATAAAAAAAAATCTAAAATTTGAAAAATATATCGAAAAAACCAACCATTGAAATGTTTAAAAAAAAACCTTTGCGGAGGGCAAACGACTTTCGGATAGGGGGCTTCTTGAGAGTGACGCGAGAGGCTCAACCCCCCGCACTCACCCATGCGTTGCTATCTCTTGCGTCACTTGTGAGCACGATCAGTCAGTCATATCCGAGTGCAACCAAGGTCTACCAAGACGAACACTTAGATTGTTCAAGTGTTCGGATTATTCGACCTCATCATTCCTTTTTTATCCTTCCTTAGCTCATTACTCACTCATTGAGTTATCACCTTTTTCCCTTGCCCGATCACGAACACCACCCGAGCCACCTCGTTATTTCTCCGAGTCATTTCTCTATTTTCCACACTATTCACCACCATTCCCCCTTTATCTCACTTTCCTACTCTAAATCTCTCATTCGCACGAACCCATTTTCCGTATGCCGCACAACCCCCTTACTCGAGCCCCGTGTGCGCACACCCGCCTGATCACGACGTGTGAACCCTACCGGGTTGCACATCAGGGCCCTTGTTACATTTCAAAGTTAAAGATTTTTTTGATATATTTTTTGAAAATTCGAAGTTTTTTTTTTATAGTTTATCCTTTTTTTAATTTATTTATGTGGTTAAAAACTAATATTAAATAGACATATTTAATCTTAGGTAGTTAGTGTTGCTGAATGCTGATTAGCTGGTGCAAATAAACAAGATTTGTATTATAAATTTTAATATTTTTAAAAAAATTGGGAGTATAGTTGGTGATAAATTAGATCATTTACGTGAAATTAAAAAAAAAAAAAGAGAAGAGGAATTAAAATAGTTGTAAGAACTCTTATGAGTGTATTATGTGACTTACCAAGGCTTTGAGTCCAATTTATTATCACCACTAGCCCATCAAATGTCACATATTTGGACATTACATTATAGTTTACCCCGATGTAGCGTTGACACCACATAAGCGAATTTTAGTGCAACATTTAATCATGTGTAACACCGGAAAAATGTTACATTTTTCAAGTTTAGAATTTTGAAGAATGCTAGCTAAAAATAGCCTTTAAAGCGACATGTTATCGTGTGATGTTGGATTAAAATGGAGGATTTTAATTAGGGTTCGTCAATTATACGATTATAATGTTTTTTAAATGGAATGAATCATTCTTATTTCATGGTATATTTATTAAATATTTTACATATTTTTTTATAATTTTTATTTGTTTATTCCTGTTTTCGCTTAGTAGTTTAGATTATTAAAAAATAGGAGATGCTTTATTTAATTTCGAATAATAGGACATTGTGTATTTAGGACATCACATGTTGAAGAAACTATTTCAAGTGTTGTTACAGATCGTAGTGCCCCCCGGAGATAACGAGTCTTTCTCTCTGTTTCAACGTAGAGAGATAGAGAGGAAGAGAAATGGTAAGGCCACCCTGCTGTGAGAAAGTAAGGGTGAAGAAAGGACCATGGACGCCTGAAGAGGACATCATCCTCGTCTCCTACATCCAAGAACACGGCCCCGGAAACTGGAGATCCGTTCCGACCAACACTGGTTTCTTCTTCTTCTTCTTCTTTTCTGTTTCTCAGTTTGAATTGCTGGAGAAAAGTCTATGGCAAAGTCTATGGCGGTTCTGAGCTGATCGTGGTTCATAAAATTGTTCTTCTTTCCAAGGATTGTTGAGATGCAGCAAAAGTTGCAGACTCCGATGGACTAACTATCTCAGACCCGGAATTAAGCGAGGAAATTTCACTTCCCATGAAGAAGGCATGATTATTCATCTTCAAGCTTTACTGGGCAACAAGTAATTCTCTCTCTCTCTCTCTCTCTTCGAAGGATTTTCTCTCTCTAGCCTCTATGATCATCTTCAACCTAAGTTTGCTGGAAATACAGGTGGGCGTCCATAGCTTCTTACCTTCCTCAAAGAACAGACAATGATATAAAGAATTATTGGAACACCCACTTGAAGAAGAAGCTCAAGAAGGTTCAGTTATCGATAGATCAAACCCAGCAAATATCAAACGAAGAAGTCGATGAGTGCAAATTCAAGAGCTGCAATGGCGACAGAAGCTCAGAGACGCCGACGTATGTCTCAAATACAGAGAACATCTCTCGCCTGTTGGAAGACTGGATGAGATCTTCTCCGAAGAAAAATTCCGCCATTAACGAAAGCTTGGGATCAAAGTCTGAGAAAGAAAGCAGCGATTTTGAAAGCTTGAAGAATTTAAGTTCTTTTCAGAAAAGTGAATCTTCTGCTAAGAACGTGAATCCGCCATTGTCGTTCCTCGAGAAGTGGCTTTTTGATGAAAATGGAGGCCAAGCGGCGGAGGAGATGTTGGATTTATCTTCAATATTCTAACTTAATTTTTCAAAAAAAAAAAAAGATTATTGTATTTGCTTAATCATAAACTGCATTAAAATCTCAATGTAAGCATCAAGTGTTAATGCATGAATTGTCGAACAACGACCCATCGTTCTTCTTCAACATTTCTCATCATCTCTGTAAAATTATTTGATCGAGAATCAGAAAATAGGAAGGCCCCAGTTCATAGATCTCTCTCTCTCTCTCTAAAAGACTCTCTCTGTCTCTCCTCGTTCTCTCTCTAAAAGACTCTCTCTCTCTCTCTCTCAGGTCCTATACAAAGAAAGAACGTGTGATTTGATCTAGCTTTCGGTGGGGGAGGGCGAGAAAGCAAGGTTATCAACAAATAGTACGTCTTTATTTTTGCATGAAATTCTCACACAACTAAAAATGGCTATCCTTTCTTAGGGTTATTTCCATACAAACTCAACCCCACAAGTGACAATATCGAATCTCGACCATACGATATCGTTTCATAAAGATAGAGGCGTTTGTTAGTTCTTTTCTCGAGTCTTACCCTAAAATTAAATCATGGAGCAAACATTATTTACATCCAAATTCTTCCACCGATCTGACTATGTTGTGATAACTCACGTTTTTGGACACAGATAGGATTGATTTTAGCGCATAATTTGATCTCTTCTTAACTATCTGTTTCGCGCTCTGATAGTGAAAGAAATCAAAATTTGAAAAATCAAGTTCTTAGAGAGCAGAAAAACAAAATATGAAAGAGAGAATAACTTGTGAACTCTTGTCTTCTTTTTATTTCATTCAGCAACTATTTATAATACAAAGTGATATAAGTAACATTAAAAATAAAATAAAATAAAATAAAAATTCTTATATTATTTATTTCTAAAAATTCTCATAATAATTTTTTTGACCTTTTGTTATTAAAACGACCATAACTCTTCTACAGTGCTCGGAATAACTTGAAACTTGAATCAATAGAAACTAGACATCAGAGACATGGAAATTGATAGGTCAAACGTTAGTTACCGTTTGTCTTTTCAAAAGTCAATTGAAATCTACCATAAAAAACTAACGGATTTTTATTACCCTTATTCATTGAGTTTAATACTCAACAGATAGTCGTACAAGTTTTCTCTTGCGATCGGAAAGTGAAGAATGTGGACAATTTATACGTATTTTGACATGTTAGCGTATTGTATAAATTTTTGAAAAAAAGAAGCAGAAAAGTTATGCTGACTTCATAAAAAGTTGACGGTGTTGATCATCGTTTGCTGCTGATAATGAGCATCCTGTGAGTAGCTGTGACAACTATATGTGACGGTGTTCCATTAATGAACTCCCCTAAACAAATAAAACATCTGATCAAATAAAAAAATTAAACTTTATAATTAATTAAAATATGCAATTTAAGTTCAGCAAAATTTAAACCAAACTTTTGGAGTTTGGTGACGATTTATAAATTGAATGTTTCTCGTTAATCTGCGTAATGCATTTTGGGTTTAACCTAAAAACAAAAATTGTACATTTTCGAGCGCAAATTGAAAACATTATACTAGTTGGCTTTCAGAATTCGCACAAATGGACATCGTTTTTATGTAAGTGCTCGAGAAAACGAAAGCCGAACAAGTTTATGCATGTGATTTATATTTATAAATTTTGTAAAAATTAATAAATATTATATGTTTCAGAAACAATTCAAAACTGCTCTAGAAAACCATTTTTAGAATTCCTGTATCCAAATTTTCTAATTTAGTTTATTCTTTATTTTGTACAATCGAAGCTTTTCCAATTAATTTTTTTAAAATATTTTATTTAAATAAATAATAAACTAAGGTCATTAACTGTTAGGTTGATTTACTCCACAAGATAGGAGGGGCTGGGCGTCGACTTCTTTATCATGAATTAGAGTATTAAAGCACAATAGCTCGCACAGACATAGCTTAGTTGGCTCAGAGATTATAAATTAGGTACAAGAGCCTAAGTTCGACGTCTGCGCTGTCTTAGTGTGAGAGTTGTTACCCCCAATGTTGGGGTAGCTCCTTGGGATATCAGATAAATGCCTCTTATCTCTAGACCGCTGAGTCACCGTGATTTAACTCCCTCACAAACTGTCGGGCCGAGGTGTGGGGGCTCTGAGAACAAGAGACTTCGTCTTTTAGGTACAAGAGTATTAAAGCACAATAGCTACACTGCTTAATGAACTCAGACCCACGCAGTGTTACTATTTTTCATTTTAACTCGTTCAAACCGCACATCAATCCACCGTTCATATAATTCTTTTTGTATTTACACGGATAGTTTTAAACATTTTGCACATTTTAGATGCTTTTCAACCGTCTGTTTATAAAAACGAACCAAACTCAAAATTATGTTGATTTTAAGAGCTCGAATGACACCCATCAATGTAAAGTTCATGCGAAATCAACACGTTTGGGGGAGTTTTTCAAATAAATATCATCGAAAAGTTATTCGATTATTTTTCTATTTTATGCGAGTAATTAGTATTTTTTTACTTTTGTTGGTGTATATGTTATCACCGGGAGACAAATCTCATGCATGAACGCTCATTCTCATGAAGTAGGGACCACAATACCTGCAATAGATAGATGACACGTGGAAGAGACATTAAATTGTGTAAAATAGATCATAGGACTCGTCTCTTATAATTCACTCACTCCCTTCAGTGCTCTCTCTCTCCTTAAACGAGGAAAGGGAAAGAAGAGAGGGAGTAGAGCCAGCCTCCTACATCATTTAGTAATCTCATTTATGGCCTTCAAAATTAGGCCAACTCTGTGGACCTGCGTTCCCAATATATCTACATTTTACTTTCCCAAACCAAATACTAACCTCCACATCGCTGCATTCCGGCAACTTCTCCCGCCAATCCGGGAAACTTGGAGCAATTCCCAACAACCACGTCCCTAGAAAGCTTCTCGAGACAAGAAAATAGCTCCCGACAAATTCATAATTATCTTATCAACGAACGAGCGACACGTCAAGCAAGTGCAAGCCCATCATCGCATGAATAAGCATAAAATCAAGTTACAAGCATAAAAATAACATGTTGGGTGCGAAACACATCTAGGATTTCGATCCATCACCAACCAAAAGTTCAAGTTTAAGAAGGCAAAGAATAATTTTATCAATTTCAATCCAAAGAGGCTGATTTTTTTCAATTACTAGGCTATTTTGTAGTATGAGCATGTAATAAAATTGATGCAGTACAAGTACATATCGAGATTATTTCCCTACTTTTTCCTAGATTCCTATTTCCGTATTTCGATTGCAAGCTGCAACAAAAATTGATGAAACCCAAAGAAAAAGCAAAAACAAAACCCCTTTATTCCTAGATTCTATAGCATTGTATCTTATAATTGAGATATTGCATAAGATTTTTAATCATCATTTGCATAGTAGTCATTAGCATAATCATCGTCATTATAATAATGTGCAGCATCCATATTATCGGAATATAAGTTAGTGTCAAACTCTCCTTCGAGGTGGTCCTCGTCGTATTCGTCATTTCCCAGGTCCTCGTCAATCGTTTCAAGTTTTTCTTTGTCCTTATAATGCTTCCCTTTGATTTCTGAATAATCTTCCTTTGGCTTTTTCGTCTTTGTCTCTCGAGCCTCCTGTGTATAGGAACAACTTGAATTCTGTTAAGAAACTTATAGAAACTGGTAGTCAGTAAAGTCAAGCGCGTAAAAATAAAGTACAGTTTCATAATTGACTGAGAAATAATCTTTGCACAAGGAGGAAAGATTAGACATAATTAAGTTGAGTTTTCAAATTAGTTATAATATACAGCAACAAAAACAGAGACAATAATAAAAACTTCTCAATAAAGAAGAAATGGTAGACATACAGATTCGTCAAAAAGTTTCTCCAACACATCGTAGTTGATTCTCGAGCTAAGTCTCTGCATTGCAAAGCAGGATATAAATCAGTATTTGCTTATTTAAGGAGAAATTCACAAGAAATAGTTAAGCAGGAAGTTAATAGCAAAATGAATAAATGAACACATTCAAACAAAATTTTGCATGTTTATTTATTCATTTTGCTTCATAAAAAACATAAACTCTTGACAATAAAAAGTTGGTCCCATGCCTATATGAAAGCAATCTTCACATTTTCCCATAAACCATTTTCAAGTACACTCACCAGGGGTTCTCAGTTCCTACATTGTTTTTTATAGTAAACGTAAGCCATACTACGTACCCATACCAAGATTTTAACAACTCATTTTACAAAAATTGCTTTTAATCCAACATTAAAAACCCAAACTTAAAAATCGCATTCAAACAAAATGGAAAGGTTATCCACCTAGTGTATTTCAAATGGAATTTGCAAGGCGGCGTTTGCATTCTATCCACAGTGCTTGTGGATAGGCAGAAATTGATCTCACACAAAACAGAACTAGTAAGTTAAATCCAGCATCTAGGTCTGTGGCGAAGAGTAATTTCCACACAAACATTACAGCTAACTGTAAGAATTAAATTTTCACTACCCGTGACGTTCATGTTAGAGAAAGTTATTAGAGTGCAATGAACAACATCGACATTTAGGATATATTATCGAAACAACAAAAAATTTTTGCAACATTGTTTTGTTTAGGATGTCTTATCTAAATTATGCATAACTTTTTTTATCTTTAAATTATTAATAGTACAGAAATGTTGCAACAATCATGAAATAATTGTTTTTAGGAGATATGTGGGTCTTGTGGTGAGGGTGAAAAAGGAGAATTATTCAAGATGATTTTATTAGAGATCGTTAATTTCGTATAACCATGCAATAATGTCTTACGACTGCAAAGTTTATAATGTTTCTCAGTGAAATGATGCTCCTAAGAATTTAAATATGTACCAATGTGCTCATTTTGTCATGGAAAGTTGTATCTAATTTGTTGTTTGAGGAGAGCATTTCTCATTTTGCTTTTCTTTTCTACTTTTGAACCCAATTTTCATTTCTCAACAAGAACTGTGTGGAGCAAGAATATCTTACAAATAAGCAAGCAAACACGAGGTAAAAATGAAAAAAAAATGCAAAAATTAGATCTTCTATTTAGCAGATACTATACCTTTTTAGTTAGCATCTGTCTAGTGGCTTCTGCTGCAGTTTGAGCCGGAGACACATTCTTTGCTTCTGCAGCTCTTTTTTGTTGTCTTTCCTGCCAATGCAAACATAGGCAGAAGGAAGATTTTAATAAAAAAAAGTATCACTTGCTAAAAATAGAGTTTTCATAAAAATAGGTCAAGGCTATAAATGTATCTTAACTTGGCCTCATGAACCCTATGTGAGAAATTCCTAACAAAGATTTCTTTCTTTCTTACTATTTAGACTAGTAATGTATTACAAAACTTTCAAAATATAAATGTGGCAGCCTACAACGTCAATCTGATATAGATCATTATTTGAAGAAGTATCTTAACCTCATGAATTCTATGTGAGAAATTCCTAACAAAGATTTCTTTCTTT
The DNA here is from genome assembly GCA_003255005.1 of Begonia fuchsioides. Lineage (NCBI taxonomy): Eukaryota > Viridiplantae > Streptophyta > Magnoliopsida > Cucurbitales > Begoniaceae > Begonia > Begonia fuchsioides. The sequence continues at coordinate 37,578 of QAOC01054277.1, read as the reverse complement.
CTTACTTACTATTCAGACTAGTAATGTATTTCAAAACTTTCAAAATATAAATGTAAATATAAATGTGGCAGCCTACAACGTCAATCTGATATAGATCATTATTTGAAGAAATATTTGCCAAGGGTGTAATCACAGAAGCCCCACCTTCCTAGATTTTGCAACGGCTTCTGAAGTAGCAGCTGCAAGTTCCTTTGCAGCCAGAAGATCCGATGGACAATTCTGAAAATGGGCTTCTTGGGCGCACCTTACTGCTTCTGCAGCAGCCTCTTTAGCTGCTTGTTCCTGCAACGAAATTTGAGCTCTTTAACACAACTTATAATTACATTTCACAGTACCGAACACACCAAGTTGCGCTTCAGATATTTTAAATTTTACTTACTCTATGGAACTTCAAGTGTATAATTGTTTGTAATCTACAGAGATGATATAGATTAATATTGATAAAGAAAGAAAGAATGTAACACCTCAAGGTACTCCTTGTTCATTTCCTCCCAAATTATCTTTTTGTATCGCTTCTCCTCCTCATTGTGAAGATAGCCATCAACCTATGCAACATTAAAGAAGTGATGAGTTCAAAGTATATTTCAACTATAAACATTTAGTCAAAGGGAACAGAATGAAACAAACCTCAACATCATCGATATCTGAAAAGTTATCTGATTCATTAGAGTCACTGTTAGCCATCCCCAAAGACCCATTTATTTCATCATTAGTACCCTCGTCGTCAATGACAGTCTGCTCATCCACAAGCCCTGACATATTGTAAAGAAGACAGTTCACACTTCACGTTAATGCTTCAATTACAGGGAGAGAAGAATTTGATTTTTACATCTACTTTTATATGGGAGTGAGCTCTTAAAATAATTTATGACTATGCAACTAACCATTGAAGTCTGTGTCTGTACTATGCGATTTTGAATTCACATGGAGGTTGTTCTGGCCTTTCTCACCCTATCACCACGAAGAAATCCAAACATACAAACAAATGATAATTTGTAAATTCTTGCATAACATGTTTTTGTGCTGTGTTGGAAATGCAATCATAATGGGTCATTCAATTGTCCCCAAAAAATTTTCCTCGTAAAAAATAATTGATGAGATGAACAGTGTCTGGGGTGCATACAGATGTTTAGCAATGTTTATCATATGAGATAAATAAACGTGCTTATCAATGTTTCATCTAAAATGGCACATAAGATCCAAATCAAAACTAAACATCGAATGATGTTACCTTTGTCTAATACGAAAAAAACTATTTTATTATTTTTTTTAAACTTTGCAACACTAAAAGGAACTGAAAAATATGTCATGCCTCAACCTACGCTTATTGATGAAAAGAAAAGTTGACCTTTAAAATATTTCTGCTAAAACTGTTCTTTGGGTAGGAACAGCCTCAGCCTCAGCCTCAGCCTTAGACAAAGTTCTAAAGAGATATTTGTTCCTAACACCTCCGCAAGTGTAACCAATAATCTTACTCAGTTAAAATCTAACTGTTTTTATAAAAGCAATTTAATATATAGTACTTAAAAAATAGCTTAAACTTAAAATTACAAGGAGAAAAAAAGGAACCAAGTATTTTACAAGATAGCATTACCTTTTTACTATGGTTAAATTCCTGTGAAGGCAAAGTCTCTACGTTAGCATCAATAATATTATCCTCCTCTGCAGTTGATTTTGCCAATCTCTCTCTTTCAGCACGCTGGAATGCTGGAGGATCGGCTCCTCCATCAATGCCTCCTGATAGTTCCAAAAACTGCAGCAACGAGCCAAAGATTTAACAAAACTTGCTCCAAACTCACAATAACAACTAAGAGAATAGAGCAATGGCTCACGTCATCATAACAGGCTCTACAAAGTCCCAAAGCAAAAGGTATTGCGTTCTCTTCCTTGTGTATGCAAAGTACTTCATTCTTGCTTGAACCATTTAAACCATCATTGGACTCAGCAGCAAGTAGTTTAGAAGAACCATTTTCTTTGGTCTTGTCTGCCATGAGAATGAATTCTTCCAACTAATCCAAAGACATTTTTATTAACTTTTGAAAGCTAATATCCAATGAAGTTCAAAAGTTTTTTGAAAGATTTTACATGAACGTCAAAAAAAGTTCCAAGATCCATATGAATATCGACAGACATCACACTTTGGAGGGTTTTATATGATATCAAACGGTAAAACAATTATTAAAAGGCTCACATACCCAAACATGAGCAAGAAAATACTGCAATATTTCTACTCATCTAAGATGATTACTGCGCTTTCAAAATTACTAAAGACTTTCAAAGATAAAAAAATATGAAAATTTTCAGTACTCTAAGTCAAGCTAATTATGGCTGCAAATAAATCAGCCCCGTGCCAACATCACCATTGAGACTACTACCATATACTAGTTTAAAAAGTATCTCTCTTTTCACTTAAAGAAGAATGGATGGTGATAAAGAGATTTAAATCCCTAACAAATCGTCTAGAAAATAAAATAAATCTTTTTAAATACTTTCAAAAAGATAAATTCTATCTAAAAATCGAAATTAATAACTAAATCATAAATAACTAATTTTTTTTTAAACATTTCAAAAAGATAAATTCTATTTAAAAATTTAGACTAATAAAAAAAACTAATCAATAAATAACTAATAACAACTAATTATGAGCTTGATTGCATCCTAGAATCAAGAAAAGCAAAGTAATAGAAATAATCTACATCAATATGCTGCAATCTTGTTCAATTTTCAAACAAAAAGGCCTATTAATCAAGACCAAATTATATACATCAAGAAATAGCCCACAAAAAAATAAACATAAGCAAAAGAAACTAACAAGATTATTGTCTCTAATATTCTACTACCAATAAGTGCAAGAATAAAATGTATTTTTAGCATGGCACATAGTCTTCAATTATATTATCCCATTGTTATAAACAATAGTATCCTGTGTCTACATTATAATATAAGAGATCTCTTTATAACAAATATTTCTCCAGCCATATAGGATATAATCATCAATTGCTTGAGCAGTGCCAACTGGAATGAGAAAACCTCAAATATGATCATAAAATTAACAAAACAATCAAATTCGTCACAGATATAAAAGTGTAAATCTTGAACTCAGAGAGTACTAATTATTAGTAGCATGTCTTGCGATGAGAATAAACATACCGTTAGGCTTCCAGACTCTGTGTTCTCAAATTCAACAAGGCGCTTTGTCAAAGTTGCATCACAAATATGCACAATCCTTACCTACTGACGATTAAGTAAAAGACAAATAAATAGCAACATAGCAGTGTCTGATTTACCATGCAATAATAGTAACATACCACTTCGCATAAACAATCAGGAATGCCCATTGGATCATTCAAAAGGGAAAATTACATGCTGAAAGAATCATCATTACAAATAAATATTCGATGACAAAATTGGGAGCAAGACAACATAAAGTTTTTGTACTTTGGTTTTGCACTTAGAATCGCTTTTGGAAATTTAGTTGACAGAGAAATTCATAATAACGTTTTGTAAAACACAGTTCTCTTTAGTTAGTTGACCGCCAAATATTTCAGCGCATATCAATGTTTGGTCATCTATAACCAGAACAGAAAATTTAATGAGTCAAGCTACTCTTGGTTATTTATTTACTGCATGGGGGCATAACAGAATAATAACAAGGAAAATATGAAATGCACATAATTATTCCAAGTATATATAGCTTACTTGGATGAATTGGATGAAGTAAAGACTTTTGATAGCTATAAGGGAACTTTCCATCAGTTTCTTACGACAATACCACTATCTAAAGTTCATACATAATTTTATACTAAAATAAATACAGTAATTATTCTATTTAAATCCAAATGCAACCACATCATCAACAATCAAAGAAATGAACAATGCACGAAACAAGTAAAGAAACACATTATATTTTGACATAAGAGAACATGAAAAGGTAAAAACTCTCCAATAAAAAGTGACTAAGTTTTTCCAAGAAAAGAACAATAGAAAAGGGTCATCTTAAAAAAAAAATTGAAGCTACTACAAACAGAACTTTCCATTTGAGATAAGATAATATAATCAGGTGGAATCAAAATTTGCTAAAAAGTTCAAACAAAAGCACAGGTGTGAATTTAACTTACAATGTCTGATTTGGTACACTTAACACCGTGTGCAACTGCAGATATATATAATGCTGCACCACATAATCCGCTGGGCTTTCTTCCTGTCTGGAAACAGCTTGCATCATATATAAGATTTCAATTTCATAAATGCCTAATAAACATGAAAATAAATCCTAGGATCAAACCTGCATCCAATCACGTTTCATACTAGAGATGATTTTTGATGCAGTTCGTGAAATCTCTTTCTTGTTCTCAACCTCTTTTCCTCCTAGAAAACCTACATTGAGAGACGAGAAGGGGCTTTAATATATTTTCCCATCTAAGCTTAGAGCAAATTAAAGAAAAAAAGAGATTTTATTGAAAAAATATTTTCTTTTTCGAATATTTTCCCATCTGTGGAACTAAAAATATAGTTCCCGTTAGAACAGAGCAAATAATAGAAAAATGAGAGTATATCCATCAAATATTTTACGTTAGCTTGTTGAGATTTTTTTTTAAATATGCATCAATAGTTGTTTTGTAAAAAAATATTAACAGTACTGATTGTAAGTTATAATAAACCTAATCATTTGATTAATTTAGAAAAATCCCTCCCTTGGAATCCCTTTGAATCAAAAAGTTTCTAAGTAGTCTTTCTAATCATTCTGATACAAATACAAATTCCTTACGAAGCTTTTTAAATGATGTGTCTTGAGATGGCATATCAACCTTGATTTCCTTGGATTAGCCACATTTCACATCTGTAAAATTGATTGATGACTTTGGAGGCCTATCAAATCTATTCTATAATAACTTACAAGAAATAAGTTATACTTGTTAACAAGGTAACAGCTTTCAGAACATTCTTGTGCTGCATCATATATCTAATGCGAATAAAAATATGCAGAAGATGTGCAATGAAAAGGCTATTTCCATCCACACGGTTGTAAAATTACCTTGTGTAAATTTGTCGATAAAAAGTGAAGGATCAACAGGTTTTTGGACGATAGGATGCTCTTCAAGCCTTAACACTTTACAGAGCTGCAAAAATACAGCACCCAGCACATAACTGCAAAATGATTGGCATGAAACCAAAAATGTAAGATACCCTCATATTAAGAACTAAAATGAATGCAAAACAATGATTATTTTATCACTACAATATGTTGAAACTAATCCTCACACATTTATCCTCAAGTAATTTGAAAAATCAATGAGAAGATATGGCTTGTTTTTTTCCCTGCAAAACAAGAGAAAAACTACATTAAACCACAGATTTTGTGCCACACACTTCCATAAAACTACACTCAGATTTCACAGGCTAGTCATATCTTCCTTTTCGCACCATATGACACCAGTAAATTTCCAATTTTCTGAATAATAATGACTGGTTAAGGAAGTCAATCAAGCGAAGGTTCTCAAAAAAGATAGATAACAAAAAAAAAATTCGTTCACAGATGGAATCTCTCTCGTGCCCACATGCAAACGACAAGATATAGTAAAATGTTAGAAAAGTCACAGAATAAAAGCAAAACTTAGAGCTTATGGGTATTGCTTCCGAAAGCAAATAGTTATACTGATAAAAAAATTTCATGATGGCATCATGAAAATGAAGGCAATGACATGAAGAACTATATAGCATACTTTCGGAAAAAGCAAACAATAAACAAAAAATGTTCAATGGACATTATCATACTCCATAATCAGCAATAAAACAGACTGCATATCACTACCACAAAATGATCTACAGTAACTCATTTTTTTTTCAGATGCGTCTCCAGCAATACCAGTGTCTAATTTGGTAATGAATGGAAGAATCGAAGAAATTGCTAGTGATGCAAGTGTCCAAGGCCATAACCATGTTTCCTTGTGAGTATAAAACACAACAATAAACGAACACAGAAGCATACTGTCACTTGAAGAAATTCTAGAGACAGTTCCAACAAAAAAGACAACCACATGAAAGACACAAGATGACAGCGTTAATAAAAAAAAGTGCAGACATACCGACAAGCAATGTAAAGACAAGAAGCTTGAACAAGCTCTGAGTTACGCCCCCTTGTGAAATTCCTCTCAACGGCAATCTTCACCAAATAAATTTAAATCAAATAATTAAAGTACGTGTATTGCTACTTTACTGCCAGGCCAAATTTATGTAATTCACATACTCTATAAAATGCGCAAGCTACACGAACGATTTCCTCATTGTCACCCATGTCTAAACCATTCCTCATGTACCTTATTTCCTCCATAGCTGTACTTCATAAAAATGACTCATTCAACAAATTTAATGATTTCCCAAATATATTTATGTGACACTAGTTGGGATTGGGATAGTATGTTGATAGATAAGCATGATACATTTTGAGTCAATGGCATTAGACAGATAAACTTGTATAGAGAAACAAACAAGAGTTAAATATAACAGTACAAACATCACTTTTTTACTTAAAAAAGCTTGAAATTAGTTCTCATGTGAGAAAAAAAGAGTACAAGCAAATAAAACGAAATCAGAGAACAGAAATTCTCTAAACTTCAAAACAGTAAGATTTCACACTCTACAAAAATGTAAGCTAAGAAAAGATAATTTGGAACACAAAAATTAGGTGATTTTCCAAACCTCTATTCAATGTCCTTTCGCGTGATGCTGAAAAGTCGCTTTGAATAGTTTTGATGAAATTGCCAGAAAACTGACTCTGCCAGATTCCAATTAAAAAAAGGTATCCCCACAATGTCAATTAAATCGTAGAAAGTTAACATCGAAGGAAAAAACTAAAGTAGATTAATCAATGGACGAGGAAGCTTGCCTGCCCAGAGGCATCCTTCGTGAAAGTTGGTTCATCAGAAAAATTGAAAAAATCCAACACCTTGCCGCATGCGTTACAGAATCTTTCGGGGAAAAAAATCAAATAAAACCAGCAAAAATCAGAATCAAAGGTAAAACCCCAAACCTAAACACCAACTCATGACGCTACTTACAAGAATCCAGCTTCATTACGTGATCCGGCAACGTTCTTCACACAATTACTACACCATACCATTCTGTACAAGACGAAGACTACCGAGGCACAAATTTTTTCCGTAAAACCCAACCTAATCCTTTGAAAAATTGGATTTTGAATAATACAACTTTGTCCAGCCGATTCGAGTATCACAAAAAATGAAGTCCTTTGGCCAATTATATTAAGCGATCAACTAGACTAAGTCCCACTTTTTAATCAACTTCATTCAGTGAATGCGTTCATCCGCTCTCTTTCCAACTTTTCTCTCCGAGCCAACTTAGAAACCAAAGAAACAGCTGTCAACCAAAGAGATAAACCACAGTGAGAATAAAAAATAAGATTCTGAACAGCAATGTAGAATTAATCACAAATTCTCCACGAGGAAAAAACATCGGATAAAAAAATCACAAGCAATCAGATAAAACTGGGCGAGCTAGGTTTTCGAAGGTACCAAAACCAAACTCGTTCCCGACGCAAGGGGAAGAATTGAGAAACAGAAATTACCGTTGGTCGGACAGAAGAAGGAAGTGTGAAAGAAAATAGAGTCGGCGGAAAATTTATTCACGCAGCACACTTTTAGCGTCGAATCTTATCACAACCAGTACCAGACGATGCATATATTGCTTTTGGGGAAGAAAGGGAGTGAATGGACAATGCTTTTGTTTATAGGTCTATTTCCGACTTTTCACTGTGCACAGTACTATTTTGTCAGAGTTCCATTCGTCAAGACGTCAACGCTATTTGAGCAAACGTTAATGGCTGAATTTCAAGAATATAAGCTAGGGTGTCGACCTAATTTTATTTTTAAAATAAAATTAAAATTAGATTTCATGGTTTTGAATTTTTAGAACTGATATTCGAATTAACGACTTCGTTTCTGTTCAGATTTTAATCCGATTTTATTTTATTTTATTTTATTTTAGTTTGGGTTAAGTTTTACTCGATTTTAGAATTTTTTGACATGTGATCCTAGTTCTAATTTCACGATTTTTTATTCTTAAAAATTAATACTGGCTCATAAATTATAATTTTTAAAATATTAAAATTAAGACCAGATTAAAACTGATAATTTTGGTCCTTACTCCTTCCTAATCTGAGTGGCCCAATCAAGTCATCTATTCAGCTTACGGTCCAGTTTTTGTGCTGACCGTTTACTCAGGTTCGAACTTGAATTCTATTCGGTTTACGTGTCTGAAAAGGTCAAGAAAAATCGCGTTCCTTTTTAAACCATGTTTGATTTTAAACACAACTCCATTTTTTGATGTTTTGTGTTGTTTCTTCTCGTGTGCATGGTCGGTTTGATTGATGTGAATTTTGATAGCAATGCTTCTGCTCTCAGGTAATGAAATCAAGTGAGAATATAGACGGTCATGTTAGTGTTTTCTTTACGCATAATTGCTCGGATTTCAACTAAATATAAACATAGGCGTGAGATTAGAGTTCAAAGTCATATTATGAATGAAATTAAGATCGATAAACATGGCTATCCGACATTAATCCCCCTATAATTGGGATAATGAATTTAAGTCGGATTTCAACTCGGAGCTTACTATTGATAAATAAACCGAAAACAAAAGAGAGCCTAATTGGGATTCGTATTGCACTGAATCAAATAAAAAAGTAATCAGATTCCAGTCTTCCAGACCAAAATAATAACTCAGAAAATGAAATCAAAAATGGAATTTGCAACTTCCGGGGGGCGGGCCTCAAGCATTCAGGGAGTTGTGCTGGCCAAGAACAAGCAGCCAATCTGCTCCTTATTGCCGTCGAACTGGAAACTCCGGATACAGTCTAATTAAGGAGGAGAAGAAAGGACTTGAAGTGTAAGCCAGGGCCTGAAATTCATTAAAGATATCAACCCTATGAGGTTAATGATCAATAAATCAATATTATTCGGTTATCATGTTTTCTCTTTTCTTTTGTTTGTCTCCTTATGACAAGAAAATGAGTTGTTACTAGTTCTAAAGATAAAACTTCTAACGAGGATCCTAACACTCACAAAATATTTCAGCATTATAAGAGAGAGAGAGAGAGAGACCTTTGTAACGATTCTACGACGAATCTTCGTCATCGTCTAGGCAACAAAAGATTGGTCATCCTTTCCATTTCTGTTTCTCTTTCCATAGTGGAAGTAGATGAACTGAATTAGTATCTGAACAAAGCATTAAGGTGATGAACATTGAACAATGTAACCATGAAATGAAATAAACAAAAGGGTATCGGACGCTAAAAGTTATAGAGAGTGCAAGAAAAGGGCAAGAATAGCAAGGATACAAAAGTGTCAAGAAGCACACATCCACATGCATCCACCAGCCATGGCAGATTTGGACTGATTCTCGACCAATTCAAGCTGCTTACGAGTATGCTACACAAACCACCACAATTTCTCCATTAACATAACTTCTGATGTTAGAAAACTAGAGCAGAAGAGAAGTAATAGAAGAAGTATACGAGATCGACCAAATGAAGAAGAAAATTTACCCAGTTTTTTATAGGAGCATTTTTGGTATTTGTTTTTTTCTCTTTGCAATGTGATTTTATCAAAAGACAAGAAAAATAAATCATAGTTAATGTCAGGTTTACCTTCTAATCATCGTTTGTATCGTACATGTTGACGTGCCGATGCTTGATTAGTGTAATAAATATAATAAATAATTATTTTAATTCTAATACATTAAATATATTTTATCTAGACCAATCATCGTTTGACATATCAACGTATAAAATAAGAATGTATAGTAAGAAAATAAATATATCATTACTCATAATCATTTATCACTATTTTTAGTCATTTTATAAAATTCAAAAACACTATGTTTGAGAGATCATTGGCCAAGGTTTATCGCAGGAAACCTCAAAGAAATGCCGATAAATAACATATACAAGAGACAACACTCACCTTCCCACATAAGTGGTATTTCCGACCAAAGCAAACACGAACATCAAAGGACTAAGACCCTGAATTATCAATGAAATTTCATCAAGCATTTAAACAATCAACATTCATATAAAGTATATTCTGGATAGAAATTGTAAAACATTAAGTCAAATAGTTTGGTTATACAACGTTTGTTGAAAATTAACTATACCTCAACATTGCCCCTCTTAATCTGCAAATCACCAAAACAGAAAAAAAAACAGATTATTACATAACTGATTCACTGGAAGCTAAGAAGAAACAATTGGAAAACTTGCTTTTCCGATGCCACAATTACACAAATGAAATCCCATGATATTATAAAAAAGGAAAAAATGTCTTGTCATCCACAATTAAAACATGTTTAGAGAGAAGCACCCATATACGGCAACAAAAGTATAGTTCTCCCTCCCTTCATGACCTTTCAATATGAGCATTCATAAATTAGGAGTAGACTCTTACATTTAAGAAAATTTGAGGAAGCCTTCCACCCATGTATATAGCTGTCATTGCCCAACCAAGGTAAGTTCCAAGTCCACTACTTCCTTCCATCCCATTGCCACTTGAGAGCTGATAGAAAGGATGACAAGAAACTTTATGTCAGCTAAATTTAGATCAAGTGATCAATTTCATTATTAATTTGGCAAAGTAAAGCACACACTAGCAATAATAAAGAATAATGCAAACAGCATTTATAATCTTGTGAAAAAAGATTCATCTTCATATAAAACTCTTTTTCCTACTCAATAACAAAGATGTGCTTTATATATGGAAAGTTGACAGAACTTAAAAAGATTTTTTTTCTTTTGTTAAGGAAAACAGCTCCCTTGCTTACATATTAAACAAGAACAGTAAAATGATTTAAAGGGTGCATTGAAGCTTATCTAGAAGGAAGGCTGCCATGAAGTCAATTAATCCATTTCATACAATAAAGGTCTAATTTTCCAACTAGTTGAGGGAGACTTCATAGCAAGGGCATGGTCAAAAGTAAAAGGTAGATCAAACTTCATTCTAGTTACCGTCAAAAGTTTTCTTCCAACTGCTGTCTTCGAATTTCTTGAAGAAAAATAGAAGGCACTCTCTGATGTATGATAGAGATTAAATCCAACCAAAACCATTGCAGATGCCTGAGTCAATAAAAGAAAATTTAGGATTTTATCCATTCGAATAGGTTCCAAAATTCTTGTTGATATTGCACCATAAGTCGAGGACGAATGGAACTCACTACAGAAAGCTTGCTCTTGACACTGGAAAATGGTGAAGATTTTGTGTAAACATTTCCATCAAGTAAGGGCTCTTGCATCTGGCTTTGAGCATGATTGGATGTAGGAGACATCGTGGGAGTATGACTGCTCGATAATGATCTTGCTGACCTGTTAATTTGTAAACAAAGATCAAAAATAAAAACAGCAAAAATTGCGACAGAACTTTCAGCTTCTGTGAGCTCATTCTCACACTGTAAATGCAGATTTGTGGATGGATATGAACTCATCATTTGAAATGAGTATTTGATAATTTCATAGGGAACAGTTCAAAAAACACCAGCCAATGTTCTGTAAAACGAGCAGTTTCTTCTGACTATGAATTATTCAAAATAGCACAATACAAAAGAGAAGAAATTTACAAGTTAACCCTAAAATCTCCTATTTATCCCAACAAAATAAATGGCAGTTATTATATTCGTGAATCTAAATAAAAGGAAGCCAAAGGGAATGAACTGTCAAATTAGGATACTTTGGCAGTTATTATATTCGTGAATCTAAATAAAAGGAAGCCAAAGGGAATGAACTGTTAAATTAGGATACTTTCAAAGATGATACTTTCAAAGTAAAAGAGAAACAATCCATATTTTTTGTTCTCCCTATGCATCTCAAATTAGGATTTACCTTTCATTAATAAACATTGAATTTATGACAAGAAACATCAAGAACCAAGATTTTATTAAAAAGGTAAGAAAACTAATGTAAAGGAAGAAAATAATTACACATAGTATAGTTCTCCTTCGTTACAGAAGCTGTTTTGAGGAATTCCCAAGAACGGCACAGGTGTGCTGGCATCCCTGCCAAGACTGTTGACTGGGCTGCTCTTTTCTGTATGATTGTTGATTTGAATAAAATTAGCTTGACCTGATGTTTGATTCCTAGTCAAGTTTGCAACCTGAATGAAAAATGTGGTGAATACAAGGCTAATATAGGACATTATCGAACGAGGCAATGGTCTATTTGATCATCACTAGGAAACCGTCATAAAATTGGATGAGTTTTCCTAAAATATGTGGACAATATAGTATTTAGCACAAGGATGCAAAATAGCCAAGAACTCAAACATAAAACAATATCTTTTACTTTAGGAGATCAACTCATTTACCCCTCTGTACATTTTTTTTGCTTAAAATATGCATTTTGTGTCTTATTAATACATAGAATCGTGTTGGGTTTCATTTCACATCGTCACATTATATTCTACTACAGATTTTTTATTTTTCTTTAGTATAAAACAGGGTGCAGATTGAGGCATCATTTGTATATGCAGAAAATAAAACAAAACTTGCGACAATTATATACTAAAATTTCTATTCAAACCTCGTCCACTCTGGTGTTGTATTTCTTCCAACGGGGATATATGTTATCGTAATAAATTGTCTGTGCTGTAAGAACAGTGGAAGTTATCGCGTACAGCTGAAAACCAAATGATGGAATAAGACCAGCTGAAAGCAACGAAGATGAAAATTGAAAACGTAGGGGGATGCGAAACTGTCTTACCATTGCCATATAATACTGGGTCGGAAGCTGCAAGGCAAGCACATAAATTTAGTTAAGATACATTAACCTTTATGCCATAGCTGCTCCTTTTGAGAGCATAAATAAAAATAACAATAAGACTATCATAATCCATCGTCTGTTAAGAACTTGATGCTTAACAAGTTACAACCATGTTGGAATAAGTCTTAACTTTGCTGGCATATTGAATCAATTTAACATGTTCAAAAGGAAATAAGAGAGGATCCAATGTAATAGACACATCGATATACTCAAACCTTTGCAATTAATCTAATGTGAGTATTACTTGAACAATCTTTCCAAAAGAGAGTAGTGCCATTTAAATTTTGAACAGAAATCATTTTCTGAAAAAATAACAACTATTATAAGGTTGAATGTCCGAAGAACTCACAGTAGATGGTTCGAGCATGCAGCCAAAAAGGTTGAAAAGATCTCTGAAAAAAAGACAGAAATTTCAATCATATAACATTGTCCAGTAGGAAACTCTTTCTGATTCTTATCAATGTTAACTTGAAGGAACATTATTAAAAGATAAAAAAAAGCCTTAAAAACAAAGGCAAACATTACCCTAATATCCATGTAATCAAGAATGCAAGAGATAGTCCCTCTGTAGATTTTTTCCTATAATTTGCCAGGATTTGAGGTACTTCCGCCATACCCCAGCTGAACACACTGATTAAACCCAAACTTAAAGAAACTGTGTCTTTCGTACTGCAAAGACAGTATTTTAAGTACTTATCAGCCCATTCGGAGCATTCTTGACCGCCGCCGCACCTTAGAGATGAGGTTTCAAATATTCTCATCGTTTCCTACCAACAAAAACCGGCTATTTCTCCACCTGGATATAATAAAGAAAAAAACTATCTCCGTTCAAATATATGCAAAACAACGTGCAAACTAAACGACAATGGCAAAATCACAACGTATGGACATCAGCCACGGCCGATACTTATCGCAATTGCACTATATAGATTAAAGCACGGTTAGATAAACATACCTAGGGACAGATACTCCTCACAGACGCACTATGTAAAGATATCTCTTCTCCGCCGTATTCTGCGGCGGTGGAACTGAGACGGCTGCGCCGGAGAGTGAACTGTAAGAGTGAGCTGCTCGGTATTTATATCCGCTTCCTTCTCTCTGGAATCGGTCGACTTTACACGTTGCCGCTAATCCAAAATTCCAAATATGGAATGTAATGAATATTTTAAATCTTTATGCCACTTACCAAATCTTATATTTATAGAATTTAACATTAAATTCTAAAATATTCTTTTTATTTTATTTTAGGTGAATAATAGAAAATGACTCTCCCTATTTTTAGCCGGTGATGTAAAAGTCAACCTAATTTTAGATTTTTTGCTTAATTGTAAAAATAAAGATAATATTTGATTTTAGAGCCGGCAAACGAGCCAGCTCGCTCGGCCGGCTCGTGCTTTTGTAGAGCCGAGCCCGCCTAAAGAGGCTCGCGAGCCCGACGAGCCAGGCTCGGCAGGCTCGACGTCGCGCCTCGTCGGGCCGTCCGTTGTCTTCGCCGTCCTCTGTCGTCGTCGTCAGATCTCGTCGCCTCGTCGTCGCCTCGTCTTCGTCGTCGCCTAGTCTTCGGTCGTCGCCTCGTCTTCGCCGTCGCCTCTCGGTCGTCGCCTCATCTTCGTCGTCGTAGTCGTTGCCGTCGGCTCGTCGTCGTCGTCGCCGTCGTCTCCTCGTTTGCCGACTCTGTCGACGAGTCGGCAAGAGCAGAGAAGGAGGGAGCCGGAGGGAGGGAGAGAGTGAGGCCAGGGGTCGCGACTCGGCCCCCCCTGCCGAGCCGGCTCGATTGCCAGCTTTATTTGATTTATATTCTTAGTATATGATCTTCAATTTATTTTCTGACATGTCAAGTTTTGATTGATTCAATAAATATATAAATAATTATTTTAATTATTATACATTAAAATATTTTAATTGAAATGTCAACAAGTAAATTAATATAATATGCTAAAAAAATAAACATAATATTACTCTAAAATATAATCTTAATTATTTGATCTATTTTAGTTCTCTTCATCGATACCACATGTAATTGTCTAAATTAGTAACGTGAGTAATCGCTCATTGATCTTTTTTTTATCGCGCATTATGGCCATCAATTTTATTGTGTCGTGTTTGATCAACAGATATTATATAGGGCTAATCAAGGAGCATGTTGAGTACTAGAACAAGCAAAGATGACATGCATTATACACGAACCCTTAGCATTAATTAAATAAAAAATAAGAAGAAAACTATATTTAGTTAAAAAGTAAGTTGATGCAATTTTAGTTGATGCAATTTTAGTTGATCTAATCATGTAGCGACATATCAGATAGTACGACAAGAGAATAATCATATATAATAATTATATAATAATATAAATATAATCAAATCAGGACTGACTTTGAATTGTCTTTTGATGTCATAAAAAAAGAAAGATATCAATTAAAGACTTCATAAGTGCTAATCTGATCATCAAATATCGAGTTCTCGACCCGGTCTGAGGCAACATGGCTCGAAATCTGACGAGAATGGGAAAATTACAGAAGTATCATAGTAAATTTTTAACTCTAATGATTCCGCTATAAATTTCTCATTCTCGATATCGTAGTACTTCAACTACAATCGATTACAGTCTCCCACCACTATGATATTCGAGCCGTAAAACCCGAGTGTCTTATGCGTCGAAAACGTACTTCCCGGTTGTTTCATGTCTAGAACAAATCTCTTCTTCCATACCATGTTTATGTAACTCTCCAATCCCCACGTGTGCATGTAGCCTTCCATGTCCTTGCACATCAATGCAACCTTCCCTTCGTATTTGGCTATGTCTAGGCATCTCAAGCCGTCCTCGAAAAAGGGTAGAGGAGAGATTTTCCATTCCTCCATTTCTATATCGATCGAGAAAATTAGGTTTTCGTACAACAAGAAATGAAAGACTCCACTGGCTTCTAGAACAGTCGTGCCCCAGAAGAACTAGACGTCGATAGGCAGTAAAACGTCTTTCAATATCTTCCACTTCCAAGCTTTTGAATCGAAAATCTCGCGTAGTAGCTGTTGGCGGCCTCTTATGAATGATCCCGAGGTTGAAATTCTGAGAATCTTGTAGCGAAAAGGGTTCGTGGAAATAACAGTCATGGCCATTCCTCGGCCGTAGAATCTCGTCCTCAGATTCGGAATTTGCTCACATTGTTTCGTTTGGGGTTTACAGACGAAAAATCGAGGAACCCTAGATTGTCTCGGATTATCCGATGTGCAGAGAATGATTCCGCTGTTTTCTGCAACAGCCATCACGCGAAGTTAGCGACCTGGTATGAAATCGAGGGAAATTTCGCGACTTTCGCCGCTGATCGAAGCGAAGGAAGTAAGATTTTCATCACTGTACAACTTGTATACGAAGAATCCATCGACAATGTTTGTGTTTTGAGAGCGAAGCTTCTTGAACTTGGAATCGTAGGTTGTCCTATTCCAGTCGTTGGAAGCCAGCCTGCAGCGGGCTAGAGTGTCGGTTGAAGTCCTGGAAAGAATCTCGAAGATGAGATCAGAAGGAAGATAAGAAGACTCCATTGAAGAGGTTGCAGCAGCTTCCGAGAGAGATGAAGTAGAGGAATTACGAAACCTGGACGCGACGAGAAAGAAATCAAAATTTAAGAGAGATAAAGTAGACTATTTTACAGGGATTTATATCTTTAATTCATCGATCAAATCCTATCTTTTTGCGTATTTATTATGCAAAACTATTGATTTTTATTATTTTATCCGATTAAAAACAATAAATTCGTGATTATTTGAATTATGGGAAACCCAAGTTTTAAAAATAAGTTATATAATTTCTCTGAGAGAGAGAGAGACTGAGCTTACAGCGTTGACGTTTGACCGGTGGAAGGATCTTGTACGCTGGAGATTTAGTAGATTCAGTTTATGTTATTAGAGAGATTTAGGGGCGGGCGGATCATCCGACGATTCGATCTAATCTGATCAGATTTGGTCCGATCGAATCAGGTATTCGGTAGATGAGTTTTTTATTCGATTCGACTTTCGGATCGGATTGGCTATCGGATTATAAGCCAATTCTGATAGTCAATCTGATCCATTCCGAAAGTCGAAAGTCGAAACTCTAAATCATTAAGCATCCCCGACTCCAATTTTTGAATCCGAAAATCACCCGTCCCAATTTCTCGACTCCGCAACTTCGACGACGAAGCTGAGCCGCCTTGCCGACCCTCTGCTCCTAGACTCCGAGTCTCCGACGACGGCCGCGAAGAACAGAAACGAAGATATAAATATGGAGATTTGATTTTGGATTTGTAAATTATTTTTGTAATTGTAATTGTAAATGAGTGGATTCGTTAAAAACGACGAAGAACATAGGAGGAATCGACGGATGAGCCGGCCGGCCGTCGGTACCCTCATCGGATCGCGTTGCAAATTACAGGTTTTTACAATTTCAGAAAATTTCTGAATTACAGGTTTTTAAAAATCCGATCCGATCCGATTTCTTTAATCGGATTCGGATCGGATTCGAATGACACATGCATCCGAATCCGATCGGATCAAAATTGTTGATCCGAATGTTATCGGATCGGATTGAATTTGCTTCAATCGGATCCGATAACACCCTATGCCCACCCATGCGCGGGAGATTTAGTAGATTCAGTTTATGTTAATAGAGAGATTGGGAAACCTTAAATAATTAAAAACACTCTTTTAAATTTTAATTTAATAAAATACAAACCCAAATAAAAACACGATCTTTCGGATACAAATGAGTTTGAATCTAAATATCAAAACAAGACCAGGAAGAAGATTTTGAGTCTATGATCGAAAAAGGTAATTCGTTCAATTCTTATCAGTTTTGCTACTTTAATGGCGTCAAATGAGACCATAAAATAATTTTAAATTTTTTATAATTTATTATAATTTTTTTAATTTATAAAATAAAAAATTATAATAATTCTAAAATTATTGAAAATTTATAAAATTTTGTAGATAATTGTATTACAATATTTTAAATGTGTAACAAAATTTTTAAGGACTTTTGTTGACGTACGTAATCTTAACTCAATTTATTTTTTATGCATTCAAAAAATTACAGTAAATCGTAAATGGTTGAAAATTTATAAAATTTTATAGAATATTATATTTTAATATTATAAAATTATGAAAAAAAATTCAAAATTTTTTATTGATGTATCAAATTTTAAATAAATTTGTTTTTTTATAAATTTAAAAAATTATAATAAATCTTCAAAATGTCAAAAAAATTTAAAAATTTTCAAATTAATTTATTTTATTATTGTGAATGTGTAATAAAAATTTTAAGTCATTTTAATAAAATTTATTAAGTAAAATTAATTAAAAATTAAAAAAAAAAAATCGTGCTCTTTCAACTATAGAAGAATTAAAAAAAATGTTTTTAAAATCCTAGTTTAGATTCAGTTTTTTTCCGATAATAATTTTTTAGTGATTAAAATGTAACCATTTATTTGTGCGGCAGTTGTAATTAGGGCTGGGCGGATCCGACTCAATCCGACAATCTGATTAGATTGGATTGGATCGAGTCGGATTGGGCAACAATATTCGGTCGGCAAAGTCAAGTTTCAATCCGACGTTCGGTTCGTTTATCAGATCAGATCGTTATCGGATTCAAAGTCTATCCGATCCAATTCGAATGTCAGATTGCCGTTATTGGATCCGAACGTCGGATCCAATCCAATCCGATCCGATCGCGGACTGGGTGGCAGGTTGGGCCCTTGTCACATGTCATGCAGTGACACCACTTGAGCCGAGCCTCCCGTGACTCCCGCGTTCCTCCCTCGAACATACCCACTACCTGTTTATTTACTCCATCTCCTACGTGATCTTTTTTTTTTCTTCAAAATATCAAATATTTTTTAATACTTATAAGTAAATAAAACATCCTTAGAAATAGAAAATTAATTAAAGAAAATACTTTATTATTTCATGCCAGATTAAATACACGTAAGATAATGATATTTACTTTTATATTTCACAAATAAATGAACTCGATATTTATCTACTCACTTTGTAATTAAATTTCTCTCAAAGAGAATTTTGAAATTTTATATTATTTTAGAAGTAATCTCTCTTATTTTCATATTATTTTAGAATGACAAGTGATCAATTGATGTCTCGGGCCTCTATTATCATATCGCAATATGTCTTTCGAGTTGTCCGCACAGACATAGCTCAGTCGGTTCAGAGATGGTAGAGTTGGTAACAAGTGCCAAGGTTCGAATCCTGGCAGTCGCAGTGGGAGTTGTTACCTCCAATGTGAGGTAGTTCCTTATGAACGCAGGTAAATATCTCTCATCACTAGCATACTGAGTCACCGTGACTTATCCCTCCACAAACTGTCGGGCAGGGGTAGGGGTGGGCATGGGTCGGGTTGGGTCGGGTTAGATCCAAAGTCCAACCGACCCGACCCACTAAGGATGACAATCGGTAACCCGAACGGGTCATGTTACCAATTGTAACCGAACCCATACCGACCCGCGCTGGTTTGGGTCGGTATGGGTCGGGTTAGCGGGTCAGCATGTTACCAATTGTAAAAAATATCAAATATAATTAAAATTTCAATACCCAGAAAAATAGAAGATGAGAAAACCTAGATTTGCCTCAATATCCATCGTATTAATTTTCCAGTAACTTAAAAAGATAAACAGATCAAAACTTACGAGATTTCATTTTGTATTTTCGATTTTGACCATCCAAATAATTGAAAATTGCAGCCAAAATGAAAATCCAGCAAACCCGATTCCAAAATCGAATTTCTGTCTTCGATGGGCATAGACGAGCAGTTATTGGTTAACAACGAATCAGCGAGGCAAAGCGCAGACAACGACGAGAACGAGATATATCTGTTCTCTCGGTAGCTTTGCGAGCTGCGGCTGAAAGTGAAAGGGCGAAGGACGGGGTTGCGCCGGTATGGCAGCAAGAGAAGAGAGAGTGAATACCTGGATGGCTGGATGGGGCTGCGCCGTTGATGGACTCGGATCGGGAGATGCAGATCGGCGAAGGGAAGCAGGATCGGGAGAAGCTCCAGAAGGAGAGGATGTCGGCTGAATGGATTGGTGGATGCCACTCTAGGGTTTTTTCTTTTTAATAAACCCGTGGGTCGGGTTAGCGGGTTGGATTTTTTTGGGCCACCGACCCGCAACCCGATTATTTCAAACACAACCGACCCGAACTGACTTTATTGGGTTTTTAACCGACCAAAATTCGACACAACCCATTCGGATTGGGTCGGTTACTCGGGTTGGGTCGGTTATGCCCACCCCTAGGCAGGGGTGTGGGGGTCCTGGGGGCGAGAGATTTCGCCTTTTAGTAACAATATGTCTTTCGAGTAAGTATGCACACAAGAAAGACTTGCACTGAATCTCGCACAATCACTCATTTTCATAAAAGATTTGAATCATACTGTGTTGAAAGATCAATAGCGAGTCCGGAGGACGAGATTGTCGAAGAATTAAAAAACTTGAAGGTTGAAAACTAGATTTTCAATTTAATTTGCAATCATAATTATTAGTTTTCATTATGATATATTTTTTTTTTTGGCATTTCGCACATGTTTAACACTTAAACAATGACGCATAGTTGGAATTTAGTTGTTAAGTATTTACTATGTTGCGAGGCAAGCTTCAAAACTACAACCAAATCATATACACGTCTATTTTATGTATACTCGGTCCGGGTAATCGATCCGAACAAAAACTAATTTTAAAATTTGGATAAATTTCGGTTCGGGTATAAATTCAGTTTCGTAAAAGCTTACTAATCATCAACTCAATTCAATTATTTTTTTATAAATTTTAGATTAGATTAGTTAATCAGTGTGATTATGCAAATCAATTCAAAGAAACTAGACCAGATTTAAACCGATCAAATACATCAATTTTTTTAATTAAACATTGATTCGAGATCTAATAGGTGGGCCGAGCAAGATACTTCATTAGTCCTCTTCCAAGTACTAAATTTACGAACTCACTCCCTATTTCTGTTCATCGTTTACAAGTTTTACTCTCTTCAATCCCTTCTTCTTTTTTGAATTTTGAAATAAATAAATAAAAAAGGAGAGAGAGAGAGAGAAAACGACCACCCTTTCATTTGCTGAAAAAAGATTATGGGTGTCATCTGCAGTACAGAGCTTTTACTCTTTCCTCTGAACCCTAAGTTTCGTTGGATTTAGCAACCCAACTGGACTAACCAGCGAGAAATTACGCCGTGGCAAGTCTCTTTCTGCTTTGCTTCACTTTTGATGGTGTAATTTGGCGAAGGAAGCGCGAAATGAGTTTCGATTCGGAGATTGTTGAGCGATGTGGGCATGGAGCTTGAGCCACTGTTCTTGCATTGCTGCCTATGGGGAAGGCCGACGAAGAGCAGCCGCTGCCGACCACCGTCGGATCGGAGCCGGCGAACCAGAATGTGGGTGGCCGATGTGGTTGTGGGTACGCGAGAATTCGGAGGATCGTTGGGCTTCGATGCCTCCTCGTTCTAGTTCTCTCAGCTGCTGTTTTTCTCTCTGCCGTGTTTTGGTTGCCCCCGTTTTTCCACTACTCATATCAGCAGGATCTGGAGGATTCCAAGTTCAAAGGTGAAGATTCTGGTGATTTTTGGGATTTTTTTTTTGAGTTTTGGTTTCGTTGGCATTTTGCATTTGGTAATAAATTGTAGATCTGTAACTGGTTTGATATTTGACCGATTGTCCTTGGTTTGGCCAATTGAGCTTGGTTTTTTTATTTTGTCGGTGATAAAAATAGGATGAAAAAACTGCTAGAAGATTTAGTATAAGTTTCGTAGCATGTTTCAGTTTCAATTAGGCGAACAGGATTCTTTGGGAGTTGGTGGCAGTAGCTCATTTTTTTGTATTTTAATTTCAGATGTAATTGAAATGGAAATTTTGAAAATGGGAAGGCATTATCAGACTGCCTAATTGAAGTAATATTTCAACTATTTATCACGTAGTGGAAACCACCATAATCTTAAGCTTTTGTTCTTTCCATGGATGAGTGATTGAATGGAAGGCATTCGGTAGTTGAACTTCTGAATTGGTGTTCCCTTCTTCCCAAGTTTAGCTTGTAAATTCCTGCTTTTAGCAAGATTTCAAGATGAATCATTCATTATAATGTTTTTGTGTTCATGAGAAGTATCGTTTAGTGTTTTGATTTAAAAATAACTTTGAAATGAGAAGTTTTTCTATTTGGTTTCTAGAAGTAAACTCATTGACATCCTTGTCGTGACAGTCCGAGCTTGAATTAGAGATTTTTCTGGTCATTAATTTGTTACTGATGAAATTTTGTGGTTGAAATTTATTTATGAGATTTATGACCGTCTGTATTTAGTCTCAAGCTACTTTCAATTATCCAGATCATCGCATCGTTGCAAGTTTCAACGTTGAGAAATCGGTTCCTTTTCTTGAAGAACATGTCTTGCAGCTCGAGGATGATATTTTTGAAGAGATTCCCGTACCTTCAGCCAAGGTAATCATTATATAAATTCGTCAATGAAAATGTTATTTTGAATTCATTTTTTGTCTGCTTCGATCTTAAATATCCTCTTTTCGATCAGGTCATTATCTTATCTATGGAGCCATTGGTTGGATCGAATTTAACAGAAGTAGTGTTTGCGGTTGACCCAGAAAGAAGTTATTCAGAAATTCCTGAAACATCCTTAAGTTTGATCAAATCATCTTTTGAAACTCTGGTTCTTAATCGTCCACCTCTTCGTCTCACTACGGACCTGTTCGGGAGACCCATTTCTTTCGAGGTGCTGAAATTCCAAGGAGGAATTACTATAATTCCTCCACAAAGTGCTTTTCTTTTGCAGAAAGTTCAAATCTATTTTAACTTCACCTTAAACTTCTCCATTTACGAAATTCAATTGAATTTCAACAAGCTTACAAGCCAGTTGAAGTCAGGACTACGTCTAGCTCCATATGAGGTCTGCTCTAGATACCTTTGAACTCATAAGCTTATTATATTTCAATATGTTCTTTGCTAATAGCTGTTCGGTTCTTTTATCTGACTGAATGCAGAACATGTATATTCGCTTATCGAACACGAGAGGTTCGACTATTGGCCCACCCACTATTGTTCAGTGCTCTGTTCTGTTGTCGATCGGGAATACTCCATCGACGCAAAGGCTAAAACAGTTGGCTCAGACCATCACGGGTTCGCACTTGAAAAACCTTGGCCTGAATAATACGGTATTTGGAAGGGTTAAGCAAGTTCGTCTTTCATCGGTTCTTAATCACTCGCTCAGTGGCGTTGATGGAAATGGCCCGAGCTCATCACCGTCTCCTGCTCCCGAACATAGTTTCCACCACCACCACCACCGCCACCACCACCACCATCACCGCCGCCACCACCACCACCACCACCACCATCACAGAATCCATCTAGCTCCAGCCATTTCTCCTTCTCCTTGGACCGAGAAGGGTCCACCCGGGGATCAAATAGGTGCCCCTGCTCCTGAAGATGGCTCGCTTGCCCCTCAGATGAGCTCTCCGGCCCCAAAGAGAAGTTATAAAGTGAAGCCATGGAACAAGTTGAGAAAACAGAATCATTTAGCACCAGCTCCTTCGCCGGATATTTCTCCAAAATATTCTGCAGCTTCACCACGGGCTGAAACAAACCCACAGCCACAAGTTTCTCCAACAGTGCTGGCATCAAGTCCACTTCCGAACGTTATTTATGCTAATCGTCAACCTCCATCTGTAAGTGATAACGGAGAAGACACGACCCCATCAGTGGCACCATCTCCATCTCCATCTCCGGGTAAGTTCGGTAGTGGAATTTAGTTTATTTTAAGGGCTAGATTTACATTCTTAATATACTTTTTTATTATACACGTTGATGTGTCATGCTGTGATTGGTGCGATAAATATTATTTTAATTATTTATACAATAAATATATTTTTACTTGATCAATCACAGCTTTACACATCAGTGTGTACAATAAAAAAATGATGAGAAGGTAAACGTAGCATTATTCTTACTCTATATCTTAAAAAACAGTCATTTTGCTTTTGACCGTGAAATTGAATCATTCTCATAAAAGTACATTTTCATATGCAGCCACCTCTGCTCATCCAACACAACTCTGGGCATTAACCCTGTTTCTCGCCATCATACCTCAACTATGATCAGAAAAAGATGCTGGTCTTGGGAGGGCCAATTTTGGTATGAAGCTGCAAAAGGGCAAGCTTAAAAACACTCAAAATGGAGGATGTCGATATGTAAATATGTGATTCACTATGTGCAGATGCATTTTCAGGTCAAAGTCACAGAGGTGGCAGGCCTTACACGCATCGCTGCTGTTTCCTGTAGTATTCTTCTGCAGAAATGCGAGAGAGCACGTGTAACAAAATAAAAAAAAAAGATATCTTTTTGATCATCAAAAACTCCAATTCTCCACCCAAATTAGAAAACCCTTATCTCTTTTCTTCAAATCCAGAATATCAGATGTTCTTAGCATCACAAGGGGCTCTAATTTTTAACGTAAAAAGAAGTTACACATCGACGGCCACTCGTTTGTACAACTGTGAAGGTAACCTCGGGGTGGCCACAGCCTGCAATGGCGTCCTCATGTAGGTCACAAGCCCTGGACTTTCAGCCATATCCACTTCCTCAGCCTTGATTCCATGGGCAGGGGCCCATTCAAAGTGGTGCAAAAGGTGACCCAACATTGACGTCACCAAATTGATCCCCAACTGAGCTCCGGGACAGACTCGCCGGCCGGCGCCGAACGGGAGCAAACGGAAATCATGACCCTTCATATCCACGTCCTCTTCAAGGAACCTCTCCGGTCGAAATTCAAGTGGGTTTTTCCAGACTGCAGGGTCACGCGCCACCGCCCAGACGTTGACATGAACTATGGAGCCCTTGGGGATGTCGTAGCCGCCGAGTTTGACGGCGGCGTTTGACCGGTGAGGAAGCATTAGAGGCGTTGGTGGGTGTAGCCTTAGTGCCTCCTTGGCTATGCACTGTAAGTAAGGGAGATTTGGAATATCGAGCTCTGTCATCACCCTTTCTAGCCCCACAACTCGGTCTAGCTCTTCTTGAGCCTTTTGCTGTACTCTCGGGTTCTTTATCAACTCGGCCATTCCCCATTCTACTGAGATTGCTGTCGTGTCCATGCCAGCAGTGATCATATCCTGCAAAAGTTTCATTTTTTAAGCTCATTTCATGTTTTTCTCGGATGTGTTAGTGACTACAGAGTTATAGAAATGGGTAATTTGATGAGAATTACATACCCAGAGAAGCCCATAAATATTATCCTGGCTCAGGTCGTAATTATCTTTAAGAGTCAGCAAAGCGTCCACAAAGTGTTGCTTGGAAGCACCGGTTTTTTCGCGAGCTTGATCGTGCTCGTCGATGATGGCTCGAGTGAGAGCGTCTCGACGAGCGCCGTGTTTCGCGAAGGCACCTTCCTCTAACGGGAACATCCACCTTAGCCATGGAATGTGCTCGGCTATGCTCAGGGAGGCACCTAGTTTGAGGCCATTGGCCACAATTCCCTTGAATTCTTTTCCCTGATCATCTATTATCCCCTCTGCCGTTTCAAATCTTTTCCCAAATGCAAGTCTTGTTATGTTGTTGAATGCCACTCTTCCTAAATACTTCTTCACCAGCAGACTTTGCCCTCCATCATCTGCATCATCGTTCCAAATGACAAAACATTTTAGCCAAAGAAATTGAGTAGGAACCTAAAAATAACATCCCTGATTATATAAACATGCTCTATCTCACAAATGTCTAATCATTCACTTTTCTGTTTACCCCAATTTGACCTGTTATGATATAGCTTTCATGGGACTTATGAACCCAGAGATATAAATGAAGTAGGTGGCAGTTGAAGGATCCTTGATATCCTCAAAAGACATATGGCTGAGGGAAGACCTCTGACATGACAATATCACAAGGCGTTTGTGAATTATTCATAAAAACATAGCTGTGAATCGCCAGATTTTCAAGGCTCATCCTCTGTCCTTCACTACTCTCATGACTTATCCAACAACCCATTTCCAACTAATTCAAACAGCATTTTATGACGATCTTACTACGCTATTTAATTAGCAGAATCGTACTCGTCTATATGGTTATTATAATGGATCAACCTATAGAAATACATGAATAATGAAATAACGCATTTTTTGCTTCTCCTATGCTAGCATCTTACACGGACAATTGAATATAGTTAGAGTATATAAAACTGGACTATTGACTCAATGTTCCAAAATTTGGATGCTGACTAGGAAACCAATGCAGACCAAACCGTGTTTCATGATTCAATTGCAAATTTAAAAAAAAAAAAATTGAATTTGGATTGGATTTCGTAGTTTGGGCGTTATGAGCCTATTTAGATAGGGGTTGGTTTTTTAATATTTTTGGTTGGCTTTTAACTATTTTTGTCGCAGGGTTTGTGTACAATTTGCTTCGGTTTTAGAATTGTCTGCTGAACCATAGACGGAGCATGGTAGACCGGGTTCTGAAGAGCGTGGTTTTATTTAGCTATGTCAACTATGCTATGGTCTTGATCCAAGTTTACTTGCGGAAACAATGACAAAATAACAGTCAGACAACTTTGAAAATCCCTATTTTTTCGTATTCCTAATTTAATAATGACATTAATTGAACCTGAAACAGGGTTAAAGATGAAGGGACCGAAACTCTCGGCCTAATTATTGTGCGATTCAGTCATTAAATTAAATTAATTTGACCAGTTTCTTGTATTATTACCCCCACAATAATCAAGGATGTCTGAGCAAATAATTATGTTCTTGTGTATATATAGCACGTTTTTACGCGTGTGTATATACATACGTATAAACTATAAATTTAAGGTTGGGTAAAAGTGACGGGACTATGTGATACGTGCAAGTTGCAAGGCAAATTCTATGTGATATGTGCAAGTTGCAAGACAAATTCTATGTAATTTTTTGAATTCGTCAAAAGGGGCTGGCAAAAAGAAACGGAGAAGAGAAGAAAATCCTACCAGGTTGGATGCAGTCCTTGAAAATCGATTCAACCATGGCGGTGACTTCATCTTCTCTGATAGGCCGAAGAGCTTCGAGTCTCTTGGGAGAGAAAAGCTCCATAGTACAAACCTTCCTCACCTTAACGTAATGCGGCCCATAGTCCGCCCAAATTAGGTCAGTTCCATTTCTGCTAAACTTAGCGGACGATCTACTCCGATGTCGATCGGCCAGCTGCTGATCGCGCTCCTTGAGCACTTCTTTAGCCAGCTCAGCCGTCGATACAATCACGTTCAAATTTGAACCGAACCAGACGGATATGATCGGACCGTAGATTTTGGTCCACTCGTCGTAGCATCGGAACCTCACCGGCTTCACGTCGTAAAGATTTCCGACGATCGGCCAGGGGAGCGGGCCCGGCGGGAGCTTGAATCGTAGGCGTCGGTAGATGTGATAGGAGATGAAGAGAGCGAGGAGTGAGATCGAGATGGGAAGGATCACCGCCATGGCCGCCGGGGTTGAAGATGAGGAGAGGAATTGTGCTTTACAGAGAGCCAAAGAAGACCATGAACGAGTATAAATGAGAAAAAAGAGTGGAGTTGGTGTAACAGAAATAGAAATATTTATTTTTTTATTTTCTGTTTATTTTCAAATTTTATTTAATTATAATTTCATTTTTCTTATTTATAAACTTTCCTAATTCAATTCAACGAAATGCAACGGATATTAATATTATAACGTAAATTAATATATATTCAAGTATTTAATTAAATAAGTCTTGAAATATTGAAAAAAAGGAGAAAAAATGGACGTGGTAGTTTACGGACGCGCTCGAGCGTGAGAGTGGGGAAAGACGGGAAGTAAGAAAAGGTTAGGAAGGTTGTTGGTGAGGTATGGATGGGAGAGATGAAGATAAAGACTTTTTTTTGGCTTAAGAAGGAATCAAAGGTTGGTGAGGGTGGAAGCGTCTTTTCCTCTCTCCCAAATTCAATTTATTCAGTTGATAATAATTAAATCAACCATTGTCCAATGAGATAACGCCACGTCATAAATAATACTTATTTTATCACGTAATTTTCCCGACCATGCTTGAAAAGTTTGAGGTTGGTGAGAATTAGGGAATCCATCATTGTCTTGGTCCAACTTTAGAAGAAGCATGTAGAAATGGAGTTGGTGTATCAAAAAAAGACACATCAAAGTGTTGTGCACCCAATTTTAAACCTTTTGGCCTTGAAAACCAGAGCTGCATGATAGTTTTTGGATTATAATGCATGATAGGGAATCAAAGTGTTGTGCAACACACGAGTATAGCTCAGCTGGCTCAGAGATGGTAGATTTGGTTCAAGAGCCTATGTTCGACGTCTGCGTTGTCCTAGTATGAGAGTTGTTACCCCCAATGTTGGGGTAGCTCCTTGGGATATTAAGTAAAGACCTCATATCTTTGGGCCGATGAGTCACCGTGATTTAACTCTCTCACAAATTGTCGGGCCGGGGTGTGAGAGCCCTGAGAGCGAAGGATTTCGCCTTTATTGAGTAGAAGTTTTGGATTATAATGTAACCGTGGAGTTAGTGGTGGGGACAAGCTTGCCCGGTTTGACCAAACATGCTCGTGGATCTACGGGTGTCACATTTTTGAAATTGCAACCTAGAAATTTGGCTCAAGAACCGACCAGTGTGATTTGGGCTCGGGAATAAACCCAGACTAAATCGGGTTTTATGGTTTCATTCCTATACAAATTGAAAAGTATAGATAGTTTCTATTGTATCTACTATTTAAGTTAAGTTTTTAGATTTTAGGCCGAATTTTGATATGAACCTGATTTAAACTAATTATTTGGTCCCTACCGTTGATTTTTTAATCCACCGTGGTTCAATTTGGTTTTCATAGATTTTTCACCCCAAAATTATGACTGAACCTCAAATTGAGCTTTTGAAACGAATTATGCTAAACCAGGTCCATGCCGGTTTTGCTAGCCCCTATGCGGAATGGATGGGTAATTATAGACAATTTTTATTGTATCTGGGTTAAGTTTTTGGATTTTGATCTAATTTTGAGTCTGGACTCTATTTAAATCGATTTCGTGTCATGTTCAATTGATTTTTTAATCCACGATGGTTCAATTTGGTTTTCATGGGTTTTTTACCCAAAAATTATGACTAAATCTCAAATCTTGGTTTTGAACCAATTATGCTGAACCAGGACCATGCCGGTTTTGCCAGGCCCTATGCAGGATTCATGTTCGAAAGCTTTGACTTGGTAGAGAATGAATTCATAACCAAATAAACAAATGGTAATCCTAATTGGGCCGAACAGATAATGGGCCTCATGATATAAGACCTGGCCCA
Organism: Begonia fuchsioides; assembly: GCA_003255005.1. Classification (NCBI taxonomy): domain Eukaryota; kingdom Viridiplantae; phylum Streptophyta; class Magnoliopsida; order Cucurbitales; family Begoniaceae; genus Begonia; species Begonia fuchsioides. The sequence continues at coordinate 8,446 of QAOC01054277.1, read as the reverse complement.
AATAGATAAGCGAGCATATATTAGAAATATATGGGCCCAACAATAATTTGAATTGATCTAATTATTCGAATAACGTTTTCAATACGGCAAGTACAGTGAGAAATTATTCAATGTTCGGGATCATTAAGACCTATAAAACACACGGGATACGACTCAACAATCAAGACTCGAGAAAATAATAGAAAAAAATAGTGACCAACAATTAGACATCGATGATTTTTCGTCTGTACAAGTTCAAAGGTAATCTCGGTGTGGCCACGACTTTTAAAGGCGTCCTCATGTATGTAACAAATCCCAGGCCTTCTTCCATATCGATCTCCTCCGCCTTAATCCCGGGCGGCCGGGGCCCAATCAAAAAGGTGCAATAAGTGCCCTAACACGGAGGTCACCAAATTGATTCCAAGTTGGGCACCCGGGCAAACCCGTCGACTGGAACCAAAAGCCAGAAGCTAAAAATCATGGCCCTTCACGTCAACGTCCTCTTCGAGGAATCTCTCGGGCCGAAATTCAAGCGGGTTTTTCCATATTGACGGATCACGGGCCATAGCCCAAACATTTATATGAACAATAGACCCCTTGGGTATATCGTATCCGCCGATTTTGACCGCAGCTGTTGCTTGATGGGGGAGCAATAACGGAGTCGGGGTTGCAGCCTTAGTGCTTCTTTGACGATGCACTGTAAATAAGGTAAGCTCGGAAAATCGAGTTCGGTCGTGACTCTTTGTGATCCGATGACTCAGTCGAGCTCCTCTTGGGCTTTCTTTTGGATCCTAGGGTTTTTTACCAGCTCCGCTAAGGCCCATTGTCGTGTCCTTGCCCGCAGCAATCATGTCCTGTAAAACAGTAACAAACGTGACCATATAGCAGTAAAAAAAAATTACAGCGTGCCTTGACTTTGATTGAAAACTAAGTCTTAGATGTTACATAGAGTGTGACCCAAAGGAGGCCAATAATGTTATCTTCAGTCAGCCCATATGAACCCTTGAAAGAAAGCAAGGCGTCCACAAAGTGTTGCTTCGAATTCTTGCTGGATCGACGGGCTAGATCGCTCCTGGATTATGGACATCGTTAACCGATCCATGCGAGCTCCGTGCTTTTCGAACATCTCCTTCTCGAGAGGGAACAGCCATCGGAGGGACGGGATGTGCTCGGCTATTGTGAGAGATGAACTCAGTTTCTTTCCCATGACATTAATTTCTTCGAATTCCTTTCCCATTTCATTCATTTTCCCATCCGAGTCCTCGAATCTCGGTACTTTTTCATTATTACAGAGCTTTCTAACTTTAACATAATGGGGGCCATAGTCAGCCCAGATAAGATCTGCGCTATTTCTGCTGAACTGAGCTACAGTTCTATGGCGATGCCGATCAGTGAGCTGATGGTCATGTTCCTTCAGCACTTCCCTCGCCAACTCCACGCTCGAAACCACGACATGCAAACTCGAGCCAAGCCAGACAGAAATAATCGGGCCGTACTTCTTCGACCACTCATCGTAGCACCGGAATCTCACCGGCTTCACGTCGTACATGTTTCCGAAGACCGGCCACGGGCGAGGACCAGGCGGGATCTTGAATCGGAGCCGCTTATAGACCCCATAAGCGAGGAAGACAAGGACTAGAAGAAGAGAGACAAAGGCAAGTAGAATCGCCATAGCTGGAAGATGTCTGAAACGTCGAGATCTTATATCATGTTATTTACGAGTCACAATCAGTGTTCTGACATCAGGTAGGACGTGGATGATATCCAATAGAGACTCGCGTACGTCGCACTCGTGAAAAGGAGCGCGTGGCACAGTTGCTGTGGATGGGTCCAGCGTCGTTTCATTCTTACGTACGACACAGCGTATTTGTTATTCTTGATTACCCTGGTCCAACTCCAAATCTTTATCATATTTATAATATATAGTTTTTAATACATGGGATATCATATTTAGGTCACATTTTTTTATTTACAGTAAAAACACATTCAAGGCATGCAATTTAGTAATATTACGTTTATTTTATCATCGAACTAAAATCAAATAGTATTTATAGCAATATCGTATAATATTCTCGTATTTTCAAATATACAATTTTTCAATTTATATGTTTAGAAACATTATCGTGACAAATTCATGGTATTTAATTTATATTTCTACCTGGTTTTTATGTTATTAATTTTCATATTCATATATAGTATACATGATGGTAGGGGTGGGCAGATTCGGTCCGATCCAATCTGATTGGATTCGGTCGGATCAGACAAGGTATTCGGTAGAAGAGTTTTTCATTTGATCCGACTTTCGGATCGTTATCGGATCGGATTGGCTATCGGATTCGAAGCCAAATCCGATAGTCAATCCGATCTAATCCGAAAGTCAGATTGCTTAATTCAAATCGGCCGAAAGTCGAAAGTCGAAACCCTAAATCATTCATCCCCGACTCCGATTTTGGAATCCAAAAATCACTCGTCCCAATTTCTCGACTCCGCTACTCCGACGACGAAGCCGAGCCGCCTTGCCGACCCTCTGCTCCTAGATTCCGAGTCTCCCTCCAACGACAGCCGCGAAGAACAGAAGAATAATCGACGGAAAACTGAATTACAGGTTTTTAAAAATCTAATCTGATCTGATTTCTTTAATCGGATTCGGATGACACAAACATCTGAATCCGATCAAATCAAATTTTTTTATCCGATTGTTATCGGATCAGATTAAATTTGCCTAAATCCAATCTGATAACACCCCTTACATGATGGTATTCGTGGCCAGGTCTTTGAGATGTTTTTTAAGAATGCCGGACATGAAATGATAGAATGTGCACAATTCTATATTTGATTTAGAATAAATAATAAATAAATAAAGTTTTTAGAGAAGTGGACAAGATGGATGTCACATTCTGTGCTTCAATACGTCTATGTAGAACTTTGGTCATATACTTTATAATACTTATAATATATGGTATGTAATTGACATATGAATTACATATATAATTCGATTAATTGTTTTGTAACTATTGCTAAAATTATTTTTTATCTTACATTCTTATTATGTACGCTGATATGTCAAAGTATGAATAGTTAATTAAAATTATAGTTAATGTAGTAAAATAAAATAATTATTTATTCTATTTATTATATTAATTATGAGTTAACACGTAAATTTATATAATAAAAAATTAATTATAAAAATATACGTGAGAAAAAGCTTGATTTTTTATAGCTTCTCAAAACAGCTTCATCCCTATATCTTTTTTTTTATTTCCATGTTTAGAGAGTTAGGCATGGATAGATTCCAAATTAATGGAGTATTTATTGATTGACCACTAATCATAGGGTTGGCAAAACCCTAATTACAAACTGCAAATTTGGTTTCAACTTGCTTCTTACTGCAATTCGAGAAGCTATCGAAGATCGAGCCAACGAATCTCGTGAAACCCTAAAATTATGGTTCATGGTCAGGTTTGAGCAATTGAGTTTGTTCGTATTGAGTTTATATTTCAATCGGAGTTTCGAAAATAAAAATAATTTTATTATTTTATGGGAACAATTAAATTTAAAAATGGTCAATTAACTTATTATAATTTTAATATATAATTTATCGTTACGCTTTTTTTTTTTTTTAATGAGTTTGTTACTCCTACTCTAACATGCTGAATATTTGGCAGCAAGATGATTAGCTTGGTACAAGATTCTGATAAAAGTAGCCCATTAATGTTAATTACAAATAACATAAATACACAAACATGGCTCATCACGTGGTCTGGATCATTGGTTGGTGGGCAATGGCTTATAAGTGTGCGGGAGCTTGTTTAAAATGGTGACCGAGTATATATATATATATATATATATCATATTTCAAATATGGTTAATAATTTTTGTTAGATTTTGGCTATAAATTAATGTCATTGTGGTGCGTTTATACGTATCTAAATCCGGAAATCATCTTCTTCGGTCTGAAACCTTCTTCCGCCATTAATGGAGGTCTTCTCTCTAACAGTTGTTTTCTTCTCCTTCTGCTCTCTCTTTCTCTGCTTTCGCTTCTTTTTCTACTTTAAAGAACTGAAACAGTGCGTCGGCCTCAGGACCTATCCTATCCTCCAAAACATGCCGGACTTGATCTTGAACCGCCACCGTTTTCTTGACTGGACCACCGGAGTTCTAGGCGATCGTCCGACGAACACCGCCGTCTTCCGCCGTCCTTGGAAAATTCAAGGCGTGATGACGGCGAACCCATTGAACTTGCAGCACATGCTGAAAACCAACTTCGAGAACTACCCTAAAGGACCCGAAATGACAACCCTTTTGGAGGATTTTCTCGGCCGTGGAATCTTCAACTCCGACGGAGAAATTTGGTGGGTTCAGAGAAAGACGGCGAGTTACGAATTCAACTCCAGATCTCTCCGTTGCTTCGTTATGGATAATGTTAGCGTCGAAATTCAAACCAGACTTCTCCCGATTTTCGAAGACGCTTCGAAAAATCAAAGTGTTTTGGATTTACAAGATATTTTGGAGCGCTTTGCGTTTGATAATATCTGCAAAGTAACGTTTAACGTCGACCCGGGTTGTCTCTCCGGCGACGGAAAGTCTTCGACCTCGGAGTTCACGGCGGCTTTTGAAACGGCGGCGACCCTCAGCTCCGGCCGACTCTTTTATGCTATTCCATTTATGTGGAAAATCAAGCGATTTTTCAATCTTGGGTCGGAGAGAACTCTGAGAAAATCGATCCAAACAGTTCATAGCTTCGCAGACTCGATCATTAGGTCAAGAATGGAAGAGCAAAATAAAGAACAAGACACCGATTTACTCTCCCGGTTCATCGGAAACCCCAAAAACTCGGCCGAATTTCTCCGAGACATACTCATAAGCTTCATTCTCGCCGGACGAGACACAACTTCCTCGGCGTTAGGCTGGTTCTTCTGGATCATATCTTCAAAAGCAGAAATCCAGCAAAAAATTCTCCAGGAACTGGACAAAATTCGGACAAAAAATGGGAAAAAAATGGGTGATCCATACAGCTTCGAAGAAATCCGAGAGATGCAGTATCTGCATGCAGCCATATCAGAAGCAATGAGACTATATCCGCCGGTGCCGGTCGACGTAAAAGCGTGCCTGAAGGACGACATCTTGCCGGACGGAACGTTCGTCGGAAAAGGGTGGTTTCTGACGTACAACGCGTACGCAATGGGGAGGATGGAGAGCATATGGGGGAAGAACTGCTCGGAATATTCGCCGGAAAGGTGGCTGGAAAACGGAATCTGCCGGCAAGAGAGCCCGTTCAAGTACCCGATATTCCACGGCGGGCTGAGAATGTGCCTCGGAAGAGAAATGGCCTTCATACAGATGAAAGCCATAGTAGCTTCTTTAATGGAGAGGTTTGAAATCACCGTCGCCGGCGAGAAGAGCAAGACCCCTGAGCACTTGCTGTCGCTTACTCTGAGGATGAAGGGTGGCTTGTCCGTACTTGTGAGGGACAGGTGGCGCTAGTTGATTGGGCTACAGTTATACTATTTTCATATTATCTGGTTTTGGCGTGACATGTTTGACCCTCTTTTCAGTCACGTGCTAGTTGACTTCTCAGGACATTAAGTCACCTCAAAGTTGCAGATATGTCGGTTTTAGAAACTTATAGATCAACGCTTGTACGCATCTTAGAAAAACTTTTAGAATATTTGTCATCATCTTTTAATAAAAAAATATTAAGGTGAGAATGTGCTTTAAAGTTTTAAAAATAAATAAATAAATAAATAAATAAATAAATAAATTAGAGATAACTAGTACAAATGAAATAATTCACACGTTACTTCTTAATTTTTACGAAAAAGATTACAAGGTTTATGGGCCGATTCCTCTTCCTCAATTGGATCAAAAAAAATTTGGGTCACCTTCTGTTTCTTCATCAAATGGCTGGATTGCCTCTCTCCCAAACTGTTCTTCCTCCCCAAAAGCTTCAAATCCCCTGTTTTCATGGCGTTTTCCACCTCTTTCATCGCCGCATCGAGGTGTCTTCCGATTATCTCTTCACCGGCATTGATCGAGCGACCTTTGACGATCAAGTTCAAAGCTTTTGCCACAAGTCTACTCGAACTCGTCTGCTTAAACCTCCCTTCGGCGACTTCCAACGGTCCACTGTCTTTTTCCGGCAACCCTTCTTTAGCACATTTAGTCCATCTCTTCAACACGTATTGAGAAGGTATATTGAAGATGTTCCTTGTGTTTAGTACCTTTAAAGAGTGGACGCATAGAACGCCGACGGACTCGAATTTCCGGCAGCTGCAGTCGACGGCGGAATTCGAATAATCAAACGTTAAATTGTATTTCTCTTCGGCGCCGCCTTGTGTTACGATGTAATTGCTAGCTGTCTCACCGGTGGCCGTTTCTTTGATTCCGACGGAGAGGAGTTTGAGTAATTCATCTTGGAAAATTTTGAAAATTTTCTCTGTATATAAACTCCCTGCTTCTTCTTCCATGGCATTACCTCTTAAAACTGTGTTGGGTGGGTTTCGACGGCATCGGAGATCGGCCAGTTCTTCTTCACGGCAGCGCCGATTTGTTTCTTTCTCGTACTGTTTGAAGTATTCCGGTAGTGACAAGCCGTGGCGATCAAAAACATCGCCGATGTTCTTGTCGGGTTCTGTCGTTTCCTCTACGCCTGCGGAGAAGGTCGATTTGCAGAAAAAATGAAACCATTTTTCTCGAGCTTCGTATACATTTTTGAGCCATGGGTTTTCATGGACGCCATGGATGTCTAAAAAAGAACCCCAGGCAAGCTCGAATTCTTCTCTCGAGTGATAAGGACTGAGGCGTTCTGAGCAAAAGCTTGTAAATTCTGATTTCTGACCGGCGGTGGTGAGATTTTTTGCAGCGTTTTCGCGAAGAAAATGGGTGTGGATTCGATGAGTTGTCGAAGGAAAAATCCGAGCTACTGCAATGGCGGTATTTCGATTTTCGTCTGTAAATATTGTCTTTGGGCTTCTCCCGTTCATCGAGTCCATGAAAGATTCAAACAACCAGATATAAGAATCAATCGAGTCATCGATCAAAAAAGCTCCGGCGAACAGAATCCGATTCCGGTGATGATTGACACCGGAAAACGTCGCACATATCACGCCGTCTTTGCTTCTCCGAAACGACGTGTCTGAAACAAGAACATCGCCGAAATACTCGAAATCTAGCTTCGATCTTCCATCTCTCCAAAAGAAATTTCTCAAACGGCTCTCGGAATCGACTTGGACGGAATAGAAGAACGTCGGATCTTCCATCTGCAAATGTCTGAAGTAATTCAACAAATTTTGGGCATCTTCAGAAACGGTTTTTGGGAAATCAATAATCGAATCCAAATCCTGATTCGAAACTTCAAGTCCATGGTTATGGAGGAGCGAAACCTGGGTGATCGTCCATTTTCCGTTTCCGGCGACGACGACGACCTTCGCCGGACACCCAGTCCTAGTTTCCTTTCTCTTATACTTAGTCACCTTGTCGGATTGCTTGTTCGATCTGAACCCTTCTCTGGAGCAATAAAAATGGCGTTTTCGGATTGCTCCATCGGAGCTCCGCTCCACCTTGCCCAGTCTCACGCGAAAGCCGTTTTCAGAGGCATATTTTCCGTAGAATTCGCCGGCTTCTTCCTCGGAGCTAAAGCTCATCCCCGGCTCTGGAAGAGTAAGAGACCGATTTTTTGCCATAGATTGTGTCTCGATCAGACATGAAGAAGATGATACCTTCTCTCTCCGATCAGACAACCGATCTTCGCAGACTTTCTCCGATCTGTTCGTCTTCATTTCACAGAACAAAACATGTTAGATAGCAGCCAGAGGAGAGGGGAGAAGAAGAAGTTCGAATAGAGATTACCTCGAATTTCTGATCTTCGAGCTGAAACTGAGGAATCGGAATATTACTTTCCGGCAAAGAATGAACGATTTCGTCGTTTCTTCTCAGAAACTCGCCTTTCGTCGCCGTCGCCGATTCTCTATTCGCCGCTCCACTGACAACACCTAGAGGATCAAAAAATGAACCATTCGAAGTGGAAGCCATATTCGACAATGAATAGGAGGAATCATATGACGCGAAGAACAGAGATTCGAAATCCGGCGACGAATTCCAGTCCTCCACGGCGGAAGATAAAGAATAACCGACGGAGTTCAGTTCGTCGCAGCGAACTTGGCCGGAGCATTCTCCTCGGAAATCAAACATGGAACCAAGAGTATTACTTCCATAAGTAGATGGGAAATCAAATGAAGCATCAGATTCTGCAATCTCAGAACGCCCACGGATCGAATTATTGGCCTCGCCAGCCATCGACTCCGACGAGGAAGAGGAAGAGGAAGAAGGAGAAACCAAACTTCAGTTGGAGAAAACTCAACGCCATTGACCTATTGAAAAAAGCAACTTTTGAAATGTCAGCTTGGAGTTGACTTTGGTTACAGCAAAAATATAAGTATTTGTAATAATAATTTTATTTTATAGTAAA